>BTPG01000005.1:55027945-55047945 GCA_036245525.1 Semisulcospira habei
GATATATGTAAAGGACAAACAAAAGACATACAACTGAAAAATGTGTCAGTGTGTGAAAATATGAATGTGTATGATAGTGAAGTGAGATAATTTTACATTAGTGATCACGATGATCAGGCAATCCACTGATAATCCTTCAGGTAATCGAAGTTCACGTCTCTCGTCGGCGGACGTTGCTACAAACTGATCGCCAAGTTCGTCTGTTGGGCGAAAGTTTCGAAGGACATTTCTGCAGGGAAATACTGATACAAAGTGGAGTTGTTGGCCCCACATATCGCGTGAAAGGCTGCAAAACAGGGTCTGAAATTGGCCGCTAATGCCAGATAGCATCGCCGCCGCCATCTTGCAGTCGTCGCCTCGGTAAACACTGCAGAAATACTCTGGTATCTTCGTCATCCCAGTCCGACAGATCGCTAGTATGCACACTTATGTCACTTCACTCTGACTCGGAAACTGGATTGTTGCCAATTTACTCCAAAATATCTGTAAATTCTGGGTCACTGTCACTCGGCGATGGAACGTATGTCGCCATGTTTGTAAACACATGCATTTAAAACGACAGCAGACCTTGCTTCCAAAGGACAGGGCTTAGCTGTTCCCTGTTGTGTTTTTATTATTAAGTGTTTCATAAATACACATATCATTAAAAATGAATTATACAGACGTTCATCCGCTTCTGTTTCACGCGTCATCTGTTTCGTGTACTCGTTTTGGAGGCATGATTTCGCGCCAACCGTGAACCTCAAACTAACGGGCAAAGTAAAGCGATCCCATCCGCTAGAATAAACGCGAACAAAGACGCGCTTTCCAATTGGCTAGACAAAATTATAGGTCAGCACACAGTAGCCAATCAGGACCAGGCTTACTGCTACCGGCAGAAACGGCACAATCAAACTGTCTTTTTGCCAAAACAAACCCAAAAATACCGTAAAACGCCGCCGTAGAAAATTGATACATGACCGGAAGACCGTAAAAAAAAACACCCAAACTCCTAAGAAATACGGCGAAATCGTAAGAGTAGGCAGGTCTGACTCCCCACCTCATTCCTTACGCACATAAAATGGCTATTTGCGCCCAAACTATTCTTCTATGAGTCCTAACAAAACCCAGCCTCCCAGCATATTAAAAAAAGGTGAGCTAGACCACGCAGAACACAGGCGCAGGGAGCCGTGTAGAACGTCTAATGAAGACCAGCTGGCTACAGGCACGCGTGTATCACTCACTCTATCAAAATATCATACGTAACATCAGACCTGATCCACATCAAAGACGGCTCTGCTTTGGTAAGAAAGGCAGGAACACTGCGCGCGCAAGGCGGTGGGTTTGCACGGGTGGGATAGATTCCACTGCAAGAGGTATAGATCCTCATGAGCCCCCGCTATCGCGGGGGCTCATGAGGATCTATGCCTCTTGCAGATGAGTAGCTTTGTGTCAGGAACGAGGCTTGGTAACGGACGTGGTACAGCTGATGTTGTCAACACACCGCCCCAGTGATGTCAGGCCGAGTTGTAAGCTGGCCAATCAAACAGCAAGATAAAAGAACCGCTTCTTACTGAACTCCCTTCCAGCGTCTGCCACAGGCGCAGGTTCCCAAATGCCGTGTTCAGCAGCAGGGGCTCATGAGCATCTCAGCTCCTTGCTGGCAGAGTTTTGTATCACCGATGGACTTGTGCATCTTCTTCTTTGTCGAGGCATTGCAAACAGGAGTCTGTTTCTTTGGTTAGCACGGATCTTCCGCATTTGGCTTACTCTTATAATGCTCCAGCCAATCCAAACATCAACGCTAAAAGCAACGTTTAATATAATGGTCGCGTACTTCTGTTCCTCAGCTGGGGGAGGTCTTAGAGGCTTCATCCATGAAGTGTGTTACCGTATCATTATTCATACACACAACTCACATGGGGCATCGTGCGGCAATCGCTGGACCTCATTAAATTGACTGGTCATCGGAGCTCATTAGACTGGGGCGAAACATGGCTTCTAAATCACGCCGGCAAATAACGTGTGAAAACACGTGATGTGGGCCGTCAGTCGTGACGGATGTGTTTTCACAACTGAGTGATGACAAGTCGGCACAGACTAAGTATCGGTGAAATGACACGTCCCAGACTCCTCATAAATTCCACGTCGTAGCGGGAAGCAATGGCATCCCTACCACAAGCGTGGTGTTGGGCATTGCAGCACTAACCACATTTTCAATTCTACGAGCGACCGTCTATAGGCGCCAAACTATTCTGGCACCGCCCTTGCACTAGCACGGTCGAGCCATCTCCTGCTCAGTGTAAAGCGTCATATTCGAATGTGTTCTATCGTACATCGGTGGTTCTGTCATTCACCCGAGCGGTTCCTCTTTGTTTTTAGTCGGCTTTTTTTCTGTTTACACTGCTGCGCCGATAACACACGCACACACGCACGCACACACACACACACACACACACACACACACACACACACACATCTTAATCCCCATCCATCCCTCAGCACTTCCAAAAATTCAACTACGGGTTTCACATGAAAGTCTTTCGTGTCCCTACACACAGTAATCTGAGAGATCACGCACGCAGCACACGAGAGCCGCTCTACCGCAAAGCCCAGGATTAAAGAAATCGTGATAACTCTAGGCTGAACAGCAGTGACGTAAACTATCATGACGCCTGGGCGTGTAAAGCGCATGCGTGTGGTTTCGTAGCATTAGTAACCACCCAGCATAATCATACTAACGTATTCCATCACTGAACCCTAGACCGTCTGCACAGAGACGAAAAATGGCAAGGAAAATTCAGTAAAGTACAAGATCTATTACTCTTGCTCGGCCATTTTAGAGGACACTGCAAGGAGGTGAAAGGGTGTCTACGATAATACAAAAACTGTGTAAAAGTGCAATGTACTAGAGAAAATGAGTACCGGCAGTTTCCTGCATCAGTACCTAGAGTGTGCCAACGGCTGAACGAGAGGCCGATGGGTTGGAAAAGAAGACAAACATACTGCATATTGTATCCTGACAAAAAGTCTTCAAAATGGTGTAGTTTGTCGGCAGACACAATGACTGGTCTGACTGTATTTCATTCATGTACCTTATATCCCCGTCAAGCAATGCAGCCAAACGCAATACCGTTCGTCCCACATGTATGCAGTTGAGTGACAAATCAAACGCAGAGTTGCGCACATTAATTCACCCTCTGGCTGTCGTTAGCGGTTTTTGTCGCGATGATTCCTGCAGGATGTCAGGGTGTTGTTATTCCTGCAGGACGTCAGGGTGTTGTTATTCCTGCAGGATGTCAGGGTGTTGTTATCCTTGCAGGATGTCAGTGTGTTGCTATTCCTGCAGGATGTCAGGGTGTTGCTATTCCTGCTGGATGTCAGGGTGTTGTTATTCCTGCAGGATGTCAGGGTGTTTTTATTCCTGCAGGATGTCAGGGTGTTGTTATCCCTGCAGGATGTCAGGGTGTTGTTATTCCTGCAGGATGTCAGGGTGTTGCAATTCCTGCAGGATGTCAGGGTGTTGTTATTCCTGCAGGATGTCAGGGTGTTGTTATTCCTGCAGGATGTCAGGGTGTTGTTATTCCCGCAGGATGTCAGGGTGTTGTTATTCCTGCAGGATGTCAGGGTGTTGTTATTCCCGCAGGATGTCAGGGTGTTTTTATTCCTGCAGGATGTCAGGTGTTGTTATTCCCGCAGGATGTCAGGGTGTTGTTATTCCTGCAGGATGTCAGGGTGTTGTTATTCCCGCAGGATGTCAGGGTGTTGTTATTCCTGCAGGATGTCAGGGTGTTGTTATTCCTGCAGTATGTCAGGGTGTTGTTATTCCTGCAGGATGTCAGGGTGTTGTTATTCCTGCAGGATGTCAGGGTGTTGTTATTCCTGCAGGATGTCAGGGTGTTATCCCTGCAGGATGTCAGGGTGTTGTTATTCCTGCAGGAATCATGGCGACAAAAACCGCAACCGACACGCAAAGGGTTAAAATGGACAAAACGTCACTCAAAGAAGGGAGACTACCAGTGACATAATAAGTATTTCCTGTTCTCAGACCACATGTACCAGACCCAAGAATTCACAGCGTATGCCTGATGCATGATAAATTAATTAAAAAAAAAAAAAAACAACACCATTCTGATCGCTATCACCGATAGAACTAGATGAATATATATACCAACACCGGTCGTCTCTCTCGATTCCCTGTAGACCGCGGTGGCGAATCGTCAGACACAACCAGTGTGGCTCAGTAATATCTTGATCAAACTTGCAGACAACAAAGCACGGTACTCCAAAAACAGCATCCTCCATGCAGCCTCCCTGTCAATCAAGACTTGAGCCTGTCTGAGGATCTATCGGAAAAGACCGGAGGCCAACGGCATGAGAGAGCTTAGTCCTGCGCCAGCCACTAAGCAAGCGGAGCACCTTGCTTAGTGGCTGGCGCAGGCTTATGCTGACTCATGCGAGTGGCCTCGGTTACTGACTCACCGTTCTTACGGTGGGTCGGTTCTCGCTGATACTGTCCGGTACTTCAACAGAGATTGTGCACAGTACATCCACCTGTAATTCTGACGAAACCAGTTTTATCAGTCGTCCGCTTTGGCTCTACATGCGCGGCCTTTTGTATAGCGCACACACTCTGCCTCCCAAAGGGCCACCACTGATGTCGTTTACAAGTTCCCCTGTCTCTGGTTTGCCCAGCTTCCTTGTGAACAATCCCACTCAGTGACTGACGTAAATACATACACAAGCTCGTCGGTACAACAACAACACACACACACGCACAGAACTGATGACGTCCTAGCCTTGTCTGCACAACCCCAGGCGGGTGACCGGCGGCCACAGTCAGCGCAGGCCAGTGTCTGTCGTCCACTGCGGCCCGGACCACTGTGGCTGACCGCACGATACGGGCCGGCTGCGCGAGGCAGTCACAGAAATGACAAGTAGCCAAACCCATCACGGCCTGATTAACATCACAATGCACGGGGTGGATATTTATTCACTGTCGCAACCGGTCTGCAAGATGCGTAGAACCTCATGAGCCCCCGCTGTAGCAACTTGCTTATTTAGCTCTACGTCTCTCGCATGTACCGCGGTCATGATTATAAGCTTCGATTGATTTGATTAGTTCGGGTTTAACGTCCACGGCACCGAGGTGATCATGGACGGCCCTAACGAGCGGGTTATGGGGGACAGGGAAATCTATTGCCTATGGAGTACGACCTGAACACTGATCAACTCAGGCCCACTCAAACTGTGCCACTTTGATTTACCAGGACCTTTCAACAAATCCGTCTTTTCCCCCTGGATTGTGAGTCCAGCTACCGGGGCCGGAACGGGATTCGAACCGACGACCCGGCGATTCCCTTCGCTCTCCTGTTCCGACGTTTAACCGCCTGAGCTATTTCGGACTCTCATTTATAAGCTTCTTGTTGACACAAACATTTATAACCTTCGTCGTGCATTGTTTCTCTTGGCTGAGGAGCGGTTTACGGTATTCAGTTTCTACAATGGGGCAGAGAGAGAGAGAGAGAGAGAGAGGGGTGGACGGTGGTCAATGGGAGGGATAACTGCACCAAACACAGCAAGTGGTGATTAATTCTCTCTGTCCCGTCCGCCGAATCATTCACTCAGCTGGACAAACTGACAAGCTGTGATTGGGGGGGGGGGGGGGGGGGGGGGGGGGTGAGTCGACAATCTCACGGCTTAGAAAGCGAACAATTCACAACAGTCTTTGCAACCGTGGAGGGCACATGAGAATCTATGCCTTTTCCTGGTTACGGGACTCTACCACTAAACTGACCTCAGGAGGAGGAGGTAACCAGTGTATGCGCCTGTGACTGGGCCCGTTTTAAAGGCAGAGAATGGAAAGGCAGACTCAACAATTTGTCTCCCGTGGTCAGGCATGCAATGGCCGCCCAGCGACACTCGTGACAACCCATAACCCACCGTCCACCGGCAAACACTGTCCCACAGTGCAAACCCCAGTGAGCAAACGGGCATCGGGCCCGGTCGTTATGTATACGCGGGTGCAAAGTAGCCGATGTCGGTCAGGGGACCTCGTGCCTACTGGAACACTTATTGGGCAAGTTGCATTGAGAGAGCTCAGTCCTGCGCCAGCCACTAAGCAAGGTGTTCCGGACTATGCTCACTCACTAAATCAGTCAAAGTAAATGACCCCATGCAACCCCCCCCCCCCACCACCACCAACCCCCCACCCCCCACCACCACCCTCACCCCCCCCCCCCACCACCACCCTCACCCCCCGAATCTCATCATGTTCTGCATCCCAAATTTCGCAGGTGGAGGAGGAAGTTCAGTGAAAGCTTGTGTGACTGATGAGAAGTGAACACATGGGATGCGTGGGTGGGGGGGGGGGGGGGCACTCAGCCTGTTGACCAATGGTATTAGGCGTAACAGTACAAGGTATTCCACACACAAGCCAGGTAAACACAAGCACTGAGCAAACATGGATGCACACACACTATGCATGTGTCAAAACATCTTGGTTACAGTCTTACAGCAAATCTATTCACACGCACAAACCCCCCCCCCCCCCCCACCCCCTACCCCACCCCACCCAACCACCCCCCCCCCCCCCCCCGATAAAAAAACAACCAAACAAAAAAACACCAGACACACACACACCGGTGATTCTGATCTGTTCAGTCCAGACGGGACTCGGGAAGGCCCATACGCGCTCCACCCCAACCATCAGAAGTCTTTCCAGAGTTCCTTTCGATATCTTACCAAGTTGGTCTAGTTTACTAACCCTTTGCGTGTCGGTAGCGGTTTTGTCGCCATGATTCCTGCAGGAATAACAACACCCTGACATCCTGCAGGAATAGCAACACCCTGACATCCTGCAGGAATAACAACACCCTGACATCCTGCAGGAACAACACCCTGACATCCTGCAGGAATAGCAACACCCTGACATCCTGCAGGAATAACAACACCCTGACATCCTGCAGGAATAACAACACCCTGACATCCTGCAGGAATAACAACACCCTGACATCCTGCAGGAATAACAACACCCTGACATCCTGCGGGAATAACAACACCCTGACATCCTGCAGGAATAACAGCACCCTGACATCCTGCAGGAATAACAACACCCTGACATCCTGCAGGAATAACAACACCCTGACATCCTGCAGGAATAACAACACCCTGACATCCTGCAGGAATAACAACACCCTGACATCCTGCAGGAATAACAACACCCTGACATCCTGCAGGAATAACAACACCCTGCAGGAATAACAACACCCTGACATCCTGCAGGAATAACAACACCCTGACATCCTGCAGGAATAACAACACCCTGACATCCTGCAGGAATAACAACACCCTGACATCCTGCAGGAATAACAACACCCTGACATCCTGCAGGAATAACAACACCCTGACATCCTGCAGGAATAACAACACCCTGACATCCTGCAGGAATAACAACACCCTGACATCCTGCAGGAGTAACAGCACCCTGACATCCTGCAGGAATAACAGCACCCTGACATCCTGCAGGAATAACAACACACTGACATCCTGCAGGAATAGCAACACCCTGACATCCTGCAGGAATAACAACACCCTGACATCCTGCAGGAATGCATCACCCTGACACTCTTCAGGAATCATCGCGACTCAAACCGCTACCGACAGTCAATGTCTCGCGTCTTTTCAAGTCTGTCCAACGACCCCTGACTTTTCTCCACACCGCTGCTCCGACTGCTGGATTCTGCTCCATGTCGCCGGCGGGGACAAAGAAAGGCGTGTGTCCCCGTGCGCCGCAGCTTCCAGTACTAACATCGCCGTCCAAGACAAAGTCTATGACGTCAATGTGCACGTCATGCACGTGCATCTCCCGCTTGATCGTGGCCAGTGCTTCTGCTTGCAAGTCGCGTGGGGGGGAAAAGCTGAACTACAACGCCTCTCTGTTTATGGACTCGGCACCATCTTGTACACAGCATTCGCGGGGGTTCATGAAGTTCTCTTTTTCTTGCAGTTGTGTGGAAACTTCAAGTTCCCTCTTAGACTGGGCGGCGTTCAATTCTTCTCAACTACATTGAATGGGTCAACTATTTTGCCACCGCCCTCGCCTAAAGATCCTAGTGGATCCCTATTTTGACATCGTGTCAAGAACGAAATGAACCGAAGACATGTAAAACGTAAGCACAGACTAATTCAGTACGACGCGAGGGCTTTTTAGGTGGTCCCTGGCCACATCCACGACCAAGTGACAGTGTCGCGCGTCTCTCTCTCTCTCTCTCTCTCTCTCTCTCTCTCTCTCTCTCTCTCTCTCTCTCTCTCTCTCTCTCTCTCTCTCTCTCCAAGTTCCATGGCCCGCAGCCTTGACAGCTGGTCGTCTGCCCGCGCTGAGGTCTGTATCGGTCAAGTGGTCAGCGCCGCCTGCAGAGGAAGGGGGATAACCTCAAGTGGTTGTGTCCCCTGATTAGTTCATCAGTCAGACGTCCACTCATTTCTTGTCGCCGCCATCACGTCCACAACTACTTTGTCAATCCAGAAGAGCTGAGGCTGCCGTGGACCATCACCTGCTGCAAGTGGCATAGATCCTCATGAGCCCCGCAATTGCGGGGGCTCATGAGGATCTACGCCTCTTGGCTATGGATCTGAGCATAGTGCCTCTACTTGACAATAACCGTGCATGTCTGTGTTCCTCCACTGAAGGGGGTCAGGGGGGAGGTTTGGACGAAGAGGAAACCCGCACAAGTCGACTAATTTGGAGTCGCCACAACCAAGTCCAGGACAAGCCGGTGTTAGCGCGGATCTGAAGTAGGGGGGAAGTAGGGACCAGAATGACGCTATCAACACCAGCAAACCAACCTTTCGACCTCCTCTCCCGTCACCCGGGCCTCAAGACACACTGATCCACACCCCGCGACTATTGTAGGGTGTGTCATGGCAGCACTCATCCGAAGACAGGACAATTGCGCGAGCAAAATGCGTCCTCCGGCTCGAATTCGGGCGCTTTTTCCTCGCGCAATTGTCCTGTCTGAAGTCTATCCGAAGACCTTGCGCACACTTGCTGCCAACCGGTCTGCCTCCATGTAGACGGCGCTGTGTCCCGCTTCTGCACCCTCTAGTCGCCGCCAGCAAAGCGACCGACCGACCACTCAAAACAACTGGCCGGTCGACCTTCCGGTTACAGTGTTCTTTGGTTAGTTCGGGATTTAACGTCCACGGCACCGAAGTGATAATGGACGGCCCTGACGGGCGGGTTATGGGGGACAGGGAAATCTATTGCCTATGGAGTACGACCTGAACACCGATCAATTCAGGCGCAATGCAACTGTGCTCCTTTGATTTAGCAGGACCTTTCAACGGACATGCTATGGAACAAGCCCGTCTTTTTTCCCTGGATTGCAAGTCCAGCTGCCGGGGTCGGGACGGGGATTCGAGCCCCCCAGTGATTCCCTTCGCTCTCTTGCTCCGACGCTTAACCGCCTGATTCAGTGTTCTTGAACCATCTTTCCTGGCTGTACCAACAGGGGACATTTGGGCTACCTTCGCTGGGGGAATGCGCTTATGCAAAATTGTAATCCACCGTATATCAAACATCAAACACACCGTGGCCAGAATATGGCGTCATTAGTCCGGACTGTAAAATGTCTCCCCCCCCCCCCCCCACCCCTCTCCCCTTCTTATGCATGCAAACACCGGCACTGTTTACACTACTGTTTACAGTACCGTCGGATGCATGCTTAAGAGGGGATTTTCAACCCTTTTCATCCTGATGCTGACACAAGTGCATAACATTAATTTGACTACTATAGTTCCAGGGTGGTGCCAGAATAGCTGGGCGCGTGAGGCGCCAAGCTATTCTGGCACCACCCTAAAACTAAAACGGTTGATCTATCCCCTAATCCGCAATGTAGCTTTAAAGGACTATAGGGCTCGGGAAGCTGACGTCATCACGCCAGTCGTGGCGGCCATCTTGTGAGGATACGGGACTAAGCGCTCATACGGAAATCGCTGTTTTTGTAATGTCAGGAAAGTCCTGACGTACTATAAGCAATAACAGCAAGTCTTGCCATCACTGTAGGAAACCGCTCACCAGATATGTTTTTGTTTGTTTCCAAACAGGAAGAAAAATGAAGAAAAACGTGTTGAAACACTATTTCGCTACTATACGATGACTATGGTATCCTCTTAAGATGGCGGCTGACGCGCCGACTCTGCTAGGCAACGCGGGGAACTTCCCGAGCCCTATAAGCAAATTTTAAAAAAAAATCAGCTCCAGGATGTAATGTGTTAATGGTAGCCAGTGGCTGGCCGGGACCGGACTATCTCGCCAGGCGGATGGATACTGTAAAACTGCCCGCCTTACCCACTGTGTCGTGGACGTTATCTCCACACGTGGACTCACAACCCCTCATCTAATCGACCCGCCTCTCGCAGACCTCGGACAGCGCAGCCCACGTGACTCACCCCTATCGACCCCTCCGAGCGCCCAGCCCCCCCCCCCCCCCGCAATCCGGACCCATCTGCAAACGGCGTAGATCTTCATGAGCTCCCGCAATTGCGGGAGCTCATGAGGATCCACGCCGCTTGCTGGCCACACAATCTTCAGCCCTGCCTCTCCGGTGTAAGAAATCGTTGGGTATTGCACACGGTGCGGGGCGCGCGTTCAAAGGCAAATGAACAGTTGGTGGTCGCGTATCCACCTGCCGCAATTATGCCGTTAAAACGAATCGAGATTACTTATCAGTCGCCTGTCAGTTGAATGGCCGGCGTTCATTTTGTGATGGGTTGATTTCTTCGCGCGGTTGTTGTAAAGGAAACCTGTTGTAAAATATTGACACAAGGAAATTTGCTAGCTTCGTCTCGACAATCGTTAAGAAGATGATACTCCTTACAGTTACAGCTTGTTGTTTAGTGCTTGTGGTAACAAAGTCACAGGCTGTGATGGTGTGTAGCGGGTGGGCTTGTTGCTCTGTGATCACAGAATCTCAAAATTAAACTCATAAACCTGCTGCGCACGGCATCGCGGTTTGGGGACAATCAGTCGCCCAGCCAGGGAAGCCGCTACTGAAACGCGTCTGATAACAAATTGCAGGAGCTTCTCTCTTTGAGTCTGCTCGTTTTATCTAAAGTTTACTTGGGATACATAACGCTGACATTCAATCCGCGCTGGACGAAGCTAGCGGTAATGGGACTTTGTGCACTATCGTTTTCAGGTCAGCATTGAAAGGTGCAGCACGTGCAACGAGTCCCCGAGTCAACACAGCTCTCCTGGCTCTTCCTACGGGATCCCGGTGGCCAGCTGTCACGGGACGCCCGGGGGGTGAGGGAGACCCGTTACTGATTCCTCTCACAAACGTTACTGACTCCTCCACCCCCCCCGGGGATATGAAAGCGGTGAGCTGTCAGTGCAGGCCCGGGGGGTTGGGCGCAGCGTGCAGGCAGGGGACGGGCCCCGGGGACACACGCCCCTCAAAGTTACACAAAGCACCTGCCGACTGTGCACAGTGCGCAACATGTACACGGCGCACAACACTTAGTACGGGCAGTCGGCAGTTTATTTGAGAACAGTTTTAACCGCATTACAGTCGAGAAAGGTCAACACAAGCCAACTGCATGAGATATAGATCCTCATGAGCCCCCGCATTCGCGGGGGCTCATGAGGGTCTATGCCTCTTGCTGAGACAAATTTGTATCCGTGCCCTTTGTACACGGCAGGGACTGCCTTGGGCGATTAATTCACAAAGATTTCCGAGACACAAGGTGCAACCAACGTTAGCAAACATAAATGAATAAATAATTGAATAAACAAATAAATAAATAACTGAATAAATAAATAAATAAATAAATAAATAAATAAATAAATAAATAAATAAATGGATGAATGAATGAATGAATTAATGAATGAATGAATAGTCTCCTTCGCCCATAACAAGGTCCAGTATGACTGTAGTCCAACCTTTCGTTTTCAGAGATCCAGACAACCATATATTTTTCCTATGTAAATTTCTTCGCTCATAACACACTTGGGATCTGATGGCAAAGAGAAAAGTAGGATTCCCGGGCACTGTGTTGAAAGCTCACTGCAGATCGATAGCATTCAACTTCAATTAACTCGCTTAGAACTACAGCCGCGAGCTGCCCCGGGCGGCAAAATGTTAATAGTTTTGCAATATCTCTTTTATTAACCCACTCAGACCTGACGCACTACAGCGGGAGATGGGTCGACCATGATAATTCAAGGGCGGTGCCAGATTAGCTTGGCGCCTGTCGGCGCCAAGCTAATCTGGCACTGCCCTTGAATTATCATGGTCGATCAATCTCCTGCAACTGGTGCACAGTCGTTAGACGACGCCTTCAAAATTTGGGAAATGCGGCCGTCGGGCTGATGGAGGTAATGGTCTACGTTGTAAGTATTCTGCTTTACTGATATGTATCATGTCACGGTGCATGTGTGGATAGCTTTGTAGTTTGTAGCTTTGTAGTTTGTAGTTTGTAGTTTTGTAGTTTGTAGTTTTGTAGTTTGTAGTTTTGTAGTTTGTAGTTGTTTAGCAACGGCAGGGTTGTAAAATGGCTGTGTCAATGACGATGTCAATGCCTTAACCGTGGGCAAAACGAAAGTCTCATTGATTCATTGAGAACAATGATGGCGGACAAAATGGCTGACATGATGAAGTTTAAATGTCGTCAAAATAAATGAAAGAACTTTCTGCTCTTTTTCTCCTTTGCACGCAGGAGAGTTCTTTACGTTAACCCATTACATCCTGAGGCTGATTTTGAAAAATTGCTGATTGTCCTATGAAGGCTACATTACAGGGTTAGGAGACAGATCAAACGGTTCAGTTCAAGGGTGGTACCAAAATAGTTTGGCGCTTCAGGCGCAAAGCTATTCTGGCACCACCCTTGAACTATCTGTCAACGTTATTTCAAGCAACGGGTGTATCAGAATGAAAAGCCCCCTCCGGTACGTGTGTGTATTTACACTGAGCGTGAAAAGAAGGTTAGAAAAGTCTTAGACAAGACAACATTGAAACCCCGCTGTATCAGCGAACGTTTAGAAAGGTCCGCCAGGGAACAGATCGTTTTGAGCCGTCACACATTTTATTCAGACACTTGAAGTTAAAATGTCTGAGAAAAATTAAGCTGGTGACAGCCTAATTCAAAGCAGCGTGCTTGTACTTCATGTTCATAACTCGCTTTGCGCCTTGCGCACAACTGTTCAAGAAGTGTGTGTGTGTGGGGGGGGGACTTTCGTAAAAGGTTTACTTTCACTGGAATCTGACCTTGCGATCCAAGCCATCCATCAACTTTACAAGCCGAGCCTGCAAAAACCCCGATAACACTTCACTACTTTGCTCTACAACTTTCCACACTTGAAAAAAAAACTCGAGATCAACATTTTAAAGTGAAAGAACTTGAAAAAAAAAAAAAAAAAAAAAATCCGGACTCCGACAAGTCACATACAAAGTTCCGCGCGGAGGATCAATCCGCAAGCAGCATAGATCCTCATGAGCCCCCGCAAGTGCGGGGGCTCATGAGGATCTATGCTGCTTGCAGATTCGGGTAGGAACCATATGCAAGTCTACGCAACATGCAACATTTTTCCTCTGAGGCGGTAGGACTGACAATCGCGTGTTTACATCAGCAACGTTAAAACGGGGCAGGGAGGGGGGGTGGGGGGTCGGGGCTGCGCTCAGAAAAGAGGGCTGTTTATAAACCAAGCATCTCAGTGCTGAGCTTTATGGGCAGCCATAAAGATGGCAAACTTAAACTTTCCCAGCCCAGACGCGACACCAGTACACACGTGGTAGAAAATACTGCGTGGGCGGCGGGGACGGACAGGGGACGGAGGGCAGGGTTCTGTGACGCCGGGAACTTTAGTGAGAGGGAAAGGGAAGCCTTCCCCCTAAACCCGTCACCGCCAGTGAAAAGTGACTTGAATGGTTGTGAAGTGCGCCTGATCACTATCAATGCTAGAATGATTGTCTTCATCGGACTTCGTTACACGCTAAATGCGGATGGTTAAAACATATTAACAGAAGGAGATTTCTGGGTGTAATTGGTTATAAAACAGAGTGGCGAGTGTCAGGATAAACGTCAATAGACATGTTGCGACGGGGCGATGAAGAAAATCTTTTAATTTTCACGATGGTCTGTGATCACATCCGTAATTTACACTGAATTGTCACGATATGCAGTCTCCTAAATAATTCACCGTCGCGGGGAACACTGATCACGACAAACACAACTAAAATCTCTCTCTCTCTCTCTCTCTCTCTCTCTCTCTCTCTCTCTCTCTCTCTTATGTCCTTTTTTATTTTGTATTAACACCAATAACCTGCCTCTAAGCCTCACCTACGAAGCAACACGGTGTGATAATGTTGGCCGATCAGTGATACCTCAATCCACACAGCTAACAAAGACTGTCTTTGACCATGAAGGGTGGTCAGGCATCGCTTGGCGCCTATCGGCGCCAAGCGATTCCTGACCACCCTTCAGCTATCATGGTCCGGATCGGTCTGCAAGACCGTGATGTTGCCTTCCAAGTTCAAAGAAACTACCAACAACTTCGTTATTGCGGACTTCAAGGTTCAAAGTGTGAATGAGTGACTCACTCACCTTGGAGGACGTGTTGATGACCAGATTCCAGCCCGGGCCACTCACAGCACGAATACTCCAAGAGTTGGGGAATATCCACAGAAACAGACTGCACAGAATCAAATAAGCACTGCCCAAACGGCTTGCACGATGTTCACTTTGTCAGTCGCACGCGCACCGAAAACAAATGACATAATTATGTGTCCCATGAAAGACGCAGAAAATAATCCTTATGGAAATCGTTTAAAATGACTAAGCATCACTGATCACTTCAGTGTTGCAATAACAATTAACTAATGGCCTAGAGATGCGGGCTGCCCCACCACTGTCCGGCCGGCCGGCCTGTGTGAGCGCCGCGTGTCTTCTGAGGGACAGTCATTCACAGCGACAACATTACACCACTGACCATCACAAGCGGGCGAGCTGGAGTGGCGGACCAGACCCTCACTGTGAGGAGTTTAGTCTTAACTGTGTGGTAAAAAGATCAGACAACTCCCCCCGGGAGAGCGATGTATTCTCAGCAACAATAGCGTGATGCTGGGCCGGTATGCGGGGGGACACGATACACCCCACTGCCGTTAGCGCAGGCCGCACTCGCCGTGGCCCTGATGCACGTGTTTCTGTTTGCAGGATAAAAACACAACACTCGGCACAGCACTGTCACTCTCAATATCACCCGCTCCCAGCAAAGTACGCAAAACGTTCGCGTGAATCACAAACTGCGTGTCAAGACAACGAGTTGATAGCAGTACACATGGCCTGAACAAAGCACAAACGACAACTGTCACCTTTTCTATCAACAATAAAACTATCACTGATAAACGGTAATTTTCACTTTTCTGGCAGTTTCTCAGATCCTAATACCAGGGCGCCCTCTTGTACAATCCGTGAACGCATTACCAAAGTGGCAGCAAGGTCCGTCAGCGGGTAAAAGCAGCACTCAAGTCTCTCTATTGCTCGCACAGGCCCGACACATGTCTTGGCAAAAAGTCAACTCTGGCGTCAGCATCCCCGTCTTCAGAAACACGCAGAGACGCAGCAACTAACGCACACGTGTAGAAAAGTCCACTGTACAGCGAGAGAGGTCTCACTTGCCGGGAGGGGTACAGGAGATAGGTGAACGGTGGACGGGCGGCCAGCACTAATTGTTGGGACAGGAGGCGCGATAGGAACAAGTCGGCATGTCACACACACACACGTGTCTCGCCCCACCGCCTGCAGCAGCACGCGAACCAATGGGAACACTTTCTGGCACCGACGATGCCAGTTCTCGTTCTCTCTCCTCGCTCTCTCTCTCTCTCTCTCTCTCTCTCTCTGCCTCACGCACAGCGAAGAGACAACACGGCCCGCGGGTGGATCGCTTGCCGCGCTACAGAAGGCGCGCACGCAGCCTCGCAGCATCCCTGGAACAGCGCAGTGGTGACGGTACTGTGCCGGTCAGTCGTACAAACAGTCTCGTCCTTAGTCAAAGAGCAATTTTGAACGAGTTGCACAAGAGGTATAGATCCTCATGAGCCCCAACAATTGCGGGGACTCATGAAGACCTATGCCTCCTGCAGACAAATCGACTTGACTTGAGCCCAACTCCCACAGTCCCATAGTAACACTACGACGACCACAGCGACCGCGGCGTGGGACTAGCACCATCAGCGTCGCCACAACATAACTGCTAGCCAGAGGGGGGCAAGCCAGATGGCCAGACACCCCCGGGACAAAAATTAACATGCAGCCAAGTGAGAGGAATACAAGATATCGTAGAAAGGGCAGGTTGAAACAACAGAACCTTTTCAAATGAAATAACAGAACATTAAAGCGAGTGAAATTATAGCGATCAGAACGGCGCCACTGGGTATTATGAGTGTTACAGACGGGATATTAATCTTGTCACTCAGGCTTCCACGTTTTACGTAATTTTGTCCATGACACGATTTCGGTTTTCAAGTTAACGTAATTGTCTATGACGTTAAATTAGAATCAATGACTCTCTGACGTCATATGCAGGAAGGTGACTATCGGTGTGACACTGGTTGTCTCCCATGGTGGCTCGGTGGTCTCCCTAACCCGAGCAGCATCCGCCAAAAGACACTTATCTATACATGCCGCCCCAGCTAAGCTACCGAATTTCACAGATCTTTCCAATACAGAGGCACAGAATACCCAGCGAAAAAAGAAACACGCTTAGAAAGACAGCTACAGCACGATTTATTAACCCCCTTATTTATTAACCAAGGCGAACGACATCTACTTTAGCAAGAGATGTAAACCCTCATGTGTCCCCGCGATTGCGGGTGCGCGGCTTGAGGGCGGATGTCTCCTGTTGGTGCTGTATGATATTTATGCCTCCTTGTGTCCCATGTACATACACGGTGTGCTTCTTCAAGCGAATGTCAGACAGTCCGTATTCGTTTCAGACGCGAAATTCGTGGCCACTGCCAGCGAAGGGGTCAATATTTCGGGTTCGTACCGGCTTTGGCCCCAAGGTCCCATTTCTCAAATTTTGGCGGTGTTGCCTAACGACTATCTACCAGTTACAAGGGATGGGTGGACCATGAAAATTCAAGGGTAGTGCCAGATTAGCTTGGCGCCTGAAGGCACCAAGCTAATCTGGCACTACCCTTGAATTATCATGGTCAAGCCATCTCCCGTTGTAGGGACTCGGCGCTAAAAGTGTTACCTGTTTTGAAAATAGACGATTTGCAACTTAATTTTTCGTGATGGGAAAGTGCAACTGAAGGTGCGAAAACATTTTTTTTTCCAACCAAAATTAACACAACAGAACCCGCCTTGAGCGACCAGCCTTACGACATCTAACACAACAGAACCCGCCTTGAGCGACCAGCCTTACGACATCTAACACAACAGAACCCGCCTTGAGCGACCAGCCTTACGACATCTAACACAACAGAACCCGCCTTGAGCGACCAGCCTTACGACATCCAACCTGTCATTAAAAACCATCGTTTAGTTCGCTGTACAGAGCCACACGCATGGTGGTCTTTCAGTATGGGCAGGTGACACTGTCTTTTGCCACATTCAGGGCTCCTCTTGAGAAAGTACTTGCTTTTCGTGTCAAAAAGGGGGGTAGATCAAGACACGTTTTATTGTATTTACGTATTAGTTATGGTCGTTGAGTCGAGGAGACACGCCACGTGTTTGTACTCAACACACAGTTCTAAATACCGCTATCTTCCCAGTATGGCGGCCACCTGCCAGTTCAGTTCTTTTTGTGGAAATACGCAATAAAAGAGAGTGCCAAAATACACACGCTAGAAGCAAAACGTTACTAAACTTCATTCGTTGTTGAAAACAAAAGCGTTCTAAAGACACTGACGTTTTGTTGTTGTTGTTGTTGTTGTTGTTTTGTTGTTTTTTAAATAGTCGCTTTGGCTGTTTTCTTGCAGATATCTGTAGAGGGGTTCAGATGCTTGCATGAGCTTAGTCCTGCGTCAGCCACTAAGCAAGGCGCGCCGCTATAGCGGCGCGCCTTTCTTAGTGGCTGGCGCAGGACTAAGCTCACTCATGCAACCGGCCACCGGTTTCACTAACGTCAGGTACGTAGGCACATCCCAAACCAGTTTTTCTATCCTCAAGAGACATAGATCGTCATGACCCCTGTTACGTATTGAGTCGTAGTCGTAGTATGATATCACACCAGACGCACGCACGTAAGGTTCTTTTAAAGAAACTTCATTCAGCTGTAACCCGTCACACGTGGCTTAAGGATGTAGACTACACTGGAGTAACAGTTCCAACAATATTTTATTTCAGCGATGCGATCTCCACACAATGCATTCCCAAATGCACCAACACTATACAATGTCTCCTCTTCGAAATGTCAACACTGGCGACACACTGCGTTTCCCCTATAACGTACACCAACGTTACGCTGCGTCTCTCGCAATGTACACCCTATACGGGCCAAGTACCTACGATAAACTGTGTGTCCCTACAACTGACAATGCATGACAATGTACACACGTGCTTCCTAGCACCAACTTTTATAGTAGAACGACTTTCCAGAATAATCTAACAAAATCACACAATGCAACCAATCAGAACGGAACACGTAACTGAAACTCATAAATATTAATAATAAAAAAAGAACTTTCTAGAATAAACTATAATAGTCTACAAAACTTCGACTGCTAATTTCAGCCCCAAATCCTAGTGTGTAATGACGTCACACAAGAGTATGGTAGACCGCCCACGATCTAGCCTACACTTTCTGGAAGTTTCGCGATCTTTCGCAATACATACTGACTGGCTGCTAAATTCACGCGTACAGAAGACAACTGTGACTATGAATAGAGCGTCTCTACTAAAATGTTGCTTACATTTTGACGTCACATGTACGAGGTCACTAGACAGCGCGACCTTTCTCGAACGTTCTGGTTTATTTTAAGCAAATCTACGCAAAACAAAAATCGACCGCTCTTCTCCGTGCGACTATGCTAGAAGCTTTCGGACTAAACTTAGCGTATCATAACAAAGCCAATTCCGCTATCTGCGCGAACGATAAAGAATCTTACTGAAAAGGTACGTGATTCGCAACCATGATAGCTCAAATAAATATCGGATCGTTATCTACGATTAACACATGCATGCTCTCACAGAACAACACAACCACAATCGTAACAACCCCATGATCGCAGTACGGACTAGTGCCGTCGCGGGTGCTCATACGAGTCTGTGTCTCCTGCTTGCGGAGCCTGATCGGCCCTCACGTCATCTCGGCGACAGACTGATGATGTAAATGCAGTGGACCGGGGCATGATTTAGGCACAGATTCTAACAAGCCCAGGCTTGCATTGGCACGAGCTGGAAGAATCTATGCGGCATGTCAGTCTTTCTAGATGGTCCTGGGTTGCCAGGGGACTGTGTCAGAGCCGTGGAGTTTGATGTGCCATTGGAGGAGGGGCGGGCGGGGGGGTGGGGGGTGGGGGAGGGAGGGGGCGATTGTGCGAGCTGGCCGTGTGTGATCACGCCAGTAAAATAGAGTTTGTATAAGGATGGCTCTGAGGGAAAAGAGGGATGGGGTTGGGGGGGGGGGGGAGGGGTGGTGGTGACCACGGGAACGCTTACAGAATCACGCGGCCAATTTCACGCGTGAACGGAGGGGCGATGACGCATGTAAATACACAGGTCACGCGTGACATCACCTGGAACGGACCCTGTCCAGGGAGCAAAACGGTACTGGCCCGGCGATTGTCCCTCGCACAGCCGCCGAAGACCAATTGTTTATAATAAATAATAATAATACATAATAATACCGTTATTATATAGGCGCAACCCAACACACACACTCACGAAACAGACACGGATTTACGCCATTTAAGACAAACACAGTACAAGACAAACGAAGGGCCAGTCAGCTACTGAAGTTACAGAGATTTTTGATCGCTTGTATTTGAAATTTGTAAAGTGGCCTGAGACCGGTA
>BTPG01000005.1:55052945-55097945 GCA_036245525.1 Semisulcospira habei
GATCGCGCATCTCGCCGTATCTCGCGTGACGTGGTTTTGTTTGAAACGATCCTGACATAAAGTGGCCATCAAACCTCCATTGACCCGCGGTGACGGCCCTTGGGCCCTGCATCATCAGCCTGTCTTACGTCCCCCGGATCATTTGGTAGACAGCGGTTATCTGCCCTAAGTGCTTACTTACTGCCCCTGTGTATCGGCAAAATGTCACGTGACAGTGCAATGGGCCGGCTCCGAGAAGAGGGCGCACTTAGTCTCGGTTAGCCGCGGTTCACTGGCAATGAACATCACCAGTGGCACAAGATTTATGGTCACGTCGAGGTCGGAGAACAGCCGGGAACAGTCCAGAGGCCATTTGGCATGGGTGAGCTTAGTCCTGCGCCAGCCACTAAGCAAGGTGCTCCACTACAGCGCCACAACCTTGCTTAGTGGCTGGCGTGGGCCAACGCTCACGCAACTGACCCCATCGACAAGCACAGTCTAACGGCCAACGGGATAAATCTGCGCTGCTGAGATACAAATCTGCAGGGAACTGATGCCATGATGACCTGTGTCCATCTGAGTGGGATGCACAGGACTTCCTCGGCCTGAGTCCCACGTGAAAAGGCAAACTGTCTTTCAAGTCGTTCCAATTTGCCAAGCGGTTTGACGAATGCTATCGCGGTGTGACGAATGCTATCACTGTAATGTTACCCCCTGGATTTGTACTGACTCTGCCATTCGGCGGAAAGACGCGTATTCATTCACGTATTTTTTTCCGCCCAACGGTATGGTCAGTAGCAGCCAAGGGATTGAAATACCTTCGTAGAAAACTGACAGAAGCCTTTGTCTTCCCCATCCTCTAGGGCCAATTCGGTTATTTTCTTCAATGGACATGCATTTTGCCGGGTTCCTCATCAGTATTTGCTGAGTGAGTGTCGACGTTCGCGTTTCGCACAAAATTGTCCAAACGCGCTTGCTAAGTCTACACTGACCCGCAAGACTGAGTAACACACAATGTTCGTCCACAAACTGCACAAATTTCGCTGGAGAGAGGAAAACACACGATATACAAATACAAACGCCATACACAATTTTTGTTCGTGTGTTTACATTTTCTCAGGAATATCTCCGGGATCCGGCGATTTACACAGTCTCACAACAACCATTTTATCTCCGGATGTCAGCGTGGCTGATGCGATCAACACTTGTAGGATTTAAACCCGACACCACTTAGCCCCGGGCGTCCACATGGCCACAGCCTCCCTGCCAGGGCAGCTTCCATCCTCCCCCACACCACACACTGGTTGGCTCTCTCGATTCGCTACCGCTGATGAGCGGTAGCAAATCGAGGGAGCCAACCAGTGTGACCGTACCATTCACATCTCCCCGGCTTGACCGCTGCCACAAAGAAAGGCCTTCTCGTCCTTCGGTAAAAACGCCGAACATAGACTTTCATGAACGCGAGGTTGCAAAGGCTGAAGACATCTAACCCTGACACATCATAGATGAACAGGGATCGACCATGATAGTTCAAGGGTGGTGCCAGAATAGCTTGGCGCCTGTAGGCACCAAGCTATTCCGGCATCACCCTTGAACTGTCGTGGGCGATTTTGCCTCCTGAATAGTCAAGCAGATTTCAGAGGGCAACTCCAAACTTTGGAAAACGAGTCGGTTTTAGGGTACAAAGGAAGTGGATCGCGGCCCCTGCTGAACAATTGACATCCGTGTTCCTTGGAAGCGATTTCTTTTTCGCAGTTCATTGCGACCTTCCCGCTGAAGCATGAGGAGCAAGTCGCCTGCTTCAATGTCAGTTCATCCTAGCACCCTCCTGTTCAGACGTCTAATCAACTTACTACATGCATTTACTGTGCTGGGGAGTCGTGAGAATCAAACAAGAGACTTTTAGCTGAGGTACTGAAAACGAACCGTAAACACTTCAGTCAATCCAGACTCTCCCCGCGAGGCAACTTCTTCCACCGGAACCACATGTGCTGGCCTCCTGCAACTCTCTCGACCCCCCCCCCCCCTCTTGCTATCCCTTCCCAGTTATTCCCCCTACCATCACCCCAACCGCTCCCTCTTATCTGTCCCGCTAGGGCGGCTGGTCATTCCAAACCTGTAGCAATAAAAAGGTGATAGGTCAGCGTGGGCCCCTTGAGATCTGGAGAGACTTCGAGGTCCCAAGAAGATCCGCGACAAAGACGAGCCCCCCCCCCCCTTACCTCCCCCCTTCCCCCCCCCCCATGCATCTGCAGAGGCATAGATTCTCATGAGCCCTCGCGACAGCGGGGGCTCATGAGAATCTTTGCCTCTTGCTTGCACACTGACACCGTGCTATTACGACAAAGAAAGAGATGGCCGGCGGTGTCGGACGAAAGTGGAAACAAGGCGTGAGTTATGAAGTGGTGGAAATGCAAACAGTGTGTGAAATGGCCGTTACTGGAATTCCGGCACGGATGAAATGACGCCCGCTGACGACTGGATTCTGAACGAGGTGGGACAGCGGCCAAGCCCCGCGAAACTAATTCCTGGAAATTCTGAGCTGTAATTGCGGAGTAAATCTCGCCCTTGTTAGCTGGGTCCACACCTGTGTGACAGGCGGCTTCATTTAATCCCGATGCCCTACAGCAGAAACAGGACTGACCATGATAATTCAAGGGTAGTGCCAGATTAGCGTGGCGCCTTCAGGCGCCACGCTAATCTGGCACTACTCTTGAATTATCATGGTCGAGACGTCTCCGACAGTTGGTGCATTAGTCGTTAGGTCACACCTCCAAAATTTAGCCAAATGTGGCCCGGCAGTTAAATGGGTTAATAATAATAATAATAATAATAATAATAATAATAATAATAATAATAATAATAATAATACATATGACATGTTGATTCGTAACTAATTTGTTTTGAAACAAAAGATCACACGACATAAATTCAAACTCAAATACAGATGAATCTTCTTGTGGCTGTTTTTGATGGTACAACAACAAACTTTGTTCGCACTTTGATACTGCTACTGCCGCAGATGAAATTGTAACCAGTCACTACACAGAAAATTACCAAGGAAAATAAAGCGATGAAAAACCTATTTATGTTGATGCTGGAATTGCCCACAGTACCAAGGACAAAATGCCTGTGTGAGCTTAGTCCTGCGCCAGCCACTAAGCAAGGCGCTCCGCTATAACGCCACAACACTCACCCCGCTATAGCGGAGCACTTTGCTTAGTGGCTGGCGCAGGACTAAGCTCGCTCATGCAACTGGTTCAGTTTGATTGGTAAGCCCAGTAGTATCGTTTTTTACAATAACAGTTAAGCGAAAACTGACGACATTCACTGGGGTTTTGGCACAATGGCTATTTTATTTATTTATTTATTTATTTTCTTATTTATTTACTTTAGTGAGGGAGGGGTGAGTGGGGGATTTCGCAGGGGGCTGTCTTTCATATACTTTGTACGTTGAATCTGAAGGACACAACCAACACCTCCTCGCATCTTCTCTCAAGACGTTTTCGCAGCGTTGATGGGCACGCCCGCAGTAATCCAACTTGGGCGAACTCCGCCAATACGCGTCACGCCAGGCACACTAAAAACACTATCATCTGCCCCGCGTCAAAGATAATCAAATCGTCACTAAAGAACTGAAGACATTTACAGCCTAGTGATGGCCAAACTCCAGATACTGACAACCGGAACCTAAGCCCAACACAAATGAAAGTCCTCATGCAAGAGACATAGATTCTCATGCGCCCCCGCTGTCGCGGGGGCTCATGAGAATCTATGCCTCTTGCCGGCATGGAATACCTCTTGCTGGCGGCTCAGCTATCTGCAAGTTTCTTCACAGGAGGAGATGATTGGCCGTACAGCGTACGAGTGCGAGATTTTGATGGCCGTGGCCTCGCATGTATGTGTGCAGATAGCAGAGAGCCTGTGAGAGACACGGGCCAGGATATGGCTCTGAACGTTCACGTGATAAGACACGTCACACGTACACTTCCGGAAACACGCACGCACACTGCACTGCTCAAACCGCGGACAAAGCTCCCATACTAGTTAGCGAATCAGCTGCCAGTGTTGAGACCAACGTATCAATGTTGTATTCCTTTAGTAAGTTAGTTATTTAGGTTTAACGCCGACGGCGGCTAGCGCCATCTCTAGGCGGGAGTATTCCTTTTGTAGTCACAGTAAAAGTAGTATTAGCATGCGTCTTTTATAAAGAAAATATTCCACGTATTTGATTTTAGAAGGTTTTTTTTTTTTTTTAAATCGATGGCATACTACTCGAGTGGCATTGCTCAAATTCGGCAGGACATCATTTCGCCTTCAATGGGATAATATTTGCTTCAGATTACAACTTAGAAGGTGTTGATAAGAAGTGGATTGCTATTACGGACATGCAAAAAGTCTTCAAGGGATTAAGGATTTTTTGTAATGGTAAAACATGTGCGACCAAAGAGTAGGAAATTCGTAGTCTGTGGCCTGAACAAACGACACGCAGCCAGCGACAGTACTGACTTGACCGTACTAAATACCTACCTTGGCATCCTCCCCTGTGGCCATGCAACCGGCAAAATGCCAAACAGCTGCCCCTCGTGACCCGCGGGCCATGGCGTCATGACGAGTGTACTGGGGCTAGCGACCTGACACCCCTCGTGCGCCCCTCGCGCCAGTACTCACTACTCAGCACGTGCTGCTGCGCGCAGTACATTCCTCTTCGTGCCTCGGCAATCCCTCATCTAACGCCACACATCTGCAAGAGGCACAGATCCTCATGCGCCCCCGCAATTGCGGGGGCTCATGAGGATATATGCCTCTTGCTGGAAGCATCTGTCTCTATGTTCTAAGTTGCCGCTCCGAGGATGCGTTTGGCGTTGGGCGGTTTCCTTTGACGTTTGTCAGTCCAGCCGCCATCATCGATACAAGCAGATGTTATGGCGGCATGCAAGGTGGGCCAGTCAAAACCGCGCGCTGTGCATCACGGGCAGGGACCGGCATGTCAGGCAGCAGCAGGCTAACCCCTTCACGTGTGCGCAGGATGGTAAGAAAGCGCTTCAAACTAACGAATCCCCGAAACGTGAACACGATCCCACTGCAAGAGACGTGGGTCAGAGGCATAGATCCTCATGGGCCCCCGCAGTCGCGGGGGCTCATGAGGATCTATGCCTTTTGCTGACACTAATGTGTATCAATGTTTGTTGGACGGTTGCGACTTTTGGTTGTTGAATAAAGAAAGACTTCAGAAACAACAATGGAGGTACAGTGGCAGGGAAGGCCGGCGTTAAAGTGTGTGTGTGTGTGTGTGTGTGTGTGTGTGTGTGTGTGTGTGTGTGTGTGTGTGTGTGTGTGCGTGTGTGTGCGTGCGTGCGTGTGTGTGTGTGTGTGTGCATGTGTTTGGTCTTTCTTGAAACAACCGCTATGCGCAAGCATGAGTGTATACATGGTACAATCTATCTATCTATCTATATCCCGTAGTCTTGCCGACCGTTGGGGCACCACTGATGACTTGGCAACCAGCTCCCTCCATTCCTCTCTGTTTTCTGCCATTCTTAGCGTATCACCCAGCTTCAGTCCTGTACACTCTGAGATATTGTCCTCCCATCTTTTCTTCTGTCTTCCTCTCCTTCGTCCTCCTTGCACAGTGCCTTGCAGGATTGTTTGGCAAGCCCTGCTGATCGCGTGACATGCCCATGGTACCCTCAACGCCAAATAACTAATTTATCAAGCCTGTCGGCGGAACACACACATCACATCATAAGTCAGTTATGTCTACGAACAAACAATAGACACCAATGCACGTGAGAACAAACAATAGACACCAATGCACGTGAGAACAAACAATAGACACCAATGCACGTGTGAACAAACAATAGACACCAATGCACGTGAGAACAAACAATAGACACCAATGCACGTGAGAACAAACAATAGACACCAATGCACGTGTGAACAAACAATAGACACCAATGCACGTGAGAACAAACAATAGACACCAATGCACGTGTGAACAAACAATAGACACCAATGCACGTGTGAACAAACAATAGACACCAATGCACGTGAGAACAAACAATAGACACCAATGCACGTGTGAACAAACAATAGACACCAATGCACGTGAGAACAAACAATAGACACCAATGCACGTGTGAACAAACAATAGACACCAATGCACGTGTGAACAAACAATAGACACCAATGCACGTGAGAACAAACAATAGACACCAATGCACGTGAGAACAAACAATAGACACCAATGCACGTGAGAGCAAACAATAGACACCAATGCACGTGAGAACAAACAATAGACACCACTGAATGTACACTGATGAGCCCTCGCCGCACGCCGCACACACGCAGATCGCTTCTGATGTCCTTGGTCTAATCCTCCAGCATCGCAGTAAGATCACTAACTGACCGACGGCATATTGCGACTAACATCCAGACCGCTCTACTTTCCAGCCTACGTCACCAGACGCCGCCACGACCACTACTGCCGTCCCCTCATGCGCTTTGCGCCATAACGGTCAGGACCTTGCTAGCGGCACTTCCGGCCGTCAAGATCCTGACGCCGGATTTGGTCCACTCGCCCCGAGGTCACCAACAGGTCACGGGTCAGTGGTACGTGTGAGCTTAGTCCTGCGCCAGCCACTAAGCAAGGTACGCCGCTGTGGCGGATAGTGTTATAGCGCTGTGGCGGAGAGTGTTATAGCGCTGTGGGGGAGAGCGTTATAGCGCTGTGGCCACACAGGGCAATTGCTTCCGGTGCATGTAGTAACTTTTCCGCCAGAAATAGTTCAAAAAATTTCCTCCCTTTTTGCCATTTTTTTAGGGTGTAAAACTTCAATTGTGTGCCTTTTTTGGCGTTTTGAGCAACAAAAGGCATGACAGGTGGTGTGAAAAAGAGCAAAATCTGGGTAATTTTAGTCGACCTAGTGTGTTCATGGGAGCCTAATTGGGGCATGTGCACGGTTGTATGCAGGCTTGCAGACGACAGTTTTGTCATGGGGTACTTAATGCATTTGAGTGTTGTGAAAAACGCTAACTCTTAATTTTTTTAAGAATTGCTGAAATAGCTTCTCCTGTGATGTGCTCCGCGTGGATTTTTTGTTTTGGCAGAAAAGTTCTTCGTTCATAGTTTTATGCTGCAAGAGGCTAACAGATAACAGTGTGTGAAAAGGGGGCGTAACCTAATTGCCCTGTGTGGCCTGTGGGGGAGCACCTTGTTTAGTTGCGCTGGCTGGCGCAGGATTAAGCTCACTCATGCAACAGTTAACCCTTATCATTCGGAATACACCAGTGTGTCACATAAGGTTGACTAAAATATTTCAAAGGTAGTGCCAGAATAGCTTGGCGCCTATAGGCGCCAAGCTATTCTGGCACCACCCTTGAACTAAAGCTATTGGTCTATATCCTTATCATTAGTTTAAGTACTATAATGTAGCTTGCACATGGCAGTGTACAAATGTGAAGCTTTCAGCCTCTAGGCGCCAAGCTATTCTGGCACCACCCTTGAACTAAAGCTATTGGTCTATATCCTTATCTTTAAGTACTATAATGTAGCTTGCACATGGCAGTGTACAAATGTGAAGCTTTCAGCCTCGGTATGATATTGGTTACGTCACAGGAATCTTCCAGTCGCCTTGCCACGTCATCCGGTCAGTCCACGTGACACACACCCCCCCCTCCCCCTCCCCCGTCCTCACCTACCTCACTTCATCAAATGACGACCCAATTAGGAGGCTGCAGGCGATAATTAGACTGAATTACAGCAAGAAGCCAGAGACTCAGGGAATGAGGAGGGTGGGAGGGGGGGGGGGGAGGGGTGTCGCCGGACAGTTGAAGATAGCCCGCCACACACGACTGTTTAAGTTTGGTTAGTTCCGGGTTTATCCAATCAACGGACATGCTATGGAACAAGCCCGTCTTTTTTCCCTGGATTCCGAGTCCAGCTACCGGGGCCGGAACGGGGACTCGAACTCATCACCCGGCGATTCCCTTCGCTCTCTTGCTCCGACGCTTAACCGCCTGAGCTATTTCGGACTCTGCTGCTTTGGCGATCACAGGCACTTGATTTCGAGTTCGTGGGTTTTGCTTATCGCATCTCGAAGCAGCAAGTGTACGGAGCGTGGGAGACCTTATACGCAAAACTCACGAAGTTCGGACAATTGTCTGTGTTGCCGATGGAATCAATGTGCCACATGCTGTAGTGTCTTTGAATGGACGGTGTTTTCAGAACTCCTACTTCATCGGACATAAAGACTTGAGGTCTTGGTGCTCTAAATCATCATGAACCCTGCGAACTGCTTCGACAGACGCATGAGGATCTGTGTACCTAGCAGACGGACGGCGGTCGCTGCGGATGACCACATTAGCACGGTGGCCCCGAGAGATCCTGGCGAGCGCTGCCCACAGGCGGCACTCGCAGCCCGGTCGATGGTTTGGAAAAACATTATCGCCGACAAGTCACTGCGCTGGGGAGGACAGCCGGGATGCCAAAGACAATCACAGATACGATAACATCGGTACCACGCCGCGCTGACCAGGCCCCAGTTGCTTGAGCGTGCTTAGTCTTGCGCCAGCCACTATGCAAGCTGCTCCGTTACAGGTCAGGGTTTATCGTACCACATGACCATATCGCGCTGACGGTAATTTGTTTCTGTTGTTAACTTGTATTTTTATGTACTAGCTTTAGTCAAGTAGGAATTTAACAAAAGAGCATTATATAGGCTACTAGTGTGTTCAGGAGACTTAGGGCTGTCTTCGTACTCTGTTTTTGTCAGGGAGGTTCGGGTCGGGATGAGGCCACTGGCGCCGTGCGGCCATTAGATGCCTTGGCGACGGGCTTCACCCGTCCAGAGTCATTGTCCATTTTGTAGCTTTGTTATTGTAATTTGTGGAATGAGCGAGTGAGTGAATGTGAGCAGCACCTGCGGTGGCTAGACAATTTTTCCTGTGTATGATTATTTTAAATCACAGCAACAATAAAGTCATCTTGAATCTTGAAAACATAGCTTACCGATACACAAGTACATCCTCGCCATTGTCACGCGCTCTCAGTGTCCATACAGTGGGACTAGGATGCTATATCAGTAATGAACTCTTTTGCCTACTAAGTAGCTTTTAGCGGGAATCATCTCCTGCGGGGGGTTCATCACGCTCCGCCTCGGCTCGCCTCGAGGTCACGTGATGGTAAGCCCGTCGCTGCCAGAGGTGACGCATTTCGCGTCCAGTGAAACGACTCAGACCACAATCTAGTGAAGCATCGTCTCTAGTTATAAATAATAATAATAATAATAATAATACCGTTATTATATAGGCGCTTTTTCTCAATTTTGGGGAAATCGACTCAAAGCGCCGCGCCTGAAACCCAACACACACACTCACGAAACAGACACGGATTTACGCCATTTAAGACAAACACAGTACAAGACAAACGAAGGGCCAGTCAGCTACTGAAGTTACAGAGATTTCTGATCGCTTGTATTTGAAATTTGTAAAGTGGCCTGAGACCGGTACCAATGTGTGGGGGGTGGGGGGGGGGGGGTGGAAGAACCGAAGTACCCGGAGAAAGAACCCCCGACAGTCCGCCCGAATTAACGGTGACACTTACCAGAGGAGAAAAGTCCAACGCCGGAACCCGGTATCGAACCTCGCACCCTTGGCATTGGTGGCAGGCGCCTTAACCACTGCACCACGGACCGCCCCCAAGTTATCAATCTGTCTTTCTTCAACGGCATTTGCATTTTAGCCTACGACTGAAAGATATAATATTACGGGGTTTTTTTCTGTGTCTAAGTGCTGATTTTATGTCGCGTGAAAAACACAAACGTAAATGAACCAGACACGATTAGCATAAAAAAAAACATAGGACTAAACAAGCGACATAAATCCTCATGAGCCCCCGCTGTCGCGGGGACTCATGAGGATTTATGTCTCTTGCAAATGAGTAGCGTTGGTCTTGCACCGACAGTGAAGTCGTCAATATGAAATATCATTTAAACTGCCCGGCAAACAAATTTCCACGCAGTTCAAATCTATGGATACTTGAGTGTTGCTGTTGCCCGCTGTGCTGGCAGCCCCTCGCCTGGCGGCTGGGTGATGCCGGCATTTTCCAGGCAGTTCAAATCCTCCAGCCACTTGTGCATCGCCGAGGACGCGGGGTGACCCGGAGACGGTCCCGCCGGCCATCGCACGTGCTGTCCGAGTTGACTTAGCGTGATGGGGCGCCAGACGTAATTAAACCTAGCTCACACCCACCGGACACAAAACCCTTCGCGTACACCCGCACCACTACCTCCATCTGAGGAGCAGGGATGCCAGTAAACGAGTTCGCTTCCTAGTGTCATGAGGATCTATGCCACTTGCAGGGAGAACGCTCTGCCGGAGGCACCTCGCCTGATCAACATCAAGAGACACCTTCAGCGCCTCCACGAGCACAAATGTAAACGCTACCTTTCTGGCATCGAGAGAAATTCGTTCGCGCGAGGCCTTCCGTCGACAGGGGCCCCCGAGGATCTCTACTACCCCCCAGCAGCAGGTAGGTGTCTGGGGCAGGGGTAGACAAATCCACACCGGCACGGGCGTGAACATCGAGCTGTTGACAGAGGCGGCGGACACCAATGCTTCGTCCATCTCGGCTTCCCACGCTCTGCCCCCAGGCCGTCTGCAAGAGGAATGGACCCCCATGAGCACATGCTGTCGCAGGGGCTCATGGGGGATCCATTCGTCTTGCTGGCAGGTGGGGGACGCATGTACGGCTGTGGGACGGCCGAGTGTGGGGCCGGTTGGTGGACGGTGCTCGGTGGACAGACTTGAAAGGGTCTGGGAACAGCATACACTCACGGTCGCCAAATTTACTTACGATATGCGTGAATAGGTGTTGATGCTGGTGATGGTGGTGGTGGTGGTGATGGTGATGATGATGATGGTGGTGGAGGTCGTGATGATGTAGTGATGGTGATGGTGATGACGATGATGGTGGTGGTGGAGGTGGTGATGATGTGGTGATGATGATGATGGTGATGATGATGATGATGGTGGTGGTGGAGGTGGTGATGATGTGGTGATGATGATGATGATGATGATGGTGGTGGAGGTCGTGATGATGTGGTGATGGTGATGATGATATGATGATGGTAGTGATAATGGTGGTGATGATAATGCTGGTGGTGATGATGTGATGATGCTAGTGATAACGGAGATGGTGGTGGTGGTGATGATGATGGTGATGATGATGATGATGGTGATGATGATGATGATGATGGTGATGGTGGTGGTGGTGGTAATGATGTTGTGTAGTGATGATGATGATGACGACGACGGTATGATGACGATGATAATGTTGATGATAATCATGCCGACGAGGATAATAATGATGATATTGATCACTACAAACTCAGACGCCCACTGAGATGAAACCTACCAACCGTCGTGGTGAAATAGTCTTTCTTCTTGTACACACATAACACGGCGCTAATGACTTCGCTACCAACCGTCGTGGTGAAATAGTCTTTCTTCTTGTACACACATAACACGGCGCTAATACTTCGCTATCAACCGTCGTCGTGAAATAGTCTTTCTTCTTGTACACACATAACACGGCGCTAATACTTCGCTACCAACCGTCGTCGTGAAATAGTCTTTCTTCTTGTACACACATAACACGGCGCTAATACTTCGCTATCAACAGTCGTCGTGAAATAGTCTTCTTCTTGTACACACATAACACGGCGCTAATACTTCGCTATCAACCGTCGTCGTGAAATAGTCTTTCTTCTTGTACACACATAACACGGCGCTAATACTTCGCTATCAACCGTCGTCGTGAAATAGTCTTTCTTCTTGTACACACCTAACACGGCGCTAATCAGTACTTCGCTATCAGTCAACCAGTCCACCCATCACACTCACACGCAACGGCTGAAAAGAAATAACAAATCCAGACGATCACTGTCAAGTTCTGCACTCCCCCCTATACAACTACCTTAGCCAAGAAATGTCTAACTGCCGGATTACCTGAGAACAAGCAGATTCACCGGAATGTGCAGGAAACAGACTGGCTTACGTACGATAAGAACGCAACAAGAAATAAGGTCTCTGTACAGGCGTCACACTTAACTCATTCAGCACGGCGCAGGTATTTCCCAAATTTTGGAGGCGTCATCTAACGACTATGCACCTGTTGCTGGAGATGGATCGACCATGATAATTCGGCACTACCCTTAAATTATCATGGTCGACCCATCTCCTGCTGTAGGGTGTCAGGGCTGAAGGGTTAACCCCTTCAATTTGAGGACCATTTGGAGGCTGATATCCTTCAACAAGAGACACAGAGTTACATGAGAATGCAGGGGCTCGTGTAAATCCCTGTGTATTGCGAATGTTTGGGAAGAGGGAGGCATTTGGATCGGCGGGGATCGTGCGGCAATAATGACCGGCATAACTCACGATAACTCGAGACACGTGTAAGGGCCGTTTTCACAATATTGTGAAAAGAAGGCCGTAAACAATGAGTCTCTCTCGAGCCTGCGGTATTGTGCTGCGTTGGTTTATATACACGCGCCCAGCTCACACATTGTTGTAGAAATCGCATCGTCTCCGAATATCCTCAATCATTTAGCCAACTCCTGCCAAAACTGAACAGACGCATAGACTGCAATGAGCACCTGAACGTGTGACGGGTCGATGGGAATTTAAACCCGTTGCCTGCACAGATCAGTTTTATTCCCAGTCTCAAACTGAGGCAGACATCAGGGTATAGGTATTTGGCCTACAACATACACGCTGTCACCAAAGTAAACTGAAAACACCCGAAATCTATTCCACATCAACCACAGATGTAAAACTGATCATGCAGGAGGCATAGATCCTCATGGGCCGTCGCGGGGGGGGGGGGGGGGCTCATGAGGATCTATGCATCTTGCAGTCGGGTGGGTTTTGTTGTTTCAGTCACGTGACATCAATGAGAAAAGAGTTACTGTGTCGTATGGCACGGCGTAAAGCAAGGGACACAAACCGCGCCTCGAGAAATCAGGATTTATCGTTTCATTATCTGGGATAATTGCGGCGATTAATCAGAAAAGCGTTTGTTTACGAGCGCAATCACCAGCCCGCCCAGTGGCTAACACGGCCACACTCTGTGGTCACCATGCGCGAGATGAAAATTAACGTAGAGAGAGAGAGAGAGAGAGAGAGAGAGAGAGAGAGAGAGAGAGAGAGAGAGAGAGAGAGAGAGAGAGAGAGAGAGAGAGAGAGAGAGAGAGAGAGAGAGAGAGAGAGAGAGAGAGAGAGAGAGAGAATGAATCAATGAATCAATGAATCTTTATTTTACAACGGTGAAGATATTACCACAGTCAGTGACTATGTCATTTTTCGTACCTGCCGTTGAGACAGAGAGAGAGAGAGAGGGTGAGAGAGAGAGAATCAATGAATCAATGAATCTTTATTTTACAACGGTGAAGATTACGGTCAGTGACTATGTCATTTTTCGTACCTGCCGTTGCTACAACTACGACTAACTAAGTACAAAATATACATAAAACAGGGAAATCAAAGCACAGTGATGCAAAATATATAGTCCACTAAACACAAACACGCGCATACACGCACAAATGCACTCGCGCGTACACACACACACACACACACACACACACACACACACACACACACACACACACACACATACACATGATTGTTAGAGAGAGAGAGAGAGAGAGAGAGAGAGAGAGAGAGAGAGAGAGAGAGAGAGAGAGAGAGAGAGAGAAGAGAGAGAGAGAGATTTGCTGTCGTTTTCTATTCAGCAGTGCACTTAAATGGCATTTTCTATGAACCCCTTCTGAATTCTGTGTTCATTTAACGACCAAAAGCCAAAACCTCCCAAGAAACGTGGGCACAAACTGCTATCTGCGAGAGGCATTGATCCTCATGAGCCCCCGCGACTGCGGGGGCGCATGAGGATCTATGCCTCTTGCAGCTGTATTGTGTTCACTTTCTTCTCGGCAGTCAAGGGGTTAAAACAACACAAAAGACAAACCTGAGTTACTTCACGATCTCAACCACCAAGTAAACGAAAAGACAAACCTGAGTTACTTCACGATCTCAACACCAAGTAAACGAAAGAGAACCTGAGTTACTTCACGATCTCAAACACCAAGTAAACGAAAAGACAAACCTGAGTTACTTCACGATCTCAACCACCAAGTAAACGAAAAGACAAACCTGAGTTACTTCACGATCTCAACCACCAAGTAAACGAAAAGACAAACCTGAGTTACTTCACGATCTCAACCACCAAGTAAACGAAAAGACAACCTGAGTTACTTCACGATCTCAACCACCAAGTAAACGAAAAGACAAACCTGAGTTACTTCACGATCTCAACCACCAAGTAAACGAAAAGACAAACCTGAGTTACTTCACGATCTCAACCACCAAGTAAACGAAAAGACAAACCTGAGTTACTTCACGATCTCAACCACCAAGTAAACGACGCCACTCTGCAAAACACACAGATCTCCCTGGTCCCCAGCAGTAGCAGGGGGCTAAAGAAGATCTACGGCCTTTGACCGAACCAACGTTCCGCGGAGTTAGTAGGTCGTGGGGTGTTCTTCCTGCGATACTGAATGAGTCTCTTCCTCTCTCTCCCTCTCGACTGGTTTCATTGACAAGGTGGAATGAAGTCAATAGTTACCTCAAGTGATGCTCCTGTCTTCATTGTTCTACAAACCCGCACCGCCGACGTGGCGGCAGTCGCGGATGGGGTTAGAGGGTTGTTGTTGTTCATATTGTTGTTGATGGCGTTGTTGTGTTGATATTGTTGTTGATGTTGTTGGTGATGTTGTTGATGTAGCGCAATTGGGGTCAGCGAGTTGTTGTTGCTGATGTTGTTTGTTGTTGATGTTGTAGCGGGTGTGGAGATTATCGTTACTGTTGTTGCTCTTGTTTCAAGTGACGTCAGCAAAAACAGAAAAATTAACCCACTTAACCCCCACGCGCTTCAGCAGGAGATGGATCGAGCATGATAATCCAAGGGTAGTGCCAGATTAGCTTGGCGCCGTCAGCAGGAGATGGTTCGAGCATGATAATCCAAGGGTAGTGCCAGATTAGCTTAGCGCCGTCAGCAGGAGATGGATCGAACATGATAATCCAAGGGTAGTGCCAGATTAGCTTGCCGCCGTCAGCAAGATGGATCGAGCATGATAATTCAAGGGTAGTGCCAAATTAGCTTGGCGCCGTCAGCAGATGGATCGGCCATGATAATTCAAGGGTAGTGCCAGATTAGCTTGGCGCCGTCAGTAGGGGATGGATCAGCCATGATAATTCAAGGGTAGTGCCAGATTAGCTTGGCGCCGTCAGCAGAAGATGGATCCAGCATGATAATTGAAGGGTAGTGCCAGATTAGCTTGGCGCCGTCAGCAGGGGATGGATCGAGCTTGATAATTTAAGGGTAGTGCCAGATTAGCTTGGCGCCGTCAGCAGGAGATGGATCGAGCATGATAATTCAAGGGTAGTGCCAGATTAGCTTGGCGCCGTCAGGCGCCAAACTAATCTGGCACTACCCTTGTATTATCATGGACGATCCAACTTCTGTTTCAGTGCGTCGAGGCTAAATGATATAATAATTATGTACTGGTTTTTTTATTGTAGACCTAACAGCTGTCAGCCCGTAACGTCGAAAATCACAGACTGTCACACTGCAATGACGTAAACGACAATACAACTTACGCTTCTTTTTCTGTTCCTACCCTGCCACTGCCGAGAAAAACAGAGCACCGCCCAGCTGCCACAGACATAGACTATGATAGATCCATGCCCCTTGCTGACGACACGTTGAATCCACGCTGGCTCTGTGCCGCACGGCTATGAATCCTTCGCGCTGAATTCAAGAAAGACTTCTCTCATACACAACCTGTTGCCGCGGTCTGGGGTAAACAAAACTGAGCTGACTAACCCGTTGCCGCTGTCAGCCCCATTCTTCGTGGGTCCATGTGCATCTATGCCTCAAGGCTGCTGTCAGCCAGTCAGCCGTACGAGTGTACTGACTGAGTTGATCATAATGGCGGCACTTACGCTAGTTGGCTTTTAGACTCCGCTCAATGGCGTAGTCTCCGGCAGTATAATAGTGGATTAGGACGAGAAGGGAAAAAAATCAGACTTGAGTGTCCCGGTAATGGGGGATCGATACAGCTTGTGGCAAATGGCGAACAGCGGAGTATTGACACAACTATTAGCCTCAGCTCTTTTGTACTGCTGCGTCCAAAGCCCTTGGCGCTTCCTTCGTCTGGGGAGCGGCAGAGATGAGACTCAATTGGACAAGATCACGCGGGCAAGAGGCAAAGTTCGCATGAGCCCCTGCTAGCAAATAGGCTGGTAAGAATATGTGCATCTTGGAAATGAATTGGTTTGGATGAGGTCAAAACTATTAACCCGGGACCCGTTGAATGAAAAAGCTTAGTCCTGCGCCAGCCACTAAGCAAGGTGCTCCGCTGTAGCAATAGCTGTAGTATCGATACCAGTGGCTAGCGCAGGCCTAAGCTCGTTCATGCAACTGCAAAACACCTTGCTCAGTGGCTTGCGCAGGACTAAGGCCACTCACACTTTATAGCGAAGCACCTTGCTTAGTGGCTAGCGCAGGACTAAGACCACTCATGCAACTGGGCCTTGGTCTTTATTAAAGTCTTACCTAGTGCATGTAGTTAGTCGTGGACGGCGCTTTGGGCAAACTGTTTCGTGCTAGCGCGAGTCTTTCAGAGCTGACGTAGACAGGAAATGTAGTACAAGCATCTGCCAGAAAACTGCGATCTAAAAAGTCTCACACAACCGCCCTCAGTAGTTCCCTACATTTGCGGCCCTGACTTCTCGGGGTAATTTACCGTTTCAGATATATCAGTTCGAGAATCATTATAACGTCGCTGTCGCAGACTGCACGAGATTGATCTATGTGTTCTGGATGTATCGGTCTACACCCACCATTGCAGCTTCATCCTTCCAATACGCCATCAAGCTATATGCGGGGCAAAATGGCGATGTGCGCGTATCATTCACTGATTCAAACGGCACGATAACTCGTGCGCCGCAAGCAATCCTTGAGCTGCAACACGTGCGCCTTATTAGACTCGTCCATCTGATACACCACAGCAAGAAATGATTTGACTGATAGTTCAAGGGTGGTGCCAGCACAGCTTGAAGCCTAGAGGCCTATACACTAGGAGAAAGATTGACCATTTTAGTTCAAGGGTGGTGCCAGAATAGCTTAGCGCCTAGAGGCATATACACTAGGAGAAAGATCGACCATTTTAAGTTCAATGGTGGTGCCATAACTTGGAGCCTAGACGCCTATACGCTAGGAGAAAGATCGACCATTTTAGTTCAAGGGTGGTGCCGAAATAGCTTGGCGTCTACTCTCCTACAGGCGCCAAACTATTCTGGCACCACCCTTCAACTAAAATGGATGATCTTTCTCCCAATCTCAAACGTAGCTTCCATAGAATAAGACACAAATTGGAAAAAATAAATAGCCTGGAGACCAAATGGGTTAGGATCAGTCCAATGCGGACGGAGACAGAAATAATATCTTGTTCCACAATACAAAAGATTTTTTTTTTTAAATTCAGTGACTGTTGCGCGACAGTGTGACACGTGGAGAAGCTAGGGCTAGGGCTAGGGCTAAGGCTAGGGCTAAGGCTAGGGCTAAGGCTAGGACTAAGACTAAGACTAAGGCTAGGGCTAAGGCTAGGGCTAGGGCTAGGCTAGGACTAAGACTAAGACTAAGGCTAGGGCTAGGGCTAGGGCCAGGGCTAGGGCTAAGGCAAGGGCTAGGGAAAGGGCTAGGGCAAGGGCTAAGGGTAGGGCTAGGGCTAAGGCTAAGGCTAAGGCTAGGGCTAGGGCTAAGGGTAGGGTTAGGGCTAAGGCCAGTGCTAGGGCTAAGGCTAGGCCTAAGGCTAGGGCTAAGGCTAGGGCTAGGACAAAGGCTAGGGCTAGGGCAAAGGCTAGGGCTAGGGCTAAGGCTAGGGCAAAGGTTAAGGCTAGGGCTAGGGCTAAGGCTAAGGCTAAGGCTAGGGTCGTTAACTTCATTCCAACTGTTGTCCCACACACCTGGCTTGCGACTTGGTAACACGAGCCACCCTCGCATGCTGGAAAAATGTCGTATATCAGTGTCCCCGCGCGACACATCACGCATTTGATCTATCTGACCGTTAGTCAGTTATCAGTGTTTCACGCCGAGCATTGGACCTAAGGCCCCCTCCCCCCCCCCCTCCCCGCCCCATCCGGCACATGTCGTCTGCTTCTTAAATTATGAACGAGAGCTCACTTCCGGCTGTCCGTACTCGTCTTCCGTCGCGGGCTCAGTCATTGGTGGTCACGTTATATATTTAAATTTGGCAGTTGAGTCAGTGCAAGGACCGGTGTTTTTAAAAATAATTTTTGCCTTGTTTGAAAATTTGTAGTAGGGCTGAATGTTGGAATTTGCTGGAAATTTCTGGTTAGCTAAGAGGAGACATGTTTGGTGCTTTGATTCATACCATCCTGAGCTTATCCGGCAGAGGACAATTGTGGGCCTATGTTGAGTTGCCGTTGACGTAGTGATTTGAGGGGCACGCTGATTTCAGTTGTGCTTGGGTGTGGGGTTGGTAAGGAATCAGGTTCATAGCCAAGAAATGAGACTGTCAATGTGCTTTTTTCTTTTGTGACATTTTGTGCATGGGAAATGTGCAGCTGGTGGGCGGTAGTGTTTTTTAGGGGATTGAAATATTAGGGGATGCCTGGGACTGACTAAGGCTAAGAGACTGGACAGTACGCAAACGGCACTGTGTTCCGTGGCCTGCTGGCTCCTTTCTACTTTGGACTCACCGTAACCCTTGTCAACCCGATACACTCCGGCATAAAATCAAATTGACTAGGATAGTTCAAGGGTGGTGCCAGAGTAGCTTGGCGCCGTACGGCGCCAAGCTACTCTGGCACCACCCTTGAACTGAAATGGTTGAATGATCTATCTCCTAATCTGTAATGTGGCCTTCATAGGACAATAAGAAAATAAATAAATCAACCTCAAAATGTAATGGGTTGAGATGAGGCAGGTGAGGTGGTTATTACTGAACTTGTCCTAACCCTTTGGCTGTGTAGAGAGACCATCCGTCTGAGCAGGTCACTCATTATAAAACTACTGTCTTCTTTTTGTAGCTTACAAGACCCTGAGTAAAGGGACCACTTGTCTTGCTCAGCAGACCACTCATTTTGATTCTAGCATCTTTTTCCCGTCACTTACATAACCCTACTTATATGACCCTGCGTATGGAGACTCAACTGTTAAAAGCGACCACCTCTGGATACATGATGTAGACCCATAGGTGGTCGCCGTGCACAGGTGTGCCTGTATTTGGAAGTTAATAAAAATCCAAACATGTTCGTTTCTTTGCCGGTCATGGCAGGAACGCATTTCGCCACCCGATCATAATTTAGCCTTGACAGAATCCACATGCGACGCCACACAGACATACCGCCATTCAGGCTTAAACTCAATACATCACAACTTCCTTTCCCTTATGTAATACAAATGATTTAAGCAAGAGGAATAGATCCTCGTGCGCTCCCGCAATTGCGGGGGCTCATGAGGATCTATGTCTCGTGTAGACGGCCGACGATTGGCGCACCGTCTGGATTGGCAAGATGCACGACGCACATTCCAGCAAAACCCTGGAGGCGGGAACAAGAAACCATGTTGCAGAGCGCAGGGAACGTCAGGAGTAAGCTTGTGTTTTACACCCCCCCCCCTCCTCATCCTCCACCCCACCCCCTCCTCCAGCCCGCCTCGTGCCATTGGCAGCCACCCACAAAACAATACCAGTCAATACCTCGAACCTTAACATCCAGCAAAAGAGGATTCAGGCGTCTGGTTACGTGCATGGGGCCTTACGTCAGAATTGACGTCATTTATATGATGCGCTCTCCAGCCAAGATCTAAGAGTCCGAAATAGCTCAGGCGGTTAAACGTCGGAGCAGGAGAGCGAAGGGAATCACCGGGTCGTGGGTTCGATTCCCGTCCCGGTCCCGGTAGCTGGACTCACAATCCAGGGGAAAAACGGATTTGTTCAATAGCATGTCCGTTGAAAGGTCCTGGTAAATCAAAGTGGCACAGTTGGAGTGCGCCTGAGTTGATCAGTGTTCAGGTCGTATTCCATATGCAATAGATTTCCTTGTTCCCACATAACCCGCCCGTCAGGGCCGTCCATGATCACGTCGGTGCTGTGGACGTTAAACCCGAACTAACCAACCAACCAAAGATCTAGTCACAGTGGTGTGAGCTTACCACACCGAGCGGTCATAGTTTTCTGGCTAACAAAAACCGCATCAGTCACACAGCGCTCTGACTACCTACGCAGTTCATTAGAATCCGCAGTGAGTGATTCCCCGAATACCTTCTCTGTCTGAGGAGCACCGTTAGCACGAAATAAAAACGCGAAACCCAGACCCCACCCCCCCCGACCCACTCCCCGACCCCCTCCCCGACCCCCCCCCCCTCCGACCCCCCGACCCCCCCCCGCCCTCGAACCCCCCACCGAACCCCCCCCCCGACCCCCCCGCCCGACACCCCCCCCAACCCCCCCCCCCGACCCCCCTAAAAAAAGTGTGACTGTCAAGCGCGCACAAAAACAAAGAAGTTCGCAATAAAGATAATTTAAAAAAAATAGAAAGGACAATTACAACGCAATTTATTAACCTTTTGGTTGTCGGTAGCGGATCTTGTTGCGCTGATTCCTGCAGGATGTCTGGATGTTATTATTCCGGCAGGATGTCTGGATGTTGTTATTCCTGCAGGATGTCTGGATGTTGTTATTCCTGCAGGATGTCTGGATGTTGTTATTCCTGCAGGATGTCTGGATGTTGTTATTCCTGCAGGATGTCTGGATGTTATTATTCCGGCAGGATGTGTGGATGTTGTTATTCCGGCAGGATGTCTGGATGTTGTTATTCCGGCAGGATGTCTGGATGTTATTATTCCGGCAGGATGTCTAGATGTTGTTATTCCGGCAGGATGTCTGGATGTTGTTATTCCGGCAGGATGTCTGGATGTTATTATTCCGGCAGGATGTCTGGATGTTGTTATTCCGGCAGGATGTCTGGATGTTATTATTCCGGCAAGATGTCTGGATGTTATTATTCCGACAGGATGTCTGGATGTTATTATTCCGGCAGGATGTCTGGATGTTGTTATTCCGGCAGGATGTCTGGATGTTATTATTCCGGCAGGATGTCTGGATGTTATTATTCCGGCAGGATGTCTGGATGTTGTTATTCCTGCAGGATGTGTGGATGTTGTTATTCCTGCAGGATGTCTGGATGTTGTTATTCCGGCAGGATGTCTGGATGTTGTTATTCCTGCAGGATGTGTGGATGTTGTTATTCCGGCAGGATGTCTGGATGTTATTATTCCGGCAGGATGTCTGGATGTTGTTATTCCTGCAGGATGTGTGGATGTTGTTATTCCGGCAGGAATCATCGCGACAAAAACCGCTGCCGACAGCTAGAGGGTTTAAAGATGGGGTTGGGCCATTTCTTTCCAGAGATATAAAGTAGCTGGCAAAGACACAAGGGAATCTGAACTGTTTGCAGATGAGCGCCGTTTACGTTTGATAACAAAGTGCAGATCAAACAAAGGCTTGCCAGTTTGGCACGGTACACACTCACGTGAGAGGTGCTGGCGTCACTTACACAGGGGAAAAGAAGTACAGCACTAGGAGCGTCACAATAGCGCAAAGTCGAATATATCGCGGTCAGGACTGGGCGTGGCTCCTAAACTACATACTCAGTGAGCAAGAAGTCCTCTGCCCGACCACAGCTTAGTTGGCCCCCGCGGAGGCCAACTAAGGCTGGAGTCGGTCAGAAGATTGTTTGCTTACTGTGGGTTTATTCATCATAAGCATAAGTCAGTTTATTATCACATTAAATTCGCACGAACGCCGGTATCGCGGTGTGACGTTTAGGCACCCACGTATCGAGACACGATGAGGAAGCCCGAACAATGAACGAAGCCCTTGAGGGCCCGGTTTCCGCGGTTGGAGTCACTATTTAGGTGTAGCCGGCCACCCCACTAAATCATTCCACGCGTCAATAGGCTGGCAAATGTTGTCAACCCGGCTTTGGGTGTCGGTAGCGGTTTTAGTCGCGATGATTCCTACCGGAATAACAACATCCAGACATCCTGCCCGAATCATCGCGACTAAAAACCGCTACCGACAAGCAAAGGGTTAACATTTGAACTTGTAAATCCGACCCCGCTCCATGACAAGACAGACAGCGCCCGCCTCACGTCTGACAACCTTTGACACCTTTCTCACCACCTGTCAAACGATCGAAAAGCGGGGCGGGTGGGGGTGGGCGGAGGGAGAAGGGATCCGAAACTCCATAAAAGTGACTTTGATACAGCATGTTACAACTGGATCCGGGACCCCTGCAACCCCCCCTCCCCAGATCTCAGCAGATCCGCCCCTGGCGTCAGAGTAGAGTCCATGCGGCCCCACAGTATAATTATGTTAGAAGATTACAAGAAGAAGATGAAGAGTGAACATATTTCGGAAATACTTGGCAGAGAAAGGTCGGTTGCGGGGCTAGGGTGGGGGGGGGGGGGAGAGGGGAAGGTTGGGGAAGGGGGGGCAAATAAGGTATGTGGGAGACACATCGCGTGTGTGTGAGAGAGAGAGAGAGAGAGAGAGAGAGAGAGAGAGAGAGAGAGAGAGAGAGAGAGAGAGAGAGAGAGAGAGAGAGAGAGAGAGAGAGAGAGAGAACAATCTGCTAACGAGGTCCAGACCCCGGGTGTCGGGTGTCAACATCACCAGGCAACCCGCCCGCAGTTGGCCATCTCGTCTCTCACCATACCATACTGGTTGTGCCGGTATCCCTCGATTAGCTGCGCTGTTCAACGACAACCACTGTGGTCTCCTACCCGCCGTTACAAAAATACAACCAGAACATCATAAACCTCCAACAACTCACAAATTGCGGCAACATGTTTGTGCGCGCAACAGTCCAGCGACGGCCGCTGACTGCCTCCTGAATTAAATAAGACCACTCCTACCCACCAAGACGCATGGATTTTCATGGGCCCCTGCTATCGCAGGGGCCCATGAAAATCCATGCGTCTTGTAGAATGTATTGGACACATGTACGTCTATGGTCATACGGCATTCTCAACAGGCATAGATTCTCACAAGCCTCGACCGCGAGTCCGGCGCTGACGTTACGATACCCGCTCTAATGACTGTCAGTCTGTGGACACTGCAGATGGAGTGGTCTTTGGCCTGAAACAAATAATATGACTCTGGTTGGGTTTTGTTTGTTTTTTTTTGCGTTTTTACACGTCCGTTTGCCAGCATGGCCGCGCGGTCCTTTTTTTTTTTTTTTTTTTTTTTTTTTTTTAGCCAGAGTCTACTCACACCAGTTGCCGCGACAACCTAGCATGCCACGCCGACTCCGAAACCACTCTTTTATTCAGCGGCAGAGAGGCTCGGATGACAGACACGGCATAGAGGCAAGCAGTCCGACCTCGGCAGACAAGACGCATAAATCCCCATGAGCCCCTGCAGGTGCAAGGGCGCATGAGGATCTATGCCTCTTACTAAGGGAAGCACACGAATGGGTGATACGACTGAGAAAGTGTTCGTGCCCTAGGGGCTGGGAGCGAAAGACTGAATGTCGAATGGCATATACACATGAAACTCAACGCCAGCCGCCGTCACATCAAAACGCCAAACTGCGCATGTCCAATAAAACATAACATGACAGACCTTCATCAGACATAAACATGACAACAGGCAGACAAACACGCTGTAAACGTCAGTTTGCACTCAAAAGCGCCAACGTACACGTACGCAAAACACACAACGCATACGTAATTCTGCCACATGTTTCAAACATCACTGACACGACGTTTCACAATTCGCAAAAGAAAGGCACTGAGAAAACCTGTTACCTTTCCGGACTCTTGTAGCGGATAAATTTGTTATCTGCTGGGCAAGGTGCACGGGGCTGCTTGCCCGCCCTGAACAGGTGGTTGCTATGGAGCCCGGAGACAGACGTAACAAAACAGTTTGTCCAGCACAAAAGGTGGCTCTCGGTTACCTTTGGCCTTCAGTTTCAGCGTGAGGGAAAAATCAATGGTGAGGGCGCCCGTCAAATTTCCGATTGCTTCCGAACATGATCTGCCACACCACAATGTCGCATTTCTTTTTGCAGTCAATGACAGACATCTGCAAGAGGCATAGATCCTCATGAGCCCCCGCAATTGCGGGGGCTCATGAGGATCTATGCATCTTGCTTGCTCCACTGGGCCTTCATGCAGAGACTTTTACCGAAAGTTATGATTATCACAAGGAGCATTGCCAAAGCAGCTGGACGCTAAATAAACCAGACTGTGCAACTGCACAAAGGGTGGTTCCAGACTGAAACAAACAGTTAAACGTTTAGGGCTTAGCGTCGTTTGCCACCACGAAGGTGATTTCAAAGCCGGGGCACTGTGCAAAGTTTGACCCCACCGGGGTTCGGAACCCTAGACCTTACGATCGACAGACGAACGCCCTACCACTTGAGCCAACCCCGGTTCCACACGTCGGGGTAGCATTATCAGTCGAGCTGAGTGTAGTCAGTTCAGGGTAACGCCTTTCGCCACTGCGAAGGTGACACTTTTGACGTGGAAACTGACACAAAAAGCGTCAGGTAAGCCAAACACACATTCTGGTGATGATTACGACAATTGTGATAACATTACAGACATTAGCCAGCCGACTGATGGGGCCTAGATTTTGTAGGGCAGCCCCCGGCCGGGTTTTGCGCACGAAAAAGCCACCCTAACGTATTTTTAACCCCTCACTCGTGAGGGATGACACGGCTGGTAAAGGCGTTAACCCCATCCCTGTCACTAAACGCGTATATCGTTTTTAAGTCCCTTTTATTTATAGAAGGGACTTTTTAGAGAGAGAGAGAGAGAGAGAGAGAGAGAGAGAGAGAGAGAGAGAGAGAGAGAGAGAGAGTCGCACGTTTCGTCTGACCGCTGTGACGCTTAACACATTTCGACACGTAGCAGGTAGCGAGCGCGGTCAGCACAGGGGCGTAGATACTCGTGGTGCCCCTGCATTCGCAGGGGCTCGTGAGAATCTATGTCTCTTTGCAGATGGAAGGCTTTGGGTGAGAGATTGGTCAGTAAGCTGTGGAAGCGAAACCCGGAACTGCGAGGCTGAACCTCTTGGACGGAGGTTCTTTGATCGGCAGACGGCTCGCTTTCTGCTGAGACTTCTTACACACGGCGAGGCGGACACGGGCACTTCAGTCAACTCAGCGCCAGTTACTAACCCCTTCACTGCCGAGAAAAACGTGAACGCGGTCCAATTGCATGAGACATAGATCCTCATGAGACCCCGCGACAGCGGGGGCTCATGAGGATCTATATCTCTTGCCGAGACCAGTTTGTATCCAGGTTTCCTGGAGGGTGTGGGCTTCTGGTAGTCGTTGAAGGACCCCAGATTTGACAAATAACAATGCACGTGTCGCGGCGGGCGGGTAAGGGTTAGTGTCGACTCACTTTGTGTGCGTGTGCGTGTGTGCGTGTGCGTATGTACCTAGTGAATTGGGTGCTATCGTCATTTACTTACTTACTTACGCCTGTCACCCCTACCCGGGTATAGGCCGTCGACGAGAGACCTCCAGCAACTCCTGTCCTGTGCTTCTCCTTCGATTCTACTCCAGGTGGTTCCCAGTCTCTTGATGTCTGCTTGGAGGTCTCGACGCCAGGAGTTTCTCGGCCTACCTCTTTTCCTCTTTCCCTGGGGGTTCCATGACAATGCCTGCCTAGTGATACTGGAAGCTGGCTTTCTCAGGCTGTTACCGATCCATCCCCATCTTCTTCGCCCAATTTCATTCTCTGCTGTTATCTGCTCTGTTCTGTCCCAGAGTCTGACGTTGCTGATCTTCTCTGGCCAGTGGATTTTCAAAATTCTTCTAAGGCAACTGTTCATGAAGGTCTGTACTCTGTTGACTGTGGTTTTTGTCAATCTCCAAGTCTCTGCTCCATATAGGAGAACTGCTTTTACATTGGAGTGGAAAATCCAGACTTTGGTGTGTTGTGACAGCTCTCTGGAACTCCACACTTTTTTTAACTGGAGAAAGGCTACTCTGGCTTTACCGATTCGTGCTCTGACATCTGCATCAGTGCCGCCTTTTTTGTCTATGATGCTCCCGAGATAGGTGAAGGACTCCACCTCCTCCAACGGGGTGCCAGCAAGCAAGATTGGTTCTTCCCTGGTTGTGTTCAGCCTCATTGTCTTTGTTTTCTGTTTGTGAATGGTGAGGCCCACTTGGGACGAGATGTCAGCAAGCCTCGTGGTCTTGTCCTGCATTTGTTGACGAGTGTGGGACAGTAATGCCAAGTCGTCTGCAAAATCGAGGTCGTCAAGCTGTGTCCACAGTGTCCACTGTATTCCACTTCGTCTGTGCTCTGTGGTCATCTTCATGACCCAGTCTATGGCCAGTAGGAAGAGGAACGGGGACAGCAGACACCCTTGCCTGACACCAGTTCTGACCTGGAGCTCCCTGGTGAACTGCCCTTCGTGGATCACGCGACATGTCATGCCATCGTAGCTGCTCTTGATCAGGCGGACGAGCTTTGTGGGTACACCGTAGTGTCGTAGGAGTTTCCACAGAGTCTCTCGGTCCACGCTGTCAAATGCTTTCTCATAATCCACAAAGTTGACGTACAGCGGGGAGCTCCACTCCAGAGACTGTTCCACGATGATGCGGAGAGTGGCGATCTGGTCTGTACATGATCGGTTCTTCCTGAATCCTGCTTGCTGGTCTCTCAGCTGGGGGTCAACGGAGCTCTTCATTCTCTCTAGGATGATCCTGTTGAAGACCTTTCCTGGTACTGACAGCAAGGTGATTCCTCTGTAGTTGGAACACTTGCTGAGGTCGCCTTTCATGGGAAGCTTGATTAGGTACCCCTCCTTCCAGTCAGCTGGCATCACCTCCTCTTCCCAGATCTTTCCAAACAGTGGGTACAGCATTTCCACTGTTGTCTCTAGGTCTGCTTTCAGAGACTCCGCTGGGATGCCATCTGGCCCTGCTACTTTGCCATTCTTCAAAAATGCCACTGCTCTTCTGATCTCTTCCCGGCTGGGTCTGTCACAGCTGATGGGTAGGTCGGTCTCTGCCGGCTGGATGTCGGGGGGTCGGGTGGGCTAGGTCTGTTCAGTAACTTTTCAAAATACTCGGCCCATCTGTCGAGTTGGTCTGCTCTGTCTGCAATAGGCTTGCCTTCTTTGTCTTTTACTGGTCTTTCTGTATGGCCATACTTACCCGACAATCTTCTGGTAATGTCGTAGAGCCGTTTCATGTTGCCGTTGCCTGCTGCCTTTTCTGCCTCTGCTGCCAGGCTGTCTGTGTAGGCCCTCTTGTCTGCCCTGATACTCCTCTTCACCTCGCGGCTGGCTTCCGAGTATTCCTCCTGTGCCCTTACTTTGGCTGCTCTCGTGCGACTGTTGTTGACCGAGCTTTCTTCTGCTTCCTCGCTTCTATCTTCTTCAAGGTCTGTGCCGACAGCCAGTCCTTGTGGTGGTGTTTCCTGAACCCTACAGTGTCTTTGCAGGTTGAGTTCAGCGCCTCTCTAACTGCCTTCCACTGCTGCTCTGTGGTGACCGCCTCCTCTTCATTTACTAGCTCCTGTAGCGCTTGAAACCGGTTGGACAGCACCAGTTTGAACTCTTCTCTAACTCCAGTTTCTCTCAGGAGGTCTACATTATAGCGCTGTCTTCTTGTTGTCTCTGTGCGGCTTTTCTTTAGCTTGAGCTTCATTCTTAAGGTAAGCAGATGGTGGTCTGAGGCGACATCTGCTCCCGGATCCCCTCCTCACTCGAACATCTTGAAGGGATCTTCTAAATTTCTTGCTAATGCAGATATGGTCTATTGGTTCTCTGTTGTATGGTCAGGTGAGACCCAAGTTGCTTTGTGTATTCTTCTGTGTGGGAAGATGCTGCCTCCAATGACAAGTCGTTTTAGAGCACAAAAGTCTACAAACCTCTCCCCGTTCTCACTCATCTCTGAGCCTAGTGGGTGCTATCGTCAACTGTTTCATAAATGCAGAGAAGAACCCCGCAACGGAGAAAGAAACACGCTTAGAAAAGATTTTGTTCTTCTCCAATGAACTATATTAACTGTACACTTCAGAAAATAAAGTCTTGTAGATCAGTGTATATGTGTGTGCGTGCGCGCGCGTGTGTGTGCGTGTGTGTGCGAGTGTATGTGTGTGTGCGTGTGTATGCGTGTGTGTACGAGCATGGTATGCATGCGTAAGTGTGTTCATTTGTGTGTAGTACGTGTGTGTGCGTGCCTGCGTAATGGGCGTCTTTTTTTTTTTTTTTTTTTTTTCTTTTCTTTTTTCCACCCTGACGTAAATTTTCAGCCCAAGAAAAGCTAACAACCCGAATTAACTACATTATTTGAGTGATCATGACACTATTCAAAGAACCTGGTCTAGCCCTAATGACATTCCACAATCAGCTCTCTTCTTTATAAAAAGACTATGTTTACACGCTTAATCACAATAGCATCCGCCAACCCAAATGACAGAATACAATATTTTCACCGGAAGCGATTCAAAGCCGTTTCACCAAGAGTCATTCACACGAAGGACGCAGCAGCAAATTACAGCGAGGTCCGTCAGAAAACACTGAAGGTCAAATCAAGTTCTGAACTAATATTTTAACTCTTTGGGTGTCGCGATGCCGGATTCCTGTCGGAATCATCGCGAATAAAACCGCTACCGACACCCATAGGGGTTAAGAAAACTCTCCACAAAGCGCTGTAATCACTGAAAAGATCGAGTGAAACCCATTCCCAAAGCAACACTCACAGGATGTCGAAAAACATTAATCCAAGATTAATTTTCTACGATCTCGGCGAAGGGAAAACGTACTGAGAATGCAAGAGGCATAGATCCTCATGGGTCCCCGTGTCGCGGGGGCTCATGACGATCTATGCCTCTTGAAAACAAAAAGACTCCTTCCCCAAGGTTCCATCCACACTACGAAACCCTCAGCGACACGGCGGGCGTCTCGGGCAGTCATTGTAGGCGACCCTCCCCCAATCAACTATCATTGATACTTGCTTCCTCCCCATCTCGCTCTCAAAACCTACGCCCTCTTTGAAGGTGTAAAAAGGTGCAATTTGCGCCAGACCTCGGCAAGCTTTTCACCGACACAGACAGAAAATTACCGAGATTTGTTTGATATCTGGTACGGGTTTTTTTCTTCTCTCTCTCCCGGTTCAAAGCACCAAAAGAGGCGAAGAGCTGGATGAAAACATCGCCGGGCGGCCAAATTAATGTGAAGAAAAGGAGACGACACTGTGCAGAGAAAAATAAATAGGCCAGACAACCGGAGTTATTATGAAACAACAAAACATTTTTCATGAAGGAACAAAGTTGTACCTACGATAAAGATCTACCAATTGTACAAGTATACAATTCAGTAAAAGTGTAAACGTATGAAGATCAATTACAAACAGATAGTTGGTTGATTAATTGGGTTTAACGCCGAGCAGGCGACCAAGGCCATCTCACGACGGTATTACAAACAGAAAACACACAAAGGCATACAGACATCGGGAACTATTTGTGTAATGTGACATACTGCCCACCGGTTGACGCAAAAGAAATGTTGAACGCCAGATGAGGAAAACGAGAAACTGATTTTAACCAGCAAGAGGCATAGATCCTCATGAGCCCCCGCGAAAGCGGGGGCTCATGAGGATCTATGCCTCTTGCAAATGTGTTGTTTTGCGATCGCTGGCCGCCTGTGGGCTGAGATTAATGTGAATGACACTTGAACAGCCAGCTCACGGCGAAACCATTTCCGCAGGCGGTCAGGACGCTACTCCCCGCTTGTCGTGATATCATCTTCACGGTGGGATATACAATAATGGCCGCCTTTCAGCAGTCACCTGACACCCGACCTGTAAACTCAATACCCGGGGTGCAGGGTTTCCCACCCGGTTATTACACACCGTGGCGCTGTGACGGATTTGGGTGGGTGGGTTGGTGGTGTGGTTGACAAAGTGAATTTAAAGTCAGCTCTGACCAGCCAGCGTGTCAATACGCCAGGTGGTTCTCAGACAATGACGCCATCTGCAAGAGGCATAGATCCTCATGAGCCCCCGCATTGCGTACGTCTCAGTGATGACTCAGTGATTGCAATAAATAAGAAGATGTCTGTTATACTTCAGTTATGAAATGAAACCGAATACACCGAATCACAATTTCAAAAGGTCACTAGATAATAATTTCAAACAAACAAACAAAGAAACAAAAAGAAATAATGAAGGCTCTAAACATCACTATATAATAATTTCAAACAAACACACAAATAAACAATGATGGCTCTAAACATCGATGTATAATACTGAATTTCAAACAAACAAACAAACAACGCAAACAAACAAACAAAGAAACAAAAAGAAATAATGAAGGCTCTAAACATCACTATATAATAATTTCAAACAAACACACAAATAAACAATGATGGCTTTAAACATCGAACGCCCCAGCAAACGAAGGCAGAAAGGATTGATTAAATGAACAAGCCCACTAACTCACAAAAGGCGTAACAAAGTTCTGTGTACTTTACGAAACTCTCGACGCCAGTCACAAACAAACAAATGGCCAAACAAACTCCGCCGTTCTAAGCCAATCGTCACCGTGAGGACGCCGCGGTAAGCAAGCCGCGTGTACCTGTGAGCCAGCGTGAGAACCACACAAAAATCAATACGGATTCTGCGCCATCGGCAAGCAACAAATTAATCTGGACACTTGAGGTGCTCGGATGAAAGGTGTGAGAGAGTAAGGTGTAACCTGAGGCCAAGCGCCACTCCAAGTACTCTCAGTCCAGAAAGAAACGCGCATTTTCACCCAATCAAGCTCACACACTACAACAAGATGTGCGGGAACAACCACGGTACTTCAAGGGTGGTGCCAGAATAGCTAGGCGCCTCAAGGCGAGAAGCTATTCTGGCACCACACTTGAACTGTCATGACAAATGCTTCTTGAACTGGTATTTGGTCTTCAGAGATATGAAAGAGACATTTCGACAGTAGAGCTTAGAGTGTTCAAGTGAACGCTTCACCACCTCCTCTAACAGAGGAGCAATGCGGGTTCTCTAAGCGCGATACCAGACCAGACCAGAATGTTTTCAGTTGTTATATAGATATTAATTTTGTCAGCGTTACGTATTCCTTCCTGTCGACGCGACCCGCCATGGTAATCATGATAACGGAGAACGCAATATTCAAGCCGTTTTTCTGTTAGACCTAGTCTCAAATTTCACAGTTTCAATTTTGTTTTTGGAGTGTGCTTTGCCGGAAAGCGCAGCTCAGTCACCGCGACCCCATTCAGTGCAGTGTTCAAGCGTTTGAAAAGAAACCCGAGTTTCATTTACTGACTCACCTCTGCCTGGCTTGTATGATTAGCCAAGTGCAATCTGTTGTAAACAACTAGATGTCTTCTTTAACCAGCCGCTCATTTACTCAGTCAAGCCTTTGATGGTAAAACATGTGCGTGCGTGCGCGCGCGCGTACGGCGTGCTCGAGCACACACGCACGCATCACAAAAATACAGTACTCACCGTTTTGTGCAAACCCGTGCCAGCTCAGGAGTTCTCCCGGTCTGTTCAGCGCATGAAGCGAACCGAAGCCTCTCAAGGTACAATACTCCCAGGGGTGGCCACCTTACGGTCACTTGTTAGTCCTCGGTGGTCACAAGCCCTGCACGCAAACCACAGCGAAACCTCACAGTCTGACTTCAACAGGACACGTAACGGGCAGCCCGGACACACATTCATATTTCCGCGCAGCGGTCATGCGTACGGATTGTTGACTCTTGGTTATTACAGAACAACAATTAGTTCTGTGTTTCTCAGAGCGAGCAGGTTATGTGCGTTGGGCGTACGACTGAATAACAGACTGTGAAATACGCAGAAAGGAAGAAAACAGTGAACCCTTTTCCTGTTGGTAGCGCTTTTTCGTATCGAGGTGATTCCTGCGGAGTCACTGACCTCGATAAAATGCGCTAGCAACAGACAAAGGGTTAACTACTTCGAGACGCGCCTCAACCAGAAGAAGTTTAACAAAATGTACACAGAGGTCGGTATGGTCTCAGGTCATCCACAGTTTTTTTTTTCACCTGCAAGGACACAGCCGTGAGACATCGACAGGTAAACTGACACCTGACGGCAGACAGACAGCGAGACACCTACATGCACCTCGCTACCTGGACAGACTGACAGGTAAACACGCGGTGCCGCCCCGCCTCTACACTGTACGGTACGGGCTGGGTGTCAGTCGGGTCGGGTGGCAGTCAAAAGACAACAGGAAAATAGCACTGTTAGTGCGTGAACGCGCGATCTATAGGAAACTCTCTCTCTCCCTCCCCCCCTCTCTCTCTCTCTTTCTCTCTCTCTCTCTCTCTCTCTCTCTCTCTCTCTCTCTTTTTCTTTCCCCCCCTACGTAATTTGTGCTGAGGAGTGTTATTTCCTTTTTTGTATTTGTTTATTGTTACCTTAGTATCATTTTCTGTCCTGTACTGCGTGTGTCTGTACTTATTTAGTTATGATCTTTGTTTGCGTTAAATATTTTTTTTGCTTGTCTTCAGTATATTTCATGTTGTAGTATGTTAGCAACGGCAAGTTTGAAAAATGACGTATTTGTATCTGTCAAAACTTCTACCGTTATGTAATAAAGTTTCATCATCATCATCTCTCTCTCAACTTAGTTTGAACAAATGCATCCTCTGCACAAGACCGCCATGAGATGGCCTTAGGCGCCTGCTCGGCGTTAAACCCCAATAACTAACTCATGCACAAGATATTAAATAACATGACACCGCAGTATCTAACCACCAAATTTATGCCACAGCAAGAACGCGAACGGTTCTCAAGGAACAATACTTTACCCCTACCTCTGCCTAGAATTGACCTCTTTAAAACTAGTTTATCCTTTTCTGGACCGTTTGTGTGGAACACTATTCCCGCACATATGAAGACTATAGCCTCGCTTGGAATCTTTAAAACGAAACTTTTTGATTACCTGATGAGCCAAACATAACACTGGGCATTTATTTAAACAAACCCTGATGGTTAAAACTTTCATGTACCACACGCATTTCACAGTGTTTGTGTGTGTGTGTGTGTGTGTGTGTGTGTGTGTGTGTGTGTGTGTGTGTGTGTGTGTGTGTGTGCGTGTGTGTGTGTATGTGTGTGTGGAGAGAGACCACAGAGAGATGATGGCACTTTATTTATCAACGGTAAAAAGTTTTGACAGAAACAAATCGTCACCTACAACATAAAATAGGTTAATAATAATAATAATAATAATAATAATAATAATAATAATAATAATAATAATAATAATAATAATAAAGCCATTAAATGAAACGAAAAGGGGAGACTGCCATAAATAATAATAAATAACATGACTTATTTAATATATAACATAATATTTAATATTTAATAAAGCCATTATATTTACACACATTATTTTCATGCAACAATTAAAAAAAATAGAAACAAAATAATAATAATATTAAAAAATATATACACAGAATAATAGTAACACTCAACATTCATCTTATACACCCCCACCCTTTCCCCTCCCCCCAACCCCCCCCCCCCCACCCACACCCCCCATGTCTGTTTCTCTGTGTTTGCTTATTACGTGATCGGCTATTTTTTTCCGCAGTAATTGACACTGTTCTCCTCGCCCGCCGTGAAATGAGTTTTTGTTGCCGACACCGTGAGCACAACACCACCGACTGATCCAAATCTATCCCAGTCACCTTCGGACGAGTATTTTGTGTACGGTACAGGCCTTGTACAGCTCTACCTACCTGGCACTTTGAACCCGGAAGCTGAAACTGGCTGAACAACTGATGAGCCGGACTGGATTTGTTGCCAATACACGGCCATCCTGAATCCCCACCAACGAGCGACTACCGAGCGTGTTTGGATTTTCTTCACATCATTCTAAGCCGCCGCGCTGACAGAGGTTGAACGTTTACAGCCGGGGAAAACTTAACAGCTCCTAGCTTCAAGAGGCATAGATCCTCATGAGTCCCCGCAGGTGCGGGGGCTCATGAGGATCTATGCCTCTTGCTGACACCACGTTGCACAGACGTACGGGCTGTCTGACCGCGTTAAATCTACAAAGATTTAGATCCAAATGCAATATACACCCACTGACTGGCGCGGAGTGCACTCTTTGTCTGTTCGCAGCACTTTGTGTCGCCGTGAGTCCCTCAGGAATCGTCGCGGCACACAGCGCTACCGACAGCTAAAGGGTTAATACTTCTATTGGCTGAAAGGGTTGATGTCAGTAGTCAATGTTACGTCTGTCAGAACAACACGTTGCTTGCTTGGTCGGCTCGCTTACTATTGCGGAATTGTTCTGTCTATTTTCCCCCCGTACGGCTTGAAGCTAGAGGTAAGACCCCAATGCGTACACGGTCGTCGGACCGACGTACGGCTTGAAGCTAGAGGTAAGACCCCAATGCGTACACGGTCGTCGGACTGACGTCGGCTTTTTGCGCATTGGGACGGTTCAAAATCACAAACCAGCATTATTATATTGGTGTTCAATCCTTTCTGTTTATAGGACGGACTTTCCTGACTTTGCGGCACACGACACCTTCTCGTTTGTCGGTTGGTTAGTTCGGGTTTAACGTCCACGGCACCGAAGTGATGAATGGACGGCCCTGACGGGCGGGTTATGGGGGACTGGGGAAATCTATTGCCTATGGAGTAATATCTGAACACTGATCAATTCAGGCGCACTGCAAATGTGCCACTTTGATTTACCAGGACCTTTAAACGGACATGCCATGAAACAAGCCCGTCTTATATCCCTGGATTGCGAGTCCAGCTACCGGGGCCGGGACGCGGACTCGAACCCACGACCCTTCGCTCTCCTGCTCCGACGCTTAACCGCCAACTATTTCGGACTCGTCTCGTTTGTCGATCTTGTTGTGTGATGCAAAAACAACAACAACAACAACAACAAAAAACAAACAACTGTATTACCGTAGACATGTTTTTTTTTCAAAGCGCTCCGATTCGTACAATCACGATCCCAAATCTCACAGTTGCTAATCTGTGACACACTTCTTCCGCTTGTCAACCTCTGTCCAACCCAGTCGTTCGTTTGCCAGTGAATAAAAACTTATTGACCAAAGACGCTGACGGTGTTGTAAACGCGAGCACGTGGTGTAGAGCCACAATAGACAGTACGGTTCATTGTCAAGAGGGGAAGACCACCGTGGTGACAGGAAGAAAGCGGGTATTGTGACCGGTAACCTGTCCCCTCTCATTAACCGGGGTACTTTGGGTACAGACGACACTTTCTGTTTCACTTACACCCGACCCATACCCCACTAACTCAGCCACCCACCCCACCCCCTACCCCCCACCCCCTCATCTCCTCGCACCCCCCCCCCCCCCGCCCCGCACCCCCCCTTCCTCTCACGCTCCGATATCGTATCCACTTTGCGCACGTGCACTCCGTCGTCAAACAGCCAGCAAGCAAAAGGTTTTCATGCCGATATCAGACGTAGCTTGCCCGCGCACGAATGTGCGCGGGCATGTTACGTCTGATATCTGCCCGAAAACCTTTCGCACACCATAGACTACCTCTCCCCCCCCCCCCCCCTCCTTACCATTCTTTCATCCCCAGACAAAAATAAAATAGCTTACAGCTCGGATGTAATTTTTGCTTGACGTACCACACAGCTGGCAGCAGACGGATTGACCGTGCTAGCTGGGGGGTCAGTGATTAGCTTAAGGCCTTCAAGGCAGCACTACCGTGACCCTAGAGCTACATGTACCACGCTCCAGTCACGGACGTTTCGAAGTGTATGTGGCGTGTTTAGCCTACGATATGCCGGAACCGCATCAATGGAAGTTTACACTTTTGGGTGCGTCGGAAAATTAAATCGCACTGATTGAATTGAATTGAATTGAACTGAATTTAAATGAATTGAATTGAATTAAATTAACTGAACTGAATTAACTCGATTGTCCATTAAACAACACGCATAAATAACAAATTTCGTTTGACTCACAGGAATGTAAAAAAAAAAAAATACCCCAAAAACCCCAAACAAATAAAGAAACAAAAAACACAAAAAACCAACAACAATAAATCAAAAACAAACACGAAAGAGATATAATGACGTAACTCAGCTAATATAAACACACACTGTAGATTTCGACTACACACACACACACACACACACACACACACACACACACACACACACACACACACACACACACACACGAACACACACACGTATCAAAGGGTAGCGAGTAGAGGCAGATAGCCAGTGTGTAGCTGAGAGGGTTTTGAATAGCCCACGTTTAGTGCTCCGCTTGACAGGCACCTGCTCGCGGCATCGGACGCCGCTCCTGTGCGTGACGTCACCGGTACTACACTGAGGAGCAAAAGAAATGCCACATTTTTGCATGAGTGTTACCAATGATTCCAAAAATGTCGCATTTCTTTTGCCCCTCAGCATATGTCACCCAACACCGTTGTTCTGAATTTCACAAGATTTGTCCGCCAGCAACATGACCCTAGACAGGAAAAACCTACAGCATGCAATGAACTGTCAGCGGAGTGTGGGTTTCACGGCTGCGACACCACCGTCGTGGTTGAGCGGCCAAAGGGGACGAGGACAGCAGCGACCACTCGCGGGGCTTTTCCGGCCCGCCAACACAGAGTGACGTCCCTTGTCGCAGCGCCATCGGAAGCGACGAGGGGATTGGGAGTGACTCATCCGAATAATTGCTGCCTGGCGGAACGAGATGACTGCGATCTGGGGGTTAACATTGTACGTCTTCTGAAAGCTCCGTCCATCATTTAACCACTTCACCGCCGTGAAAAGGTGAACACAACCCAACGGCAAGAGGCATATAGCCTCATGAGCCCCCGCGACCGAGGGGGCTCATGAGGATCTATGCCTCTTGCTGACACCACTTGGAATCCATGTGCCTCAGACGGCTGGGTGGTGAATTACGGTAGATTGCAGAAAAACAGTCTGCGTCATGGTGGTGTTCGCGTGCGTCATGGTGTTAGCATTGCGTCATGGTGGTGTTAGCGTGCGTCATGGTGTTAGCGTGCGTCATGGTGGAGTTAGCGTGCATCATGGTGGTGTTAGCGTGCGTCATGGTGATGTTAGCGTGCGTCGTGGTGGTGTTAGCGTGCGTCATTGTGGTGTTAGCGTGCGTCGTGGTGGTGTTAGCGTGCATCATAGTGGTGTTAGCGTGCGTCGTGGTGGTGTTAGCGTGCGTCATGGTGGTGTTAGCGTGCGTCGTGGTGGTGTTAGCGTGCGTCGTGGTAGTGTTAACTCACGTCGTGGTGGTGTTAGCGTGCGTCATGGTGTATTAGCTCACATCATGGTGGTGTTAGCATGCGTCATGGTGGTGTTAGCTCGCGTCATGGTAGTGTTAGCGTGCGTCATGGTGGTGTTAGCGTGCGTCATCCGCCGTCAAACCCACTTTCTAGACTAACTAGCGTGCGTTATATGTATGTGGACTACACTAGTACTTGTTTTATTTTTTGGTTGGCTGGGGCGTTTCAAAGCGACGTTGGGACAATGGCGGTGCGACGCAATGGAAAAAGACAGCAGACGCCGACCAAAACTTCCACTGAAGGTGATCACATACTGGCGAATATTTTGCATCAACAAGTGAGGGGGAGTGGGGGTGGGGGTGGGGGGGGGGTGGAGGGAGGGGGGTTAGGGGGGTGGGACTTAATGAGAGATCAGACGATATCTTGACATGTAACGGACGTGTAAATACATTGTAGATCCTCACACCACTTCATATGACACGGAAAATCAGCGATCTCGGTGCACACATGAAGCTGCTGACAAAACGTGAACGCGATCTAACTGCAAGAGGCATAGATCCTCATGAGCCCCCGCGAATGCGGCGGCTCATGAGGATCTATGCCTCTTGCTGAGACCACTTTGTGTCTATGTTCTCTGCGCAGTTAATAATAATAATAATAATAATAATACCGGTTATTATGTAGGCGCTTTTCCCCAATTCTGCGAATCGGATCAATGAAGCGCCGCGAACTGAACCCAACACGCACGCTCACGTGACACACACACGCATTTACTCTGAAGACAAACACAGGACAAGACAAACGCAGGACATTCACGTGGTGCGAAGGGTCAGCTCTGCTACTGAGGTTTCGGAAATTTTGATCGCTTGTATTTGAAATGTATAAAGTGGCCTGAAAACGGTACCAAAGTGTTGGCTTTTGGTCGCTCAGTGAAATGTATAAAGTGGCCTGACACCAGTACCAAAGTGTTGGCTTTTGGTCGCTCAGTGAAATGTATAAAGTGGCCTGACACTGGTACCAAAGTGTTGGCTTTTGGTCGCTCAGTGAAATGTATAAAGTGGCCTGACACCGGTACCAAAGTGTTGGCTTTTGGTCGCTCAGTGAAATGTATAAAGTGGCCTGACACCAGTACCAAAGTGTTGGCTTTTGGTCGCTCAGTGAAATGTATAAAGTGGCCTGACACCGGTACCAAAGTGTTGGCTTTTGGTCGCTCAGTGAACACCGATTTCAGAAACGAAAACTACGTCCGCTGGTATGGAAAAGGTGAAAACAATCTGCTGCATGGAGGGTTTTGATTGCTAAAAATTGGCAGATGCAACGGCTTCTCAACGTTGTCTTGTTTCGGCTAAGACTTTCACCCCTTCTTTCGACAATCCTGGTCAGCATGCGCCCGAACCAGGTGTCCATGCATTTTGAGTGTACCGGAAGGAAGGAAGTGTCCACTGCATTTTGGGTGTACCGGAAGGAAGGAACTCTCATGCGTGCAAAGGAAAAAAAGCGGCCAAGTCTAAAATTTTACGACATTCAAGCTTCATCATTTAATTAAGTTAACCCTTTCGTCCAGCATTAACGTAAAACACACTAAAGGCATTTATACTGGAGATATTGCCATTTGTTAACCCTTCATTGTCTGGAGTAGGTCACTAAGTAGGTCACTTTAAATCAACTTTAAATAGGTCACTTTAAGTAGGTCATTAAGTAGGTCGTCTAAAGTAGGTCATTTAAAGTAGGTCACTTTAAGTGGTCATTAAGTAGGTCGTTCTAAAGTAGGTCGTTTAAAGTAGGTCACTTTAAGTAGGTCACTTTAAGTAGGTCACTTTAAGTAGGTCACTTTAAGCAAGGCACTTTAAGTAGGGCACTTTAAGTTTCCCCCAACCTTGTATTTCCAATCTAGCATTGCGGCGAGCAGTCGACCCAGTCGAGCGCACAGACACCATTTTGGAACTTAGTGAAGTGTACATTATATCACGCTGCGCTGACTTTAGCGCGGGCACGTTGCGGCGCACTGTTCTGGTGTAGGACGCAATTTCCGGCTACCAAAACGACAACAAAGGATGTAGGTGGTGGTGGCGGCAGCTGATGGCGATGATAATCCGCGTTCACTGACGCATGCCCACTTTTCAGTGGGACCGCGGATAGAATGACAGGCCATTTTCGTCTCTATCTGAATCCTAGGCTTAAAATTTCACCACCTCCTCCGTCCGAGATAGAGGTAAACTGACCGAGCAAGAGGCATAGATTCTCATGAGCCCCTACAACTGCAGGGGCTCATGAGAATCTATGCCTCTTGCAGACGGATTTGAAAAAAGCAAAAATAAGCCACCCGAGTCCCTCAGGGGCAGTCATCCGAGTCCCTCAGCTGCAGTGTGTTAATTTGACTCGTTGTGAGTTATCGCTCGTTGTGAGTTATCGCTCGTTATCAGCCATAAAACAAAAACGCGGACACAACAAGCAATCATCGCTTAACTCATTCAGCCCGACGGCCGTATTTCCCAACTTTTGGAGGCGTCATCTAACGACTACGCACCAGTTGCACGAGATGGATCGACCATGACAATTCAAGAGCAGTGCCAGATTAACTTAGCGCCACTCTAAGGATCTTCAGATGCCAGTCTCATCGCGCGTTGCCTGACGGCTATCACAGTCGTCAACCTCCAGCAGTTGGCGGTGGAAAGGAAAGAGGTGAATGGTGGTTCACAGTGGCACTGAACTGCGACTGAAACAGAAGTTACACAACAGCGGTGGATCTGTCAACAGCTGGGTCGGCTACGTTATCGTGGAAATATTGATGTTTTGTTAACCTGTAAAACAACTGCCGGCAAAATGCAAACAGCGCACAACAGCAAGAGGCGAAGAACCTCGTGAACACCCGCAATTACAGGGGCTAAAGAGTTGTTTTGTTGTTGTTGTTGTTGTTTGTTTTGTTTTGTCTCTTGTTGTCTTCATTCATATCGTATAGTGTGCTTGTGTTGTGTTGTATGGTGGTGTGTGGTGATGTGATATGCTGTTGTATTATGCAGTATCTTGTGTGTTGTGTTGTTGTTGTGGTGTGGTGTGGTGTGGTGTGGTGTGGTGTGGTGTGGTGCGGTGTGGTGTGTCAGTGTTATGTTGCATGTTATGCTGTGTGTTATGATGTTGTGTATTGTGCTGTGGTGTGGTTATGTATGTGTTATGTTGTCTTGTGTGGTGTGTTGTATTGTATTGTATCGTACTGTGTGCTGTTGTGTTGCGTTGTTCATCCTTGTTCTGTGGCAAGACATGGTCAACTGGCGGAGTCAAATCATTCCAAAGTCATTTTTTGCGTCCCATGGTTATAAAAGGGTAATCGCACGAGCACACCCACACGCACCCACGCACACGCACACACACACACACACACACACACACACACACACACACACACACACACACACACACACACTGCGACCATTGACAGCTGTCTGACTGCAAGTCACCTCAGCACTATAAATAACGTGCGGTTCTGGCGATGTGGCGACTGTGATGAATTATACAGTTCCAGACGGGCGGTTTACACAAATGCGGCGGAGTTACACGTATCGCGCTTTTCAGAGCGCTGGTGGCCTGAACCGACAACTGCACACTATTAACTAACTGCTATAGCGATCTAGAGATACAGTATTGTGGGAATTCACTTACAGTACCGGCCAATACTGGCACACACCTGTCCCACCAGGGCAAGAAAAAAATACTGGATGGAGCGGATAGACGGATGAATGGAGGGAGTGAGGTCAGTATGAACAATAAACAGAGAAATGAGCGTACAAAAATGAAATAAAATAAAATAAAGTAAAATAAATAAACAAACCGCACATTCGAGACCTGACGCATCCGGATTTGCGACTTTATGTCGCGAATCCGGATGCGGCACTTCTCGAAAGAGTTAATTATTTTCTAGAACTTCTCCTCTGCAAGTGTTAATAAAAGAACCGTCAAACACGCGACAAAAACTGCGGCGGGTTGGGGGGGGGGGGGGGGCCAACAAAACAACATAACCACTACAATCCTAACCTATCTGTTCTAAACAAGATTACTCACTAGCACAAACAACACCACTCGGTCTGACTGACGGCAACAAGTGCAAGTCCACCTCAGTGTTCTGACTGACGGCAACAATTGCAAGTCCACCTCAGTGTTCTGACTGACGGAAAACAAGTGCAAGTCCACCTCAGTGTTCTGACTGACGGAAACAAGTGCAAGTCCACCTCAGTGTTCTGACTGACGGCAACAAGTGCAAGTCCACCTCAGTGTCCTGACTGACGGCAACAAGTGCAAGTCCACCTCAGTGTCCTGACTGACGGCAACAAGTGCAAGTCCACCTCAGTGTCCTGACTGACGGCAACAAGTGCAAGTCCACCTCAGTGTTCTGACTGACGGCAACAAGTGCAAGTCCACCTCAGTGTTCTGACTGACGACAACAAGTGCAAGTCCACCTCAGTGTTCTGACTGACGGCAACAAGTGCAAGTCCACCTCAGTGTTCTGACTGACGGCAACAAGTGCAAGTCCACCTCAGTGTTCTGACTGACGGCAACAAGTGCAAGTCCACCTCAGTGTTCTGACTGACGGCAACAAGTGCAAGTCCACCTCAGTGTTCTGACTGACGGCAACAAGTGCAAGTCCACCTCAGTGTTCTGACTGACGGCAACAAGTGCAAGTCCACCTCAGTGTTCTGACTGACGGCAACACGTGCAAGTCCACCTCAGTGTTCTGACTGACGGCAACAAGTGCAAGTCCACCTCAGTGTTCTGACTGACGGCAACACGTGCAAGTCCACCTCAGTGTTCTGACTGACGGCAACACGTGCAAGTCCACCTCAGTGTTCTGACTGACGGCAACAAGTGCAAGTCCACCTCAGTGTTCTGACTGACGGCAACAAGTGCAAGTCCACCTCAGTGTTCTGACTGACGGCAACAAGTGCAAGTCCACCTCAGTGTTCTGACTGACGGCAACAAGTGCAAGTCCAACTCAGTGTTCTGACTGGCGGCAACAAGTGCAAGTCCACCTCAGTGTTCTTACTTACTTACTTACTTACGCCTGTCACCCCTACCCGGGTATAGGCCGTCGACGAGAGACCTCCAGCAACTCCTGTCCTGTGCTTCTCCTTCGATTCTACTCCAGGTGGTTCCCAGTCTCTTGATGTCTGCTTGGAGGTCTCGACGCCAGGAGTTTCTCGGCCTACCTCTTTTCCTCTTTCCCTGGGGGTTCCATGACAATGCCTGCCTAGTGATACTGGAACCTCAGTGTTCTGACTGACGGCAACAAGTGCAAGTCCAACTCAGTGTTCTGACTGACGGCAACAAGTGCAAGTCCACCTCAGTGTTCTGACTGACGGCAACAAGTGCAAGTCCACCTAAGTGTTCTGACTGACGGCAACAAGTGCAAGTCCACCTCAGTGTTCTGACTGACGGCAACAAGTGCAAGTCCACCTCAGTGTTCTGACTGACGGCAACAAGTGCAAGTCCACCTCAGTGTTCTGACTGACGGCAACAAGTGCAAGTCCACCTCAGTGTTCTGACTGACGGCAACAAGTGCAAGTCCACCTCAGTGTTCTGACTGACGGCAACAAGTGCAAGTCCACCTCAGTGTTCTGACTGACGGCAACAAGTGCAAGTCCACCTCAGTGTTCTGACTGACGGCAACAAGTGCAAGTCCACCTCAGTGTTCTGACTGACGGCAACAAGTGCAAGTCCACCTCAGTGTTCTGACTGACGGCAACAAGTGCAAGTCCACCTCAGTGTTCTGACTGACGGCAACAAGTGCAAGTCCACCTCAGTGTTCTGACTGACGACAACAAGTGCAAGTCCAACTCAGTGTTCTGACTGGCGGCAACAAGTGCAAGTCCACCTCAGTGTTCTGACTGACGGCAACAAGTGCAAGTCCAACTCAGTGTTCTGACTGACGGCAACAAGTGCAAGTCCACCTCAGTGTTCTGACTGACGGCAACAAGTGCAAGTCCACCTCAGTGTTCTGACTGACGGCAACAAGTGCAAGTCCACCTCAGTGTTGGTCGCATCAGAATATCGCGAACTCGGATATAACGCGGTCGACACCGTGGCGCCAAAGTCGCCAGTGACGAGAAAGTCCGTTGACCGGGCCAGCTAATGGGGTTAAGGCAATAAGCCAACAATCCGCAACACCCTACAGCAGGAGATGGATCGACCATGATAATTCAAGGGTAGTGCCAGATTAGCTTGGCGCCTTGAATATCATGGTCGATCCATCTCCTGTAAATGGTACATAGTCCTTACCTGCGGATCAGTGGACAAACCGGGCGACCTGCGGATCAGTGGACAAACCGGGCGACCTGCGGATCAGTGGACAAACCGGGCGACCTGAGGATCAGTGGACAAAATGGGCGACCTGCGGATCAGTGGACAAATTGGGCGACCTAAGGATCAGTGGACAAACTGGGCGACCTGCGGATCAGTGGACAAACCGGGCGACCTGCGGATCAGTCAGTGCTGACAATTCACAGCTTTTTCAAACACTAAAACGTTGTTAGTACGCGGTTTAACGTCCACGGCACCGGCGTGATAATGGACGGCCCTAACGAGCGGGTTATGGGCGTGGGGGGTGGGGGGGGGGGCAGTGACAGCTATTACCTATGTAGTACGACCAAAACACTGATCAATTCGCCCCCGCTGCAAAATGTGCCACTTTGATTTACCAGGCCCTTATAACGGGCACGCTATATGAATAAGCCTGTAGAAAACACTAAAACCAAGACAGCTTCCTTTAAAAGCAGAAACAGACAGACGGACCCAGCCCGCTGGTTGTCTTCCTCGATTTGCTACCTAAGCAGCGAATGGAGTGAGGCAACCAGTGTGCGGACGGACCGTGCGGCAAGTCGGACTGTCTGAAATGACTGGCGTCCGAGTATCGACCGCATGACGAGGTATTCAGAGACAGCCGGTCTCGACTCCCGCCCTTTCGCCTGATGGCTGTAGGCATCTCAAGTTGATCTGCTCAGTCCCGTCAGACACCGGACGGCCCACGCCGGACCGCCTTCCTAGAAACACAGACGTAAATAAGGGCCAGCAAGAGAGATAGATCCTCACGAGCCTCTGTGTCTTAGCAATGCTCTTTAGTTTTTTGTCTGAGAAGTTTGGCGTTGATCTACTGAATCGCTTGACATCGGCCGCTTGACATCTGACGTTAGATCGTCTCGCTCTGACGGTGACACAGACGTACCTCAACTGGGCAAGAAGTATAGATCCTCATGAGGCCCCGCGATGCGGGGCCTCTTGAGGATCTATACCTCTTGCAGATGGCGTCTTTGTTTGAGAAACCCTTCGTGTGTTTACTTCTCAATACGTCTTGTGTTCACCAGTATGCGCAGAAGCCAGACATCCAGATGAAGATACAGGGGGTTGTATAATGAGCCATCAAATGCCTTCTGGACTCTGTGTGTCTAATCCTCTGGTCGGGTGATGGTCTGTTTGTCTGTGGGGCGTGTACAGTGTGTTTGTACGTCTGGTCAGTTGCGGAAGACGTGGCGTGAAAATCGAATGGCCGCTGTAATTGTGTTTGACTCCATCCCCGTGACCCACCGCTGACCAGACGGCGTGCACTGTGA
>BTPG01000005.1:55100445-55175445 GCA_036245525.1 Semisulcospira habei
AGAGCTTATTCCTGCGCCAGCCACAAACCAAGTGCTCCGCTATAGCGGGGTGAATGTGGTAGCGCTATAGCGGGGTGAGTGTTGTGGCGCTGTAGTGGAGCACCTTGCGTAGTGGCTGGCGCAGGACTAAGCTCACCCACGAAACTGGCCCGAGTTTACGAAATGTTCTAAGTTAAATTCCTTTTCCCAATACTGAGAAACAGAAACTGAGGCACCGTGTTACGTATTGAAACTTGGATCTTTGTACCTATTACGGTCTGCACTGCGCTAGTGTAGGGTTTCAGCCCGTGAAGTTTCCGTATTTCTGACAATCGTGGGCGTGTTTCGGGCAACCGGGCCCAGGAGGTGTCAATTATTTCCATAATGTATTTGTGTGTATACATAAGTCTGGTGAACAGAGGGTGGAGATCGTTTCTCTATGGGTTTGGCTTTTGCGCGCGCGCGCGCGCTTGTGTGTGTGTGTGTGTGTGTGTGTGTGTGTGTGTGTGTGTGTGTGTGTGTGTGTGTGTGTGTGTGTGTGTGTGTGTGTGTGTGTGTGTGTGTGTGTGTGTGTGTGTGTGTGTGTGTGTGTGTGTGTGTGTGTGTGTGTAGGTGGATGGACATCCTTCAGCTGGAAATTCGCACGGCTCCCTCAGTCAGAGGATGCAAAGGTCCGCAAGCTTTGAAGAGACACAGATCCTCATGCAAATTGAACTCAGAATTCGGGGGGGGGGGGGGGGGGGGGGACAAGTGCAATACAGGACGCTGCAGGAGGGAGGGTTTGAAGGCCAAAGAGTCAGGTCCCGCGGATTACCGGCCCTGTAGGTGCCCGGATGAGAGAGGGGCCTTACGCGTCTCGGTGCCGGACTCAGCCGTCAGTCTCTGGCGCTGCCCTGCTGCGACACGCTGTGCCCGGGATGCAGATTCGTGCGTCATGCAACCCAGGTCTCATTGTTGTTTCATCCTTCTTAGATAACTCGCGGATTTCACGCGTCTCGCCGTGAGAAAGCCCCCCTTGTCTGCAAGGCGCCCCAAACCCCAAGTCACCAAAGCGACTGATTTCATTCCTTCTCAGATGAATGTGCAGTGCAAGAAATACTCACAATTAATTGTTCGATCGTCCCGAAATTATGTCAGTGCTAATTTTTTTTTTTTTTTACGTCTCGCCGTGAGACAGCCCTCGTTGTCGTCTGTACGACGCAAAACACCAAATAACGAACCAACTGATTCATTTTCGTTAACTCTTTCAGCCCCGACGCACAGAAGCAAGATGTGGATCGACGATGATAGTTCAAGGGTGGTGCCAGAATAGCTTGGCACCACCCTTGAACTATCATGGTCGATCTGTCTTCCCAGTTGTAATTCACTCATCAGAGGACCACTCCAAAATTTGGGGATTTTCACCTAGTTCCAAATAGTTCAAGGGTAGTGCCAGAATAGCTTGGCGCCTCTAGGCGCCAAGCTATTCTGGCACGACCCTTAAACTAAAGCCATTGGTCTATATCCTTCTATGTAAGTACTGCAAAGATGGCAAAGCCGGCGTGATTTCAGATTTCATTTTAGACAATGACCTAGACGTTGTCGTGATCACCGAAACGTGGCTCCGCTCAGCTGGCGATGAACCCATCATCGCCAGCGTCACTCCGAGTGGCTACCGTCTGGCCTCCTTCCCGCGTGCTTCCAGAGGGGATGGCATTGCCATCATCTACAGGGACTGTCTTTCCGCTCACCTCTCCTTCTCTCAGCCTCTCCCTTTTGCTCATCCCTCCTTTGAATCTGTCGAGGCCGTAGCAACACTCCCTGGCCAGTCCCTCATCTTCTTATGTATCTACCGCCTCCCTACAAGCTATCAAAACAAACTCATTAACTCCTAGTTCCTCACTGAGTTTGACCTCCTCCTCGACCACTACCGACAAACCCGAACACCCTGACACAAAACGCCTTTGCACATCACTTTCAAACCACAATCTTACACATCACCAAACCCACCCACCGACTCGGCCACACCCTCGACTGGATCATCACCCGCACCTCCGATCAAATCTTTCTCGACTCTGACACCTCCTCTGTGCTTCCCTCTGACCACCTCGCTATTCTCGTCTCCCTCAACCTACCTCCCCCGAAAAAAACCAAGCTCCTTGTCTCTCGTCGCAAACTAAAATCTGTCAACCGAGAGAGCTTCTTCGACGAAGCCGTCGACCTTCTCCTGGACCCCGCCTCCTCTCCTGATCTTGCATCCCATTTCGATTCCTCCCTTCGAAAACTTCTAGACACCCATGCACCTGTCACCACCTGCTCCATACCCAACCGACCCCCTCCCCCCTGGCACACTGACGACATAGCCGAGGCCAAGCGCGAGCGCCGACAAGCGGAACGCCGCTGGCGCTCATCTGACCTCACCGTTCACAGTCTGATCTTCCAAACGACTAGATCCAAAGTCTGCAGAATGATCTCCGACTCCAAACGTAAACACCTTTAAAACAAAATCCTGGAATCCACTTCTTCCAAAACCCTCTACGCCACCTTGAACACACTCCTAGGCACTTCTAAAGACTCTCCTCTTCCCAACACACACAGCAAAGAAGAACTCCCGTCCGCTTTTTCCACCTATTTTTTTTCTGACAAAATCCAAACCCTGCGCAACACACTCCACACTCTGCCTTCTCCGCCCTGCTCTCCCGACACCTCCTTTTCCGGCACCCCCCTCTCGTCCTTCCGCCCCGTCTCTCAGGACGAAGTCCTCAGTCAAGACCATAAAGTCCATGCCACTCAAAACCTGCGAACTAGACCCCCTCCCAGCTTCTCTCTACCGGGACGGCCTTCCAAAACTTCTGCCCTTCATTACCGACATCATCAACACATCTCTAGAGAACGGTTCCGTCCCTGATATCTTCAAGTCTGCCATCGTCCGTCCTCTCCTAAAAAAACACAACCTCGACCCAAACGAACTAAAAAAATATCGCCCAGTCTCCAATCTCTCTTTCCTGTCCAAGCTTCTTGAGAAGGTCGTTCTCAACCAGGTCAACCTCCACCTCGCCGTGAACAAACCTCCTCAGCCACCTTCCAGTCTGCCTATCGCAAACATCACAGCACTGAAACAGCCCTTCTACATATCTTAAACGACCTGCTTCTCTCCACCGACTCGGGCAACATCTCCCTTCTTACGCTACTCGATCTTTCTGCCGCCTTAGACACTATAGACAACTCCATCCTCCTCCACCGCTTTTACCACTCCTCTGGCATCACTGACTCTGCTCACTCCTGGTTTCTCTCCTACCTCTCCGACAGACAGCAGTCCGTCACCATCGACGGCGTCTCCTCCAACCCAGTCACGCTCTCCTGCGGAGTTCCACAAGGGTCCGTCCTGGGCCCGGTCCTTTTCACACTCTACACCTCTCCCCTGTCCAAAATCATCCAGTCTCACCACATACACCACCACCTCTACGCTGACGACTCACAACTACTAGACAAAGACAAACTCGACAACACTCGGTCACTACTGACTCGCACGGCTGACTGCTACGAAGACGTGAAAAACTGGATGACAGCAAACAAGCTGAAACTGAACGACGACAAAACGGAAGCCATGCTGGTAGGCACTCGCCAGAAACTTTCCCAGCCCCCCCCCCCCCCCCCTCTCTCCACCTTCAACTCGACAGCACCCCCATCTCTGTCTCTGACTCGGCCAAAAACCTCGGCAGTTATCCTCGATTCCTCTCTTTCCATGACCAGCTTCGTCTCCGCCACGGCCCAGGCATGCTACTTCCACCTCCGCCGCATCAGTCAGATCAGAAAATACCTCACTACCGAAGCTGCCACCAAACTTGCTGTCTCTCTCATCCTATCTCGCATCGACTACTGCAACTCTCTACTTTTCCGGCCTCCCTCACTCCACCACTTTCACTCTCCAGCGCGTCCAGAACAATGCTGCCCGCCTTGTCCTCAGAAAGAAAAAAATCCGACCACATCACTCCCCTGCTCAAGCTCCTTCACTGGCTTCCCATCCCACAACGCATCCAATACAAGATTCTGTCTCTCTGCTACAAATCCCTGAACAACTGCGCTCCTGCCTATCTCTCCAACTTACTTCACCCCTACATCCCTTCCCGCTCCCTCCGCTCCGCCTCCGACCCTCTCCGCCTCCACATGCCCCGCACCAAACTCAGCACTTTCGGCCCCCGCTCCTTCTCAGTATACGGTCCATCCACCTGGAACACTTTCCCACTCTCTCTCCGTCAGAAACACTCTCTCTCCTCCTTCCAGTCCGCCCTCAAAACTCACCTCTTTCAACAGTTCTAGCACTATATCACCACACTCCCCACCCCAAGCTGACTGTTGTAATGTATTTCACTATTTATGGTACGTGAGTCGTTGTCTAAAGCGTGCGCATGCGTGCGCGAGTTGTGAGTGCGCGCTTAGAGTTATATTTATTATAAGATAAGACGCATTATAAATACCGTAATTATTATTATTATTACTATAATGTAGCTTGCATATGGCAGTGTACACATTTTGAAGCTTTTAGACCCGGTATGGAGGACTGTTGCAGAGGCCCTTTGTGCTCACAACGAACCAACCAACCAACCAAGCAAGTAAGCAAGCAACCAACCAGATCAAGGGCTATAGGCTGTGTGGCTCAAACTAAACAACCAACCAACCAACAACAACAACAACAACAACAACAACGCAAAGAAACACGACAGCCAGGTGTAATTGACTCACGTTCAACGTCGGCCGAGGCCGGGGTGCTGGCTGGGTTGGCGGATAAAGCGTTCGACTCTCATCCGAAAGGTCGGGGGTTCGAATCCAGCTGGGCTCAACAGTTGTTCAGACCCTGCTCGGATCGGTGCCCCGACCTTGAAATCACCTTCGCGGTGGTCAAAAGACGTTAAAGCTCTAAAACGTTTTAAAGTTGTTCGTTTGTTTTTTTCTGTCGGCACAGCCCGCAAACTGATAACGGATCACGATGACGAAAAGAACTGCAAGCATTGACATTTGACGAGAACAGAAGAAGAAGAAGAAAAAAAAAAAAGCCAGTAACGCAACACGATTTTTAGGCCTTTCCTCTTCAAAGACTGACAGGCGGCCGCCGAAAACCTATTAACTCACTCTACCCCAGACACACCACAGCAAGATAAGGATCGACCATGATAGTTCAAGGGTGATGCCAGAATCGCTTGGCGCCTATGGGCGCCAAGCGATTCTGGCATCACCCTTGAACTATCATGGTCGATCTGTGTCCTGCACTGCAATGCAGTCTTCAGAGGACAACGGCAACATGTGGGGGATTTGGGTCTTGGGGTAGAAGGAGTTAAGGACAAAATAAGAAGCCTGATGCAGCTCAGTACTTATAGATATATCAGACTTATAGATATATCAGACTTATAGATATATCAGACCAACCTACAACGTGTCCTACACAGTGAGAAGTCCACGGTACATTCAAACACCCTGGCCACCGGTCGGCTGCCGTGACAGCCATACACGTACACTGAATATTTCCAACAGGCGGCTTGAGCACAGACCCCCATAATATAATTTCATCATCCGGCTGCGGGCGGCAATTGCGGGGGGGCTCATGAAGATATGTGCCGCCTGCAAAAGCGATCAGGGTGAGAACCCCATGTAGGATTGTAGGGCGGCATCCGTATTTGAGAAGCGCGAGGCAGGTGGACGCAGGACCAAGAGTTCTCTCCCCTCCTTGTGCCCTGCCCAGCGCCACCTGGCGCCACTCGGCAACGTGATCGCCAGCAAGACCGCTTTTCTGAGGACAGGGAGGCTGTGACATCGCTCGCAGCGCAGCGGCCCTTGACGATGGTGTAATTAACAACACTTAGGCAAGAGACATAGATCCTCATGAGCCCCCGCGACTGCGGGGGCTCATGAGGATCTATGTCTCTTGCAGTGGGTGAAACTTGTTCGCGCAAAATATGCGGAGTGGAGTGTATCGTGAAGTGTACCGCGGTCCACTCATGTCCACCGAAGACGAGTTGCGCTGAATCGGTCACAACACTCACACGCGCAACTCTCCATCATCTCCTCGTTGTGACGCGCAGAGAAGTACATGGACAGGGGCTGATCCCTGGGCTACAAGAGGCATATATTCTTACAAGCCCTAGCAGTATCAGGGACTCATATAAAAAAAAAAAAAAATAAAAACACACACAACACACACACACACACAAACCCATATTATAATTCTTGCTTGCGCTGCGGATTCTCAAGGGAACTAGAGACGTCCTTTCCAATACAATGATAGACAACAGTCATTGGAGATTTTGAACAAGGGGGCTGGGAAAAGATGAGACATTTGTAATGGCAGCTGAGCCCCTGCCGCACAATAGCGAGTCGAAAAGGTCGCCGATCGCACAAAGGATGAGAACAAACGCTAGCCAATGACGCATTTTATACGGCATTCACATCAGTGACACACAGCGATTTGATCTTTACGTCACGGGGAGTCGAAATGACATTCTAAAAACAGAGACGGAGAAAAAAAGGAACCCCGTGAACCGGGAAACTGGTGGCAGAAAACTCAGTAAGGATGGGGAATGGGGCGTGATAACTTCTCAAACAGATGTCATGACCTTCACCTCGCACGCTGACCTTGACCCTGGATGGTTGACTAAAACTGTCATCAAAGCATGTCCCACCAAGGACCCTGTATACACCGTGCTCTCAATCATTTCTTGACCCACGATCTATACTAGTATATTACCAGGTCAGAGAGAAACACAGATATAAATCGGGTCCTTCAGGTAGCAAGAGGCATAGATGGCTCATGAGGATCTACGCCTCCTGTAGATGGCTCGTAGTTGGCTAAATATTGTTTCTCTGTCTCTGTCCTTCGTGTCGGCAGGCCGCCATCTCGGACGCCACGAGGGCGCGACCCCTGGTGGTGAGTGGCCGGGTCCTGAATGGGAGATAAATGCGAATGTCAAGTTCACCTGGGCGGAGGACACTGACCGTCCATCGAGACGCGAGTTGTCTGACACCCCCCTTCACCCCCACAATACCAACTCAGGTTTGAGTGTCCGCATTCAAGCAGAATGTATTACCGTCGACGCAGGGAATGCAAGTTGTATTAAAGAAATTTTGATATCGTTTGCTCAACTCCACAGACAAATCAAGGGAAATGGATCGCGAGAGTTCAAGGTCAGTGCATGATTAGCTTGTTTTAGAGCCTCTACAGTTGTCAAGCCAATAACCTTTGAAGGTCGATCCATCTCCAGCAACTGCCCGGCGACAGTCAATCATTCAACCCACAGGCGGCTTTTACAAAATGTTAGAGGTGTCATGTAGCAAGTATGCACCAGTTGCAAGAGATGGATCGACCATGATATTTCAAGGGTAGTGCCAGATTAGCTTGGCGCTTTCAGGCGCCAAGCGAATCTGGCACTACCCTTGAATTATCATGGTCGATCCATCTCCTGCTCTTGTGCGTCGTAGTTAACTCGGTTAGACTACAAATTCTCTCAAAATTCCGGCAACATCGAACTACGCTGAGCAAAGCGGACCAAAATATTTGCTGCCGAACAGTCTTTTCTCTGTCCTCAAGTCGGGAACCACCTGCTGTCAGTGCCAATTACGCTGATTTGGGTTGACGCTGTCAAGCGATGGCGCGTCTACGTCCATGGCTGGGAGGTGGGGGAGGGGGGGGGGGGGTTGGTAAAACATTCAATCTTGTCTACAGACATAATGTTGACGTGTTTGCTGTTGCACCTGGTCACTGACACACTTTGAAGAGCGAAAGGACCCGTGCCGCATGAAGTCTGAAAGTAATGCTGAAGGAGTCAACTTCGCTATATATATATATATATATATATATATATATATATATATATATATATATATATATATATATATATATATATATATATATATATATATATATATATATATATATATATATATATATATATATATATATCAATCACAAGCTTGCAAAGTAATGGAAAAGATTCTTTTAAATCGGTTATTTCATTACTGTGAAAAACAGGATATAATTCCAGTTCATCAACCTGGTTTTCGGAAAGGTAGATGTACGACAGACCATTTAGTTAAACTCACAAATAACATTAAAAAAAACAATTTTCTAGAAGAAAAAGTATACTAGCAACCTTTTTCGACGTAAAAAAGGCTTATGATAGTGTTTGGCATGCTAGATTATTATACAAAATAAAACAGATTGGCATAACCGGGTTTATGTATGAGTACATTAAAAGCTTTTTGTCTGAAAGATTTGTCTGCACCAAAGTTGGTAAAAGTTATTCAACCTTTAAGAAAATAGATATGGGTATTCCGCAGGGATCAATAATTTCACCCTTTTTATTCACTGTGTTAATTTACGACCTCCCACAATCTCTCTCACAGGACACAACTGTGGTACAATATGCAGATGATATTGCTATGTGGATAAACACTAATCTCAGAAAACGTACCCCAAAAAGAATCGTAGATTACGTTCAAAAGGTTTATCAGATTGAATTGGACAAATTATCAAACTATATGAAAGAAAATGGTCTAGAACTATCTGGGGAAAACACATGTCTAATGCTTTTCAATAATGGGGAAAGTGCTAAAACATTGCCTAAATTATCCCTAAATGGGACGCCTTTAAACTACCAACAGAGTGTAAAGTTTTTAGGCGTACGTTTTACATCAAAATTATCTTGGAGAATTCATATTGAAGACATATTAAATAAGGCAAGAAAAAGACTTAACTTGTTAAAAATTATAAACTCACAACCATGGAGTCAGGACATTAAAACTGTTTTACACCTTGGTACGTCTTTAGTTCGATCAACACTTATCTATGGTCAGGAAGTCTACTTTTACTGCCCCAGCTACACTTCTACAGAAGCTGCAAAGCATTGACAGTAAAGCAGTTAAATTAGCCCTTGGAGTGCCGGTTCATACTAATACGGTAAAAACCTACAAAGAAGCAGGTGTTCTGTCTTTATCTGACCAACGTATATTAGCAACTGCAAAATACATTGTCCGAAGCCTGTCCGTCAAAAATTCAGTACGTGAAGACATATTTTTAGATGCAGATGTGGATTTCCCGAAGAGAGCGCAAACCATCCCGTATCTTTTACCTATACGTAACTATGTTAAAGATGCTATAGAAAACTGCAATATAGATATCAAGACTATTCCCGTTTTACCAGTAACACCTACTATACCTCCCTGGGAACATATTAATGCTACTTTCGTTATAGATTACACAGATTTGAAAAAAGATGAGGATGTGAACGTTTTAGCAAATTTAGTGAAAGAAAAATTACAGACAACATATTTTAAACACACTGGTGCAGGCTTTGTTATTCCTGATCTCAAAGTGAAGAAATCTTTTTATCTTGGTAAAGGATTTTCTATATTTACGTCTGAACTGTATGCGATTCTCATGGCACTAAATTTTATTCAACTTCTACCTTATGATATATTTAACATTTGTTAGTTGAAAATCTACTACAGACGCGCGCAAATGTACCAGGCGCAAATCTACCCAGCCTAAATTTGCCGAGTGCAAATCGACAAAGGCCTGAATCTACCCAGTGTAAATGTCTCTTGTTGCTATTCCACCCAGGTTTCCGCTCAGCTGAGTGGATTCTCCAGGCTGTGTAGACTGACGCTGGGTAGAATTACGATAGACGAACACAGGGTAGATTTTCGACGAAACATGGGTGGAACCGCGGCAGCCTGGGTGGATACGCGCTCGGTAGATTCGCACTGGGTAGCTTGGCGCCTAATACATAGCGAGGTTGACCCCTTCAGCCTCAGCAACAGAGCAGGTAGATCATGACAATAATGCCAACAGAACAATGCTCTGTCTGTCTGTCTGTCTGTCTGTCTCTCTCTCTCAGTCTCTCTCTCTCTCTCTCAAAAAAGGTCTGCGCACATATTCTTTTATCCTCGGAAATAAAGTTTCATTTCATTTCATTTCATTTCATCTCTCTCTCTCTCTCTCTCTCTCTCTCTCTCTCTCTCTCTCTCTCTCTCTCTCTCTCTCTCTCTCTCTCTCTCTCTCTCTCTCTCTCTCTCTCTCTCTCTCTCTCTCTCTCTCCCCCCCCCCCCCCCCCCGGCCTTAGTTCCAGCCAGTACTGACCGTCTGCCAAATTCCCGGCTCTTGGCCTGTGTATCATATGTCAATGTACATTTACGCAAATGCATTCCGGCCACCCAGTAAACAAAGACCTAGAGGCCGACGTTCGTCACATTTGGCCTGTATACGTCAGTGCGCAGGCCAAGTGCGGCTGACGTCGGAAAAACTACCTTTTGCGCACCGGGTATCTGTTATCCAGCCCGCCTCTTCGGCGGACCCCATACAGGATAATCCCCAGAGAAACCGCCGCGTAACAATGGGCAGGATTACAACGGATCCCCGCAAATGCAGACCTGAAAGCCACCCAATATCGTTACTACATCGCAATTAAACAAATGCATCAGCAGGCCCGCAGGCAAACGGCGGCCCTCTGCAAGAGACACAGAACCTCATGAACCCCCCACCCCCCCACCCCTCTCCCAACCCCACCAACACGCGTGGGCTCACGAGGAGCTGTGCGTCAGTCTTGCTGGTTGACTGTGATTTAAGGCCACATATTGATATTGTACTATAATAGTTGCAATAGATTGATTGTACATTTCTTAACGTCCCGACACCAACACGGCTTTCTTAGGACGTGTCTGCATTGCTTGTGAAAAAAACAAACAAACAAACAAACTAAACAGAATATTGAATGTATGTCGCCAGCGGTCAAATACGCTAAATAAACCTAAAACCATTTAGCAAAACACATCCAACATCAAGAGCTACAGGCAGCGCAGACAGTAGGGAGAGTTTAAAAAAGGGAAAATACAGGTGAATGGACCAAAGACACATGCCCCAGAATAGAGGGAGAAACCCACCCTGTGGGGCTGACCAGGGTGACCCTGGCAACTAAAAAGTAGTTAAGGGCAGACCCGGGTGGGGGTCAGTTGCAATAGAACGAACGGGAGAGGGTTAAGCCTAGTAACCCCTTCACAGCCAGTGGACGTAGTGTGTGATTCTCAAGTCTCTGTTAACGCATCCCGCACCAACACACCACAAAAAGATGTGAATCAACCCCGAGAGCTCAAGGGTGGTGCCAGGATAGCTTGGCGCCAACAGGCGCCAAGCTATCCTGGCACCACCCTTTAACTATCATAGCGGCATGACCTCCTGAACCTGTAGTCTTTAAAGGACAGGTTTCAATGACATTGTGACCTTAACGCTCAGTGTGTTAATTCAGCATCAAAGAGCCCCCGGCCGAACATAGATATAAATTGGTGTCATCGAGAGGAATAGACTGATCCTCATGATGTCCCGTTTCTCCTGCACTAGAGGCGTGGTCGGCTGTTCTAGCAAAGTCAACCGGTTAACTCATTCCAGACGCGCCACCTCCATATACGCGGCTTAAAGCCGCGTAACCGGAGGCGGCAAGTCTCGAATGAGTTAAATAGTTCTTGGGACTTGACGGCAGAGTCCGGGGGACCGCTTTAAAAGCTTTTGTTAATTCCATTCATTTGACTGTATACAAGCGATTTCAAAAACACTCAGAGACCTGTCTGTCTGTCTGTCTGTCTGTCTGTCGGTCTCTGTCTGTGGCTCTGTCTCTGTCTCTGTCTCTGTCTGTCTGTCTCTGTCTCTGTCTCTGTCTGTCTGTCTGTCTCTGTCTCTGTCTCTGCCTGTCTGTCTGTCTCTGTCTGTCTCTGTCTGTCTCTGTCTCTGTCTCTCTGTCTCTGTCTGTCTGCCAGAACACACACATGTCTCTGAATTTTATTATTTTTTTTTTTTTTTGCAGCCGCGTCTCACATCACTAAAACAACCCAGATTCAGTCGCCATGAGCTGAAGTCATTATTTTAAGAAAAAAAAAAAAAAAAAAAAAAGAATGAAATGACAACTGCGTGTCGCCAGAACAACAGCTTCAACGTCTGTGTTCTCAAAGCCGCGAGTGATGGATATCCATGCCTTTTGCAATGATCCGAACGAGAGAGAACCCCCCACCCCACCCACCCCCCCTCCCCCCACATCCCCACCCCAAAAAACATCGTCCGTTGAAGTTTAGTCCGTGTGCATATTTAGCTGTAACTACAAACAGCTTCACGTTCCCAATCAACTCAGCCTTTCCTGTCAAGCGTCAACAGCAGCTGACGTCCGACCACAATCGTTCAAGGGTAGTGCCAGATTAGCTTGGCGCCGTCAAGCTAATCTAGCACTACCCTTGACCGATCATGGTCGATCCGTCTCGGGTCATTTGTCTGTGGAGTTGAGCAGACAATAACAACTAAAAACGCTCGCCGCTCGGCTGAGGAAGGAAGAGTTATTAGTAAAGTCAACAAAACGGCTGTGTGTGCCAGAGAGAGAGAGACAGAGAGAGATGCTGGGTTGGAAGGGTGAGGGTGGAGGAGGGGGTGGGGGGGGGGGTGCATGGCGGCGGTAAAAATGTAAAAACAAGCAGACTTGAACTTTCTAAATCACGCGTGTCTTACCATTCATTCCGTGTGTCAGTTGTTTACGGCTGCGAGTTAAATATTTAGCCCGCAACCAATCAGTCATAGCCTGGCCGCTTTTCCCCCAACGCACACGACAATTCAGAGAATGATGTTACCCGACCGGTGCCATCTGCAAGAGGCATAGATGCTCATGAGCTCCCCGCGGCAATGCCGCGGGGGCTCATGAAGATCTTTGTCTCTTGCTGCCTCCGAATCCGCTGTTTATCATTCGGAGTGGATTACAAGCAAACAAATGTAGCGATTCCACTGACATCATTCAGAGTGGATTACAAGCAACAAATGCAGCGAATCCACTGACATCATTCAGAGTGAATTACAAGCAACAAATGCAGCGAATCCACTGACATCATTCAGAGTGAATTACAAGCAACAAATGCAGCGAATCCACTGACATCATTCGGAGTGGATTACAAGCAACAAATGCAGCGAATCCACTGACATCATTCGGAGTGGATTACAAGCAACAAATGCAGCGAATCCACTGACATTCGGAGTGGATTACAAGCAACAAATGCAGCGAATCTATGGACATCATTCGGAGTAGATTACAAGCAACAAAATTATGCAGTGTCAGTGAATATTCAAAGACGGTCACTCAAAAAGTTGTATCTCATTACGTTTGGTGCCAAGTATGGAAAAAGACCGACCATGAAAGTTTGCCTTCGGTTAGTGCCTAGCAGCCTAGAGAGTCACTCCTTGTGGGATGTTTGCCACCAGATTTTAAAACAACTTCATTCTACGCCAAGTAAACCAAACACCTTGCTTTGTTTGACGTTTGTGCAGAACGTCAAAACTCGCACTAAAATAGAAAACGAAATTGTGGCGCGATACATCATCCACGGAACAGCGGAGACAGCGGGGTACCAAAAAAAAAAAAAAAAAAAAAAAAAAAATCGCGATGGCTTTTCAAAACGCACACACAATCTGCCCTTTTAGAACCGCGATCGAAATCAACGAGGGCATATACTACGGTGGCTGGCCACATACGCATTTAGTGCCGAAAGCTGATGAATTCCGCTCTGGACCTGCAAAGACGAGAGCACGATGGCGTGCTGTTTATTTGACCAAGAACAATTAATTTATGGAGGTATGCCTCGAGGACACCAGCGGGCACTGCCGCACTTTGTCTTGCATGCCAAGGTTGATGAGGCTCTATGTCTCTCGCAGATGACTAAAAATGTCATGGCAGGACTGGATGAAGTACAACGGAAATTATGTAGTCGTGGGTAAACTGTGAGATTTGGCGCAGACCATCTGGCCGGTTACACCGCGAGGGTTGATCAGGCAATGAGATAAAGACTCTGCTATCGCCGCACATAAACCGCTGGACACAGACTGACACGTGTAAATCTCGCTAGAACCAACAACCCGCGGGCAGACGTAGAGTCCAGCTAGAAGTGACCACTGATTCAGCGAAAATACACCAGCAAGAGGCATAGATCCTCATGAGCCCCCGCAAAGCCGGTGCTCATGAGGATGTGTGCCTCTTGCTGGTGTGTGTGCTCCTTTAGCTAAGGAGGTTACTGGGTGTTCAGTGTCAAGTGGTGTAGAAGTAATACTATAAAACTTGTCGCCGAATAATTAACAACGATTAAACTGTCAACGGTGTCCGATTGCTAATGCCATCGTAAATTGCTCGTCTACAGAGAATGAGCTGGGTCCAGCTCAACACCAATCACTGTGTATACACGTGTGTAAGTTGTGCACTTGTGAATAAGCGTGTATGTGTGTGTGTGCGTGTGTGTATGTTTGTGTGTGCGCGTGTTTGTGTGTGTGTATGTGCGTGTGTGCGCGCGTGTTTGTGTGTATGTGCGTAACATTCGAGCTTGTGTGTATGTGTGTGTGCGTGTGTACTTGTGAATATATGTGTGTATGTGTGTATGTGCGCGTGTGTGTGCTTGAACAAGTGTGTACGTGTACGTGCGTGTGTGTGTGCATGTACGTGCGTGTGTGAGCGTGCGATCGTCTGTGCGGCTGGTGTTCGCGTGTGTGTGTGTGTGTGTGTGTGTGCAGTGTGTGTGTGTGTGTGTGTGTGTGTGTGTGTGTGCGTGTGTGTGTGCGTGTGCGTGTGTGTGCGTGTGCGTGTGCATGCGTGCGGCTGGTGTGTTAGTGCATGCGTGCGTGAGTGCGGCTGGTGTGTTAGTGTGTGTGCGTGCGTGAGTGCGGCTGGTGTGTTAGTGCGTGCGGGCGCGCACGCACTTGTGTGTGTGTTTGTGTGTGTATGTGTGTGTGTATGCGTGCGCTGTTCATCTGTCCAACTACACTAGTAGTAAGTTGTACGTAGATTTTGTGTGGACGATTACAAATCTCTTAACAGTCTAAAGTTAATAATTTCGCTTCGCCACTTCAAAGACTTCCTATAACCATTGTGACAAAGACTTCCTATAACCGGTGTGCTTTCAACGTCCGTGGAACCAAGCGCGGAGCAACATTACAGTTGATGCTTCCCACTACTATTAGCATCAGTCGGATACATCTCGCCCCCAAATTACAGTCTACCGTAAACCGTTCCTATCGCGATGCCGTAAACCGGACCTATCTCCAATCACGACATGTCGTAACCGCCAATCCGTTCCCAGCGTGTGTTAATTGTTCCCTGGAGCCGCAGAGGCGGTCACAGTGCACGTGAAACCCGGCACACAATTTAACTCAGCGGCTGTAGGAGTTACAACAAATATACAGCTCTTGGTCCAAGAGGCATAGATCTTCATGAGCCCCCGCAACTGCGGGGGCTCATGAAGATCTATGCCTCTTGCAGACGTCTCTCAGGTTTATTGCAAAGATATAGACCTCGAGGAGACGCGAATAAAGCCGACCGCGCGAAAGGCGGCTCTTGGCAGACGGTGAGGGCAGTAAAGAACGGAGTGTTTACTCGACTCGGGTCACCGAGAGTCCTCCGTGAGTCACCTGTTTACAGCACCAGTTTGTTTATTAGTTATTAGTGGCCGATGGGGCTTTTAAACCGCCGGGAGCCGAGGGGAGATAAAGTTTGGCAGGGGAGAGGAGTCTGTTTATTGGTGTAACAGACCGGCCGCGGAGAAGACGCGGTCACGGTTTGGTCTGAACTTGACCACCTCGGCCGGTAGGTCCATGGTCAAGGTCATTATCATCATCACTAACAACATCGCCGAGGTTATCACCACCATCATCACTGCTGACTAGCTGGTACTATATTGACAGTAACTACACACGTTTAGTCAAAATTCTTAAAATGAGTGTCTTCTCTGAAGCCTGTTAATAATAATAATAATAATAATAATAATAATAATAATAATAATAATAATAATAATAATAATAATAAACCATGCTTACAAAAGGTCATTTTCACTGCGCTTAGGCAAATGATGTACTTGTTTCTAGGAGCACACACAAGCATACACGCACACACGCACGCGCTTGCGCGCGCGCACACACACATACACGCACACACACACACACACACACACACACACACACACACACACACACACACACACACACACACACACACACACACTCAGAGAGAAAACAGCTTTGGAATTAAGACAAAACATGAGTAAAGAGGCAGATGAGCTTTTGTGGTAGGTCATCTTCTGTAGTCGTGAATCAGCACTGAAGGGGTTAAACGACCTTTCTCGCTCTTTTTCACTAAGTATCCCTTCAGTGTCTTCTTAGATCTGCTCACGGGTCGGGCCTTTCTCACGGGCACCTTTTCGTCTCTTTTTTTAAAAAAAAAATGATATTTGACTTACTTAGATGTGTGTGCATACTTAGCACAATAACTGCTATATATTTTATATATGTGTGGTTTGGTATTTTAGAGTCTGCTTGACTGTGATGTATGTATGTTTTATGTTTTGATCTGAATAGAGATGCTCGTCAGTTACGATGCAAAAAATTCCTATTGTTTATGCATCTGGCAATACAGTTTATCTCATCTTATCTTATGTCTTCTCCACTACACAGGCTCTTAGCATTTAGACCCAAGAGGCTGTGGGTCTTGTGCAGGAGTGCCTCTCTGCGCGGGGGGGAGATGTGGATCAGTGCCACGAGGACACACCGCCACATTCAAAACACCACACGACCTCTTTTCCACGCAGAAAACACCAGTCACACTATCACTGAATCATTCGCCCAAATCTGCAACATCAAACTAACATCACACACGTAATCCGGATGTCCTCAACCTTACGATGAAAATAACGCCGACCTCTGTCTGCAAAAGGCATAGATTCTCGTGAGCCCCTGCTTCCTGCAGGGGTTCATGAGAATCTAGGTCTTTTGCGGATGTCAGGGGTTCCGCAGTTAATAACCTCAGTCACCCCGGGACGCGGAATGTTAAGTCGCGTGCGCCATACCGTTTACGGAAAACACAACTTCTGAAAATACAGAGCCAATTACTCACGTACTGTTTGGGCGCCAGGACCGCTAAACGTCTTCCCCACCTGGCTACCTGGCTACAGGTAATCCATTCACACCGTGGCGAAAACCATCAGGCTGTAAGATGCCTCCTCACTCACTGCCTTCACGCGAATGCAAGTTTGTTCGTTTGAGCCGGTAGAGCCATCAGCGAATATCAGTATGTTGGAGCGCAAAGAAGCATTATGCTCAGTTTTTTTTTAATATATTTTGTTTAACGTGTATATATATATATATACCAAACATCCTTATTGAACCATTGTGTGTATCAAGAATAGTTCTGTAGTCCACGGATGGAAAAGGCAGACGAGTTTCTGTCCAATCCTGACCAACACGCAGCAGGACGGCCATGGTGGCACACAATATAGACACATCTTTAACTCAATGTACCTCATTTTACCCCAAGACCGAAATCCCGAAATGTTGCCGTTGTCCTCTGAAGACTGCAGTGCAGTGCAGGACACAAACCGACCATGATAGTTCAATGATTGTACATTGCTTAACGTCCCGACAGCAACAAGGCTTTCTCAGGACGTGCCTGCACTGCTTGTGAAAAAATAAAAAATAAACAGAACATTGAATGTGCGTCGCCAGCCGGTCAAATACGTCAAATAAACCTAACACATGGGGCCTAAATAAAGCTAAGACCATTTAGCAACACACATCCAATATCAAGAGCTACAGGCAGTGCAGACAGTAGGGAGAGTTTTAAAAAGGCAAATACAGGTGAATGGACAAAGGGTAGACAGAAATACATGCCCCAGAATAGAGAGAAAACCCCACCCTGTGGGACTGACCAGGGTGACCCTGGGAACTAAAAAATACCTAACCCCACCCAAGTCCCCCAGGGCAGACCCGGGTGGGGGCATGATAGTTCAAGGGTGATGCCAGAATAGCTTGGCGCCCATAGGCATCAAGCTATTCTGGCATCAGCCTTGAACTATCATGGTCGATCCTTATTTTGTTGTGGTGTGTCTTGTATGTACCAAACATCCTTATTGAATAGTTGTGTATCAAGAATAGTTCTGTAGTCCAGACCACAGATGGAAAAGGCAGACGAGTTTCTGTCAAGTCCTGCAGGACGGCCACAATAGCGCACAATAATTGTAGACACATCTTTAAGGACAAAGCCAGTGAGCTTAGCGGCGCCAGCGCAGGACTAAGCTCACTCATGCAGCTGACCCCAAGTTCAGTCTCTGGCTGACATCATGTACTTGATAACATTTACACTGTGTGTTCTTCACGGATTAGACGCTCAGTACAGTGTGTGTGGGGGGGGGGGGAGGGGGGAGGGGGGAGGAGAGGTGGGGGGAGTGGGGCGGCGGAGGGGGGGGGGGTCAGTCTATACATGTGATGGCCACAGCCGTCCCGGCCCCGGTAGCTGGACTCACAATCCAGGGTGAAAAATCGGGCATGTTCAATAGCTTGTCCGTTGAAAGGTACTGGTAAATCAAAGTGGCACAGTTGCAGTGCGCTGAATTGATCAGTGTTCAGGTCGTACTCCATAGGCAATAGATTTCTCTGACCCCATAACCCGCCCGTCAGGGCCGTCCATTATCACTTCGGTGCCGTGGACGTTAAACTCTGAACTAACCAGGTGTCAGTGACACGGGCACTAATCATTGCCACCTGCCCTGTGGCGGCATCTCAAATTCCCGGCTTTGATCGTCAGACAGATTCACAGGTAGAGAAAACATGTATACAGACAGACAGAGAGAGAGAGAGAGAGAGAGAGAGAGAGAGAGAGAGAGAGAGAGAGAGAGAGAGAGAGAGAGAGAGAGATAGAGATAGAGATGATGATGATGATGATGATGACGATGATGATAATGATGGTATTGTTGATGGTGGTGGTGGTGATGGTGGTGGTGGTAGTTGTGGTAGTGGTAGTGATGGTAGTGGTAGTGATGGTGGTGGTGGAGGGGGTTGGGTTAGAGAAAGGGTCACCCCCATCAGATTACCACCCTCATCTGAGGGTAACCAGACTTCCAATTGCCATTTAGATTGACTCGGAGATGAGGCCTTACTGAAAGCCAGTGCCAGCAGTTTTCCATGACCACAAAATGTTCATGCAAGCAACTTAGCTTTCACCACGTAAGAATTTGTCAAATGATGCCTTGCATGTACTGAGACAACGGCCCAAACACCCCAAATACAGCGACATTCACCCTTACTGTCCAGGTAAACCAGCCACACAGGTAGAGCAGAATAAGAGCAGGTATATACAGGTGTGTAGTGTAGTGAAGTGCACGTCAGTTAACAGGTCCTGGAAGCCAATCCACGTTGTAATAGTCCCGCCAGCGGCACCGACGCAAACCCACGTGTTGCACGTGCAAATGATCACAAGCGCGGACACCACGCTCTCAGCAAAACCGGGACCTCTGAGTCTCGCGAGAACAACTGAAGCCACAAATTGGCCCAGCAAGAGGTATAGATCCTCATGAGCCCCCGCAACTACGGGGGCTCATGGGGATCTATACCTCTTGCAGATGGAAGGCTGGTTGCTGTGGCGCCGATGCGAGAGACCAGGGGTCATGCTGCCAGAATTTATCACGAGCGGTTACACAGGTAAACAGAGCAAGGTGCGAGCCGGTAGGTTTTTGTGGAGCTCGCTTACACTAACCTCTCAAAGACGGCGCGACTACACAGGGGCACGGCCCGGGGTGGGGGGGGGGGGGGGAGGACCAGACAGTGTTTGTACAAACAGCAGTAAGGAGCGGGAAGAGCATGACAACTGTAAACCGACGGACGCCACGTTTACCACCATCATACAGCGGAGGAGGCCAAAATAATGATGCAGGACGAGCCTACTACCGACGATTTATATTTTGGTACAGGTCACCAGCAAGCAAAGGTCCTCGGGCTGTGCGCGGTCCCACTACGGCTGTCGTGGGCCGGAAGTGTTGCTGCTGGGGTACTTGGGTTGATGGTCATATTACATAGTCAAATTTGGCCAGTTCAGGCAGTAAAAGGACCGGTGTTTTTAAAAATATTTTTTGCCTTGTTTAAAAATTTGTAGTAGGGCTGAATGTTGGGATTTGCTGGAAATGTCCGGTTAGCTGAGAGGAGACATGTTTGGTGCTTTGATTCATACCATCCTGAGCTTATCCAATGGAGAATTGTGGGCCTATGTTGAGTTGCCGTTGACGTAGTGATTTGAGGGGCACGCAGATTTCAGCTGTGCTTGGGTGTGGGGTTGGTAAGGAATCAGGTTCATAGCCAAAAAATGAGACGAGTGATGTGCTGTATTTTTTTTGGTATTTTGTGCATGGCAAATATTCAGCTTGTGGGCGGTAGTATTTTTTAGGGAATTGAAAAATTAGGGGATGACTGGGACTGACTAAGGCTAAGAGACTGGACAGTACGGAAACGGCACTGTAGTCCGTGACCTGATCATTCAGTGTTGCGTTGCGCTGCGTTGTGTTGTGTTCACTAACTGGTAACAGGTAGCTCTATCGCACAGCTGGGTAGCCCAGGTGGCAGTGCATTCCACTCTTGTCCGAAAAGTCAACTTGTTCAAATTCAGCAGGGCTCAAAAAAATTCTTCACACCCGTTTGGGTGCCCCATCTTTAAAATCAAACGGCATTGAACTACCATGGCCGATCGATATCTTGGTGTCACGTGTGAGGGCTGAAGGGTTGGGATCTTGTTGGCAAGAAAGTGCGACCACCATTCGTCTGTATCCGGCGCGACACACACCCTCCAGAACTTGATGCGGAAACTGGCCGACGCCTCGCCTCTGTTGGTCAAGAATACCGACCTGAACATGTCCCAGAGAAGAGTCGGCAAAAGGCGGCAGAGACCACCACAACTTTCTGTCTAGGAGTCACAACAATGCACGGACCTTTGGCAAGAGGCATAGATCCTCATGAGCCCCCGCAACTGCGGGGGGCTCATGAGGATCTATGCCTCTTACAGATGAACACGTCGGCGTTGTATACTTGCACTCCGTCCCCGCACGGTTTTCGTCTGTAACCTCGGATGGAGGGAGTCTCAGGGAGCTCAGCGCGCGACAGGAATTGATAATGCATGGAACTGCGCAACAAGTTCGCAACCCCTTGCATGTGGAAAGCCAGCAGATGCAAATCCGCCGGTTATTTTTCACTTTGCGGAAGAGTCCGTTGGTGTAGAATGCCGCTTAAAATTCATGGCCATTCTCGAGGACGCGGGGAGGGAGAATTAAGACCGACCAGCGCTGACGTCATGCCTCGCTGTCATTTTAACCCTGACGCTGATCTTCATATTAACCCTTTCACCGCCGAGAAAGTGGGAACACGATCCAGCTGCAAGAGAAACTATTCTTGGACTCCCGACTCGTTCTGTGAGTTTGACTCTTCCTCCGAACACGATCCCAAATGCAAGGGGCATAGGTCCTCATGTGCCCCCGCAGTCGCGGGGGCTGATGAGGATCTATGCCCCTTGCTGACTGCACTTTGTGTCCGTGTTTGTTGAGTGTCTTTGGTATTGAATTAAGGACGATGTCAGAAATATAATCCGCGGACACGGAGCAAAAACACGCACACGGTCTGAGCTATCTGAATTGCAGATCCGTTCAAAGGCTCAAACTGCCAACTCTAAATGACACAGATTGAGAAATATGACTCGTTTCTTGTCGAATGAGAAGAAACCCTCAACCAATAATATAAAAAGAAAAGAAAAATGAAGGAAAAAATAATAATAATAATATATAACAAAAATAAATATAAAATATATTTTTTTTAAATATTACAAAAAGAAAAGACTCACAAACCAGATAGGTGAGGCTAGCGCTGGTAGAATTGTACACATACCAAGGGGAATTACTCAGCGCTGGACACACAAACAGCTAGATCCCCTGCCCCCGCCTATCAGGCACCCATTCTCCAGCTCACAGAGAAATACGCAGGTATAGAACAAGACGATCATCTACATCCCTAAAAAGGATGCATCAGGTCAAGCCTATAACCCATGTCTTTTTCTGGAACTTAGGAAGTAGGCAGGAGAAAACCACATACACACACAAGAAGGTGCACTACTAAATGTGGTCGGGTAAATAATATGTGTATAAAAAGAAAAGGGAAGTAAAACGAAGAAAAAAATACAAAAAGTACAAAAAATAAATACAAAATATAAAAATATATAGGCCTATGCAAAATAAATTTTAAAAAAATGAGCTGAGTTACTAGACCAAAAAGAAGAAGACAGTTGTAATAAATACACATTAGGCAGGGGGGGACAACTTGTGTGTACTCAGGCTCAAAATTTGCCCACAGCCGTCAATCCCCGCTTTTTTAAATAATTGGCTGACATAAAAAGACACTCCACACTCCCACTGAAACCTATACTCCCTTCATTGCCGAGAAAAAACAAGTGAACAGCGCCAAAATGCAAGAGGCATAGAACCTCATCAGCCCCCGAAACTGCGGGGGCTCATGAGGATCTATACCTCTTGCTGAGACCAAATTAAATATATGTTGTTTGGACGGTGAGGGATGTTTGGCGTTGAAGTGAAAATGATTTCTTAAAAACCAGGATCTGGGTCCACGAACGATGAAGAGGTTGAATCTCGTCTGTTTCGTGCTCTTCTCACCCCCCCCCCTCCACCCCCCACCCCCCACCCCCCGCCTCCACCCCCCTCCCCCCCTCACCCTCCCCCTTTACCCCCCCCCCCCCTTTCCTATCCCCATCTCCTTTTCTAATAAAATAAACTAAAATGAAACATTTAGTGGTGCATTTGACACTGTTGGCATTTACCAGGGACACGGCGTCAGCATTACAAACAACTGCCGGTCGATTGGCTCGGGGTTCTGCTGGCTCTCTGCTGCTCTACGCATAAAACTTCTTTTTTATTTCTGGACTAAATAACATTAGCTCGCGAGATGAAGCACAACAACAAAATCCTTGTAACGCGATCAGGTTGTAGGGAAACAAAAATGTGTGTGTGAGTGTGTGTGTGTGTGTGTGTGTGTGTGTGTGTGTGTGTGTGTGTGTGTGTGTGTGCGTGCGTGCGTGCGTGCGTGCGTGTGTGTGTGTGTGTGTGTGTGTGTGTGAGTATGTGTGTGTGGGTGTGTGCGTGCGTGCGTGCGTGCATGTATGCGTGCGTGTCTCTGTGTGTGTAAGTAAGGAAGGGGGGGGGGGGAGGAGGGGGGGGGGGGTTTGGGGGCAGAGATTTTTTTTAGGGGGTAGGTTCGAAAATATGTCCATCACTGTTGACCAGTGTGCAGCACATTTCATGTCGCCGTTCTGACCTACTTTGTCTCTTACTTTTTCCTTCTTCATTTTCTCTGACAGAAAGTGGTTCATCTCGTAATGACAGCTCATCCCGATCAGTGCGGCCGAGAAAAACTAAACACGATGCAAATGCACGCGCCATAGATCCTCATGAGCTCCCGCAGTTGAGGGTCCGCGTCTTGCTGGTCGCGCCATTGTGTATCACTGTAGTCCGTGGACGGTCAGCGCCTTTCACAATTGAATTAGCTTATTCAGCTCAACGGCCGTATTTCAATAATTTTGGAGGTCTAATCTAATGACTATGCACCAGTTGCAGAAGATGGATCGACCATGACAGGCGCCAAGCTAATCTGGCACTGCCCTTGAATTATCATGGTCGACCCATCTCCTGCTGTAGTGCGTCAGGGCTAAATGGGTTAACAAGGACTCTAGGAGCACAATGAGGGACTTAGCTAGCTCATGCTGCCGCACGGATCCGATGTCTCGCATGTGAATTCGGGCTCAGAAATAGCATTCTCGGTGTTTTAGTTGATCCCAGTCCCCGTGCACATTATCTTGGGTGCTCGCGATATCATTCTACATGCCACGGGTATAATTATAGTCGAGGTCTGTTCACTGGGCTTTCGTTTCCATCTGGTATGTCGCACAGTAGGATTAGTTAAAGTGGCTTACTGCGCCGCTTAGCGTGTCCGGATTCTATTGTTTTCTATCTATTATCTATATCCCGTAGTCTTGCCGACCGTTGGGGCACCACTGATGACTTGGCAACCAGCTTTGTTTTCTATAACATCCAAAACCGAGTTTAGGAGCGATATCAGTCCTTGCGGCCTGTAGTGTAGCGCGGGTACCGCAGCGTATGCACACGGACAGCTATCGCCTAAGACACCGAGAATACTGACTTTTCCCCTAATGTGAGCAGCGACACCTCACAGCAGCAGAAGTAAACAATCATTTGATCAGCTAAGTCGACCATCTGCGTCCATTGTCATTGGAGGGGTCAGTAGTGTCAAACCATGTGTTTAACCCCATACGCTCCGAGGACGAAATTATGAATGTGTAGATGATCCTCTGAGGTCTATATCACAGTAGTGGAGACAGACCCACCATGATTTACGAGTCCGAAATAGCTCAGGCGGTTAAGCGTCGGAGCAAGAGAGCGAAAGGAATCGCCGGGTCGTGGGTTCGAATCCCCGTCCCGGCCCCGGTAGCTGGACTCGCAATCCAGGGGGAAAAGACGGGCTTTTTTTGGGTCCTATTCTACGTGCATGTTCGTTGAAAGGTCCTGGTAAATCAAAGCTGCACAGTGGCAGTGCGCCTGAGTTACCAGTGTTCAGGTTGTACTCCCTAGGCAATAGATTTCTCTGTTCCCCATAACCCGCCCGTCAGGGCCGTCCATTATCACTTCGGTGCCGTGGACGTTAAACCCTGAACTAACCAACCATCGACCGTGATGTTTCAAGGTTTGTGTGAGAATAGCTTGGCGCCTAGAGGCTATTATGACACCAACCATGAAATATCACGGTCGATCCACAGCCCGTCGTCGTCTATCAGGGCTTTAGGGGTTAAATACTCTTGTGATAAGCTCGGGCGTCTCAGTGTCACATCACCTTCGCAGCGTCAGAAAACGCTGAGACAACAAAACGTCCTAAATAACCTCTGCCCTGCAACTGGTCAAAGGTCACGTTTCTGAGATCTTTGCCCACGAGCCTAAATCCGTCCAAAAAACACGCACACTAAGTGGGATCAGCAAGAAGCACTGATCCTCATGAGCCCCCGCAACTGCGGGGGCTCATGAGGATCTGTGCTTTTTGCATTTGGGTGTGGAACGTTGTGCCCTGGCAGTGGTGAGGTTAAGGCATTTCAACTGCTGTCGGGACGTTAAAACCAACAACCAAACAAGTATCAGACGTAAAGACTAAACGGGACAGAAATTTCCCAAAAAGATCGCCCGTACGACACAACCGAAGTCGCGTGAAGGAGAGGAGGTTTGGGGGAAACCTCATGTAGTGACGGTTAACGGGGACATTGGGGAGGGGAGGGGAGGGGGGATGGGGGAAGGGACGAGGGGTGTGTGTGTGTGTGGGGGGGGGGGGGACTGTGTTTGAGGAGGAGCGTGTAAACAGATCTGGTGACGCCCCCCACGCTCCACTGATCCCGAAGTAAGCACGACCCCCGCTATCACGCGCGGATTCAATTGAGCGGAAAGACCAGTGTAAACTGACGGCGTAACAAGCGCCGTTAAACAAGCCCCGCCTTTCAGCAAAAGCCGGAGATCCTCACAAGCCCCTCCCGGCTCAACCTTTCAGCCAGGACTCCCGAGGAAGTCTGCCCCACGCCAGTTGAGCCCATCCTCATGTACATCTACATTTTTCGCGCGAAGGAGGCCAAAGGACGGAAAACTGTTGATCGTCAAACGGCATGACGGAACCCCTGGACGAGTTATCTGCCCACAAGCGGGTTTATCTCCCCTTCAAAGGGCCTGGGCAGTGTAAACAGCGGGATCTAATCAGACCTCAATTAGCAAGGCTCGCGCCGCCATACGATAGGGCCTGAAAAGACGCCGGGGAAGTAATCCAATAAAGGGGACATGACCGCCCCACTGCCGTGGCCCTGTACACCAGGATCTCACCCAGCCGGCTCCACCTGCAAGAGGCATAGATTCTCATAAACTGGTGCATCCGCAGGGGCTCATGAGAATCTATACCTCTAGTTGAAATGTATCTACCACATTTCGTCCATCTCTTCACACGGAGTAGGTCACGGTGGTTTCAAGCTGAGACTTTCACAAACAGTTCGATTGATCACCTCCCCTTGAGTGCCGCTAGGTGGCGTATGGCGAATAAACACCCAGACAGTCCTTCCAATGGCGGCTAGAAGAAAAATAATGATGAGAACCGTGACCATTGAACAAAGACTGCAATGCACCGCCAACGGATGTTCAGGACAGCGTGACCGCCACGGATGAAACCTACACTTGGCAGACCAACAGGCCGTGAGAATAGGGAGAAGTCATTTTGAACTTCTCCTACGACGAACTAGCGTGCACACCTTCCCTGCCACTGCACGTTGTTTCTTCTTCTTCCTCCAACACTCTTCATATGGACAGCCCGGTCTAAATGCTGCCGTGCGCCGCAGGTCCTCCAGGTCTCGCACTTTGTTTCTCGAGTCTTTCTTCATTCAACGACCAAAAGCCCAAACCGTCCGAGTAATGCGGACACAAATTGGTCTCAGCAAGAGGCATATATCCTCATGAGCCCCCGCAGTCGCGGGGGCTCATGAGGATCTATGTCTCTTGCAGGTGCATCGTGTTCACATTTTTTCAGCCGTGAAGGGAACAGTCACAGATAATGCAGCCGACAAAAAGGTCACAGTCAGTCCTTCAATCATTTCTACATCTTCCATTTTTTCCTGTTCTTCACCATTTCTACATCTTCCATTTCTTCCTGTTCGTCATCATTTCTACATCTTCACTTTTTTTCCTGTTCTTCATCATTTCTACATCTTCAATTTCTTCATGTTCTTCATCATTTCTACATCTTCCATTTCTTTCTGTACTTCATTATTTCTACATCTTCCATTTCTTCCTGTTCTTCATCATTTCTACATCTTCCATTTCTTCCTGTTCTTCATCATTTCTACATCTTCCATTTCTTCCTGTTCTTCATCATTCGTACAACTTCCATTTCTTCCCGTTAATATTCTCGGACCACCAACAAGCCCACCTCCTCAGCACAGATAGCCCTCCAAACATCTCCCAGAGGGCTCACGAGGATCTATGCCTGTTGGAGATGTTTGGAGTGTTGTCTGTTCTTTTAGTACAGGCTCGTCATAAACCACGATTTCAGTCGCTCTCGTTTGTTGCAAACGAAACCTCACCGCATTGTACTTACTTACTTACGCCTGTCACCCCTACCCGGGTATAGGCCGTCGACGAGAGACCTCCAGCAACTCCTATCCTGTGCTTCTCCTTCGATTCTACTCCAGGTGGTTCCCATTCTCTTGATGTCAGCTTGGAGGTCTCGACGCCAGGAGTTTCTCGGCCTACCTCTTTTCCTCTTTCCCTGGGGGTTCCATGACAATGCCTGCCTAGTGATACTGGAAGCTGGCTTTCTCAGGCTGTGACCGATCCATCCCCATCTTCTTCGCCCAATTTCATTCTCTGCTGTTATCTGCTCTGTTCTCTCCCAGAGTCTGACGTTGCTGATCTTCTCTGGCCAGTGGATTTTCAAAATTCTTCTAAGGCAACTGTTCATGAAGGTCTGTACTCTGTTGACTGTGGTTTTTGTCAATCTCCAAGTCTCTGCTCCATATAGGAGAATTGCTTTTACATTGGAGTTGAAAATCCGGACTTTGGTGTGTTGTGACAGCTCTCTGGAACTCCACACTTTTTTTAACTGGAGAAAGGCTGCTCTGGCTTTACCGATTCGTGCTCTGACATCTGCATCAGTGCCGCCTTTTTTGTCTATGATGCCCCGCATTGTACTGACAACAGAGAAAGTATGACTGGCGGCAGACTCCCTCCCTCACTGTGCGATTTTCACCCTGTCTTAGACTACAGGCACCCTGGTGCTCAGGCGAGGTCTCAGACAACCATGACCTTTCTCATATTACGGACTAGACCAAAAGACGGCAGAGATTAATTGACTCACACCTAATATCAAATTTTCACAACCCCGTGGATGTGTTCGTGAAGGTTGTGCCCCAGCCTGAGGGGAGATGGATCGACCATGGTAGTTCAAGGGTAGTGCCAGATTAGCTCTGGCACCACCCTTGATCTATCATGGTCGAAAGGCGCCGCGCTAATCTGACACTAGCCTTGAACTATCATGGTCGATCCCATAATATGGTGACTACACGGTGAGTGTTTTGAATGTCCTCTGAAGGTACTGAGACATTTTCAGAAAGTCTGCGAGGATGATAAACTCCCACCGAAGAAATACACACGCTTCGAAAAGACATTAACAACACGATTGTGCAGTAACTGCTTTTCTAAGCGTGTTTCTTTCTTCGTTTGAATGTTCAGTCTCTCCACCTTACGCGGCGTTTGGCGGTCACATTCTTAGTCGGGACTTTGTGAGTCTGACAGCTCACACGGGAGCCGCCATTGTGGCCTCAAATCGGATTTGGACCTTCAGCAAATGAAGCTGCGACTGGAAATACAATACGCTGTGTTCAGAGAGAACAAGAAATCGTCGCACACAGACCGGGCTTCTACATCATCCAACCGATGTCGGCCAAAAAGTTCTTTTGCTGTGTCAGTCTAGTGCCTTGCGCAAAGACGCAACAGGAAGCCAGAGCTTGCCCAGCGCCAGTCAACCGGAAACTTCAGTTCGCCGATAACTGGCGCGTATCCCCCACACCTGGGAAAAGCTCAGCTTGTAATTAGCGGCCGATTAAGGACCGTGCGGAGCTAATCAGGCGAGGGGAGACAACCCTGATGACCTCATTTCCGGCGGAGTTATTGGGTCACGGCGGAAGCCTCTCTGTCTTCTGTCCGTCAGCTTATGAAACACTGAGGCTGAAGTGACAACTTACTAAAGTCCGGAAGATTTGTGTAATAACGTTCCAAGATACTGCTCAATACGTCTACAGCTGAAGGCGGGCGACTCTGTCAGGGGCGATAATGGGGAAAGTACTGCCAGCAAGAGGCATTGATTCGCATGAGCCCCTGCAGCTGCAAGGGCCCATGAGAATCTATGACTCTTGCAGATGGCTAGACTTGCATGAGAACGTGAAACAGAGGCTGTAACATTACGATGTGGTTTTCGCTGAAAACTAATATTCTGAATATTACTGCCTACCATCCAGTGATGAGCGGTGCGATTCCTCAACGTGTAATTCTATATCGGAAGTGTTTACAACATTCAGCATTGTGACGGCCGCCCAGACCTGGGGCCGGGTGCATGAGTGAGCTAGCTTAGTCCTGGGTCAGCCACTAAGCAAGGGGCTCCACTATGGCTGAGCACCATGCTTAGTGGCTGACACACGACTAAACTCACTCATGTAAAGGACCCCTGATATAATAAATAATATAATATAATAATAATAACGGTTATTATATAGGCGCTTTTCCCAATTCTGCGAATCTACTCAAAGCGCCGCGAACTGAACACAACACGCACGCTCACGTGACACACACGCATTCACTCTGAAGACAAACACAGTACAAGACAGACACAGGACATTCACGTGGTGCGAAGGGTCAGCTCAGCTACCGAGCGGTTTCGGAAATTTTGATCGCTTGTATTTGAAATTTATAAAGTGACCTGAAACCGGTACCAAATATTCAGCTGCGATTTACACAGCACCTGGCATGGACCAATCAATGAATGGTTGGTTGGTTGGTTGGTTGTTTGGGCGGTCGGTTGGTTGCCGGTTTTGTTCGATGACGGGCTGGTTGGTTTGGGGTTTAGCGGCCACGGCACCGGAGTTATAACGGACAGCCCTAACGAGCACGTTCTTGGGGGACAGGGACAGCTATTGCCTATGGAGCATGACGACCTGAACACTGATCAATCCAGGCGCACTGCAGCCACGCCGCTCTGATTTACCAGCGACCTTTCAACCGACACGCTACACAAAAATCGCGTCTTTCCCCCCGGACTAAATCATGGATCGTAGGTTAAACCTTTTACATCGGAATGGAGCTGGCCAAAAGGAAGCCGGAAGGAGACATATTCTGCAGAGTTTGCCCTCAGTGAAACGGGCAGCCCGGACTTCGACAAACAATAACTTCGTCAAGTCAAACTTGACGCTGTCTTGCGCTTCGCGACAAAAATCTGAAGCGCTACCGGCAGCCAAAAGGGTTTCAAGCGGCATCCAGTCGCACGAAAGGTCAAGGCCTTGGTCAGTTTGCATAGATCATGACGATCAGCTGACGTCACCGTGATGTACGACGGAGCGACTCAAAGGTCGTTCAGCGTCTGGCCGTCTGCACCGTGACAGCTCAAACTCGTAACTTAAACCCGCATGCGTCAACGCCACACAGTTGGCCATCCGGACTCTCACAGCCTAAGATCTGCATCGCGTGACTGACGTGACGCTGTCCCAGATCTGCATCGCGTGACTGACGTGACGCTGTCCCAGTGCGCAAAGGCCATCGGGCCGACATCGGCCGCCGTGGACCCGAGCACGACCATGCACAAGCCAACGGCGGCCGACGTCGATCCGATGACCCTTTGCTCATTGGGGTGATAACAACTGCAAGTTTACTAAACGACAAGCCTCCTTCCTGTAAGGATCCAGAAGAGATAGATAATATGAGACCCCCAAACCAATACATTCAATAAAGCCGCATCCGTCGCTAATTTACGCTATTTTTAAATATCAAAATTTAGTCCTCCCATTACACCCTCATTATTTCCGAATCAACCCTTTAATTTTAAAAAAATGATGAGCATGACGGATGCGACTCTATTGAATCTATTATTTTGGGGGTCTCATATTATCTATCTCTCCTAGCCATTTTAGTTCCACTCCAGAAATCATTCAAAGCAACGATTTTTGATCAGCTACCAACCCGCGATTATCATAAGCCAGACCCCCCACCCAACCTAAATAATTAATGCTGCCATTGACTTCTTTAAACAAAATTATTATATTACGTTTTAAAATGAACCAAGACGAATTACTTCTTCTAAGCGATATCTGTGCTGTAGAAAACAAAGACTTGGACTCGAAAAAACAGCGTCTTTTGTCTGTAATTGTCTCAGGCAAGTCAAAAGGTCACAGGTCAAGGGTTAAAACCAAGGTCAAGGTCACCAGCCACAAGGTCAAAGTTCAAGGTCACGACCAAGGGCAAAGGTCACGGTCAAAGGTCAAAGGTCAAGGTCAAGGTCATGGGTCAAGGCCAAGGTCATGGGTCAAGGTCATGGGTCAAGGTCAAGATCAAAGGTCAAGGTCATGGGTCAAGGTCAAGGTCATGGGTCAAGGTCATGGATCAAGGTCAGAGGTCATGAGGTCAATGGCACTGGAACCAAAAAATGGTAAAAGTCCGCTCCTGGTCTTTTTCCAGTTGCTCTCACAGAGTCAGCTATAACCCAGGTTCAAGTGCACAATTCGCCTTCCCTGTGAGAGCTTTTGGTGTGGCCTAGGTTTTGGTTTGTTCCGCCCACCCCAGACGGGAATCTACCAAGACTCGGCTGCCCGAAACGAAAGTGTAGATGTCCCAGAGGTGTTTGGAACAAGCAAGGGAGTTACAACCCGGGTTTTTGTGCACAAATAACTCCCTTGTTTGTTTCCTAGGCCACTGGACCACTCACGGACCCACAATGAATAGAAACATTTTCATTTATATAACCCTACATTCTCCTAAAATAATTAAGTTGGTGAAGCAAAAAAGTAATACCAAAAAAATTATATTTGTATTAAAAGACAACAATAATCACACATTTTTAAACAAAAATCAAATAATAACATCTTTATACTATTATCTATCATAATTATTGACACATCTTACCTTTTATTTTTTATGAAAAAATATATATATTTTAGTCAAAAATTAAAACATAATTTAATAAAGCAAGGGAAGTAACTTTTTGTCTTACCAAAATTTTCTCAAAATTACTTCCCTTGTATAAACTTATATTCAACAAAGGGAAGTAATCTAAAATTTTGTTACTGAACAGGTGGTGATTCCTTCCCTTTTACTGAACAAAGGGAAATAATCTGTTATTATTTCTTATGCTGATACTGAACAGAGCAAATTCTCTCCCATATTGTTACTGAGTCTAGATTATTTTCTGGTGTTCAAGTCATGGGTAAAATTAACAAGTTACTGTCTATGTTACTGTCTAGATGTTTCTAAGTAAATTACAAGTACTTAATAAGGTAATTTATAAACCAGCAAGTAACTTTGTAAGTACCTTTGAAGTTAGTTGGCGTAAGTAATTATAAGTGACTTAAAACAAGTTCTTATAAGTGTCTTAACATAAGATCTTGTAAGTTCTTGATGCAAGTCAACAAGATACTCGGACAGATTTCCCAAGTTACAAGGACAACAAGAAAACTTTTTTTTTAGTAATAGTCAGGTGGTGGGGCTGATGGCGTCAAATGAGCAGGCATAAAAGGCATGACATCTCTTTGTGAAGAGTATTTCAGAATTAATGAATGATTACCAAAACTGATCTTTACTTGCCTAACAGTCCGTAAACTTTTTTCATAGTTTCTTCTACGCCTATTTTCTTTCCTTCCTCTAAAAAAGATTTCTTTAGCTCTTCAACATTCGCGGGTTGACTACGCATCTTATTCTGTATTTCAGACTTCTGTTGCTTGTAATTTGCTAAATCATCCTGGACTCGCTTAAATTCTTCATCATCAATTTCATTATTTTCCAAAGCCTTACTAATAATAAGTTTCATACTCGTCAGCTTAGCTGCTGCGAGCGTACTTAATGCTTCATGCTTCTGCAACTTCATATAAAATCTTTTGTTAATAGCTTCCATACCAAAGCATGCTAGACTTGTGACAAGACCAATACCTTCAACAGCAATTCCTATAACACTTCCCACCCCCGTTGCAAAAAGAGTTATACCTCCTACAGATAATCCGGCCGAAACCACCCCCATGGCCATTGATGTGTTGTGTACAGAATTGAAAACCGTATTGTAACGGCGTTTACACCTCGAGTATTTTGCTTGTTCTTCTTCCAAATACTTCAACGCTTCTGTAATATTCATTAAACGGAATGAATCTGCCTTTAATGTTTTATCACGCTCAATAGGCTCAAGCTGCTCAGGTGGTATTTGTGGATACAAGTTCACCATTTTTTATTTACAAATATTTTTTTAATCAGCAATTACATTTTGCAACTCTTCAAAAGTATACAATTTGCTGGCATAATAAAATGCAACAAGATCAATGTGTTCAAGGTTTATGTAAGTTAGACGAACAAAAGTTGTTTTGTCAACCACCACCTTGACAGTGGGAATACTGCTTGAAACATTAATAACATCATTATTTTTTGTAATGGCAATAAAGACCTTTGATGATTCTGTTACTGTTTCATTCCATGTAAGTTTAATTCCTTGTGCAATTTGAGCCTCTTTAGCAGTAGCAACAGATTTCATGATAATTTCAAATACTATTGTCGCTTCTCTAGCCACGACTAAGCTTGCTGGCATAAACACAACAGAAGTATCTGATCTACCCTTTCTAGTTGTAAGAAGATATCTTCGTTTCTCATAATTTTCAACTTTCAGTTTTTCTCTGCTATTGTTGTCTGGGGCAAAACTTGGAACAAGACTTACAATAAGCGGCCCCGAGTTAACAACCTTCCTAAACACTAAGGCACCTTCGTCATCAGTGTATACATAAGGACTAATAAATTCAATCTTTATGTCCCAGTCAATTGTTGGAGGTGGTGCCGGTACAGGTGAAACAACCCATTTAGTACCCACATGTATTAAGTTGTAGGGCACATTATTTACAGGTGGAGTAGGTACAGTAACATCACGTAGCTGACCAAGTTTAGGAATCTGTTTTTCACCGTCTTTCATGTCAACAATTACTTTCCTCTTGTACATGCCGTAGGAATCAAGTTCAAAACCATATATTTCTCCAATTTCCCCTTCCTTCTCAAAATCCTGTACGTCTGCCAAATCTTTCAACTCTGTTACTGGACATGCAACTGGTATGATTCTAGGCTTTGGACCAAGACCACTCATTTTTTTATAAACAAAAATAAAATTATTTAATTTCTAACACAACACTAAAATCATGCATCACAACTGGTTTACCATTCTGATTAGTTACAGATATACTCAGTGACTCAAAGAAACTAGAACCTAATTTCTTAAACTGTAAATTAGGAAATCTAACAACCACAATTTCACAATAGGGTGCAGTTCCAGTTGGTAAGCATCTCAACAAAGTTGATGGTTTTCCATTGTGTACATTTTCAGTCGTGTTTAGTTCTTTCAAATGAACATTTAGAAATGTGTGTACTGACAAATGAACAGGATATGTTCCAGTTATTTTAGTTACATCTGGTGTATAATACCATCCACTAGTACCATTATCTGTAAAACCCATTACCCAATTTACAGGCATTGTATTTCTGTCTATTAAACCAAGTAAATATGCAAGTTCAGTTGAAAATAAAGGTATAGTGCCTGTAGGAATTTCTAATTCAACAAACAAGTTAGCCTGATTTAAAGTTGCTTTAATTTTTAAATTATTTTGAAACCATGTAGCTAAAGTACAAAAGTCATAATACCCAGATGGTATAAAGTGTGTATTAGTGTCCAAGCCACTATTACCAGCATTAAGATAACTTATATAAAAACTTGTATTATCCGTTACATTAAACCACTTTACTGTATAAAACATTTCATGGATAGCTACAGCCTTGCTACCATCACGATTATCAATCCCATTAGTTAGCCACATTGGTTTGCTTGTGTCAATATTTGTTAAGGTTATAAACATTTTTATTATCACATAAAAAAAAAAGGATGGAATTTAAATCACCAACCATTACCACTACAAACGCATTTCAATTCAATGTGAATGCCAAATATAATGTTGCACCTACTTATGAACAGAAAATAATTCAGTTAAATCAGCTTGATATAGCTGTGTCTGACGCAAGCGTACAAGATTTATTTCAAGTCAAAGTACCCAACCCTTTTGATCATTACCTAAACCCTCCAATAACAGATGACTCAACTGCAAGAAAGTGGTCTTCAAGCCCACTACAGATGTTTCAAAACCAACTCAACTTTGCTATACTGTGTTCTACTACAGGCTGTGGTGTTTCATTTACAGACCATTTGAATCACTCAAACAAACTGATTAAGTCTGTGTATCATTTCCATGTTTATTACCAGCTTAGAAGAATACTGTCAGAACTGCATACACCATTACCAACTGAATCCAGTTTTAATCAGTTTAACAATCCCATGGATTTGAAAGCATTTGAACGGATCTGTAATGAATTTAACATCAGTACCAAGTATGACTTTACACAAAAACTTGATGATCACAAAGGCATGGGTACATTGTATTACGCTTTGAGTCACAGACAATACCCTCAAGATTATTACCCTGGTTACACTTCATTCTCATCAAAATCACAAGTCTGGTTAGGATCAATAGAACAGAAACAGTCAAACGCATGGACCACATTTGTCTTAGATAAATCTGACGGGTTTACTCAAGCAGGAGTCGAGCGCATCAATGAGTCTATCAGAACATATGTCTGGTGTATACTAGGAGCACAAGCTCAAACAAAGTCAAATATTTTAAATGGGAGTGGAAAGTTTGAAGCACAAAAACAGTTTTTAGCAAACATGGAAGACTCAATTAATTCAGTTGTAGATTTACCATCTAGCATACAACGCTACCAAGACGTTCTCAGATATGCTAGATCAAAAGTTGACTTTGTAGTAGGCATTGGGTTATACATGTTGCCTTCTGATCTTCAACTACAAATTGGAGTAATAACAAATTATAATAATGAAATAGTTGTTGCAGGGAGTAATCAGAAATTAGGACTTAATCAATCTGTAAACTTGAGTCCAACAACCTCTCACATACAACCAGTAACACCACCAGTAACACAAATATCAACACCACCACCTGAACAGATAGTAAAACCAGTAATGTCAATAACAGCCCAAGCATCGGCACAGACACCTGAACCAGCACCAGTACAGTCAGTAACAGGCCAAGAAAACACACATGAGTCAGAGAGAACTGCATTGGTAATAGGCCTTACTGGATTAGGAATATTACTTCTTTACCTGTTTCATTAAGTATCCTATAATTAACCCTCCTACTGTTACCAAAAATATCCATACATGCTCTGCCATAAACCCTACTACCTTTGCTGTAGTACTAATAAGCCAACTGACAACACTACCTATAATACCTGGTAAAGCATCTGCTGCTTTTACAGCTAATTTTTTAAGCAAGTCTGATATGTGAGACAACTGTTTTTTTACCCACGTCTGTAAATCTTTTGGGTCTGATGGAGTTGGAGGAGCTGGAGGTGCTGGACTACTACCACCACCTGTTACAGCTAACACTACAGTACTAATAATAAATCCAAGAGCAGTAATTAAACTTGCAATAGTGATACCCTGCTCTCTGAAAAGTGTTTTTAATCTCTCAGTCAAAGTTGTATCCTCATTAAGTATTTTCTGAATAGTTTCTCTAATTCTGTTGACCTGTGTTTTCAGTTTTTCTTTTCCATTTTCAATCACTTCTAGTCGCGCTGATCTTTCTGTATACAAATCTTTAATCTGTGTTGTATTCTTTCTTTTATTTCAATGTCATAATTCCCATTGTCTGCAGTAGCCAGTTTCTCTTTTTCTTTTTCAATATGATTATCAAGTTCACCCAGTTTAGCTACATTATTCAAAAGCTCACCTCTTATTGTCTGCAGTGTTTTATCCAACGCAGCTAACTCCCTCTTTGTCAAAGGAGAGTCACCAATTGTTTTTAATTCCTCATTTATTTGTCCTTCTGTAAATGATGTTTCTTGTATTACTGTGTTTGCTATTTCTGGTAGGCTTGTTACTGGTGCCACATCAATTTCTTGTCCTGTTGGCAACCTTGTTTGCGCATCATGAAGAGCACTAACAACTCGAGGTGGCAACCTTTTATCACCAACACCAAGTTGACGCAAGGCACCAACACCACCTTCTTTTTTGATTGTACCTAAAGCTCTAAACTTAGTAGGGTCTTTTTTGTTAGTCAATTGTATTTTTCCTTTGTCAATAGTTTTTAAATATAAATGTCCTTTTTCATATTCAAACTGATTAGGATCTATTTGATATGGACGCTCATTAACACTATCATAAAACGAGTTAACTTTACTTTGTAAAAGTTCTTGTTGTAAAAAAGAAGTATTACTCGACATATCTGTTACACTATTATCAGAGACATTTATGTCATCCATTTTAAAATCTTCATGATTAAATCCTCCCGCTGCCATTGTTTTATTAATTTATTATTTTTTATTGTGCATAATAAAAATGACACAGTCTTACGGATCAAAGTTAGACCCATACAGAAAACTACGTGAGCCCCTGGGTGTTAAGGGCATAAGACAATCAATCGTCATCACAAACAATCCTAGTACCATAGACCAGAATCAAACACTTACAGTCAAGTTTCCAAACCTAGGTCCCAGTGACGTTATTGTTCCTGGCACTGCACGCCTTGCATTTAATATTGAACTATCATCAGAGGTAGATGTAAACAGAACACTAGTTGACAATCTTGGCAGAGCAATTGTTAGAACTATTAAAGTAAAACTTGAAGGACAGGAAGTGTTTAGTCTTGATGACTCAGATGTATTCTACTGTTACAAAGACCTTTGGCTAACAAGAGAAGAACGAGAAGATCGTATTTACCAAGGCATACAGTCTGATAATGTTGGTAAACTTCGAATCAATGCAGCAGATAAGGTAACTACTGGGGTACCAAAGGAAGTTATAATGGCTGAAACATATGGATCCAGATTCTACATTCCACTTGAGTTTGAAATCCTAACAGCTCATCTGCCTTATTATCAAGGAGCACTGAATGACCGTCTGAGTTTTGAACTAACCTTCAATGACTACTCCAAAGTAATTAAATCATCTGCCACAGATGCAACATACAAGATCTCTAACATTTCCTTGGAATATGAAATTGTCACACACACTGAACTAGCCAGACTCATTCAAAATCAGTATCAGTCAAGACTACCAATTTATTATGACAGGGTGATTAGACATAGTTTAATACCCAAAGACAAGAGTGACCCGATGTGGAACATAAACTTAAACACACCTGCTAGGTCACTGAAAGGTATTCTTATGTTGTTTGTTGAACCAGCGGCTCCATACAAACGGGATTCAGAAAAATTCTACAATCCTAAGATTACACATTTGTCTTGTACAATCGAAGGCCGCCCTAATCAAGTGTACGCTTCAGGAATGTTACCTTATCAACACTACGATGAGATCACAAAGTATTTTGCGGGTGGAAGGATTAGAGATAAACCTGCAAACATTGCGTGCAAAGATCTACATCTGTATGATGTTAGGATTGGTCAATACCTGACAAACAAGTATGCACTGTGGTTAGACCTTCGTAGTACAGATGATGACTATCTTCATGGGTCAGGACGAACTGTCGAGAACGGTAGTGATGGAATAACAATTCAGATACAAAAAAAGGTTGAAACTGCTGCAGCCATAAACATATATTTGTATCTAATTTATGACGCACAACTCAATATTGCAGAAAGCAGACTGAGTGGGCACATATATTAAAATTATATTGTGTATTAAAATGAACTTAATGACACTCGATCCACACTGTGGATTGTTTTGTGGTGCCACAGGGTGTGGTAAAACTGAATTTGTACTTAACCTCTTACAAACAAGATACATACACCACTTTGAAAACATTGTAATATTTTGTCCAACAATAAAACACAACAAAGCTTATCACAACCGTTTATTCATTTGGACTGACAGTAATATCTATTTAGTCGACCCTGAGAAAAAACTGAATGACTACCTGCTGTATTTTTTCAAACAATTTGAAGGACAGTCAACTTTATTTATTGTCGATGATTGCTCTGCAGAGAAAGACATTGTCAAAAAGAGAAATACTTTAGCAGAACTTGCCTTCAGTGGTAGACACGCAAACATCAGTGTTTGGATTCTCACTCAGAAATATAATGCTGTACTAAAAGATTTTCGAGAACAGTTAAAGTTTATCTGTTTGTTTTACTGTAAGGATCGTGACAGCTTCGAAGACTGTCTCAGAGAAAACGATGTCATTCCAAATAAGCAAGAACGGGATGATGTAAAAAATAAACTGAAATCAACTAAGCATCTAAAGCTCATTTTAAAGACAGATCAGCCCACAGGGTATGGGTTAGTAAATTAATTTATCTTTTTGGTTTGTCTATAAAAATGACGGACGGACAAGAGGATCAAAATTGGCCTATTGGTAAATTCATGAATATTACATCGAGTTTCAGGGATTTTATGCTTATTAGTGACTTAAAAACACAAGTTAGACGCCCTTTTTCAGAACTCCCATCACCGATGAAGATGTACATGACATATAGTTTTTATCTTGGATATTCTAATACTTTTCCACTTTATAATAATAGGACAGCAAATTTTTTAGTTTATGATGCTAAATCTGACTGGTTTAAGAATATGTGTTTAAACATATACTATCAAATAAAAAAAGAAAATAAAAATGTTAAATTTATTACTGTCAGTAAAACAATATTACACATGCAAAAGCTTGAAAATGATACCACAGAAGACATATCAATGAAGTGGCTTATTAGTTGGTGATTAATTTTGTCTATTATATAGATTTTAGTCAATAAAGTGCCATTTTCATTATATAATTTTCTATTTATTTTTTTGTCGGACAAATAAAAAAGATGGACAACCATCAAAGATTAAGAAACGTGTTTCACACAACTGACTTACCTATATATAATATTTACAATGTCTATGAATCAATAGAAAGATCTTTTTTAGTCATACAAAATAACCTTCTTTCTGATAGTGTAAAGATTCAGATTGTTGCTAAAATAGAATTTACTAGAGTAGATGGTGAAGTGATTGTACCGTATATCTCGACAAGGCAGCACACAGTTAATTCGAGAAGAGAACTAGAAAAAGTGTTTAGAGAAAGATTGTTGCCTGACTTCCATGAAGCAATTGACAGAGCAGAAATGCAAGGGTCTGGCTGGCATGAAGGCCTTGTACATGAACTACAACTAAAGCAGTCAAGATATCATCCTATTTTAGGTAGATCTTGGATACCACTACCAATAGAGGTTGCAAACAAAAAGGCTGTAGTCAATATTCAAAACAATGACAACTATTGTTTCATGTGGTGTGTGCTTGCTAAACTTCATTTTGTAAAAGCAAAACCTGATCGTGTATCTAACTATATCAAATTTGTAAATGAACTCAACTTCAGTAACATTGAGTTCCCTGTTAAAATAGAGGACATAGACTTGTTTGAAAAACTAAATCCTGGTATATCTGTAAATGTGTTTGTGTGGGAAAATGAGTCTGAAAATAAGTTACAGCCAATTAGAGTGTCCCCAAATGCCCCAAGCTATGGTCAGTCAGAAGATAAACATGTTGACATGTTGCTAATTGGTGATAACAATAACTTCCACTACACAATTATCAGAAATATGTCACGTCTAATTCATAATCATACAACAAAACACAATGGCAAACAGGAAGTTTGTAAAAAATGTTTACAAAGATTTTCCTCCATAAAATTAGCAGACAAACATGTTTTACACTGCAGATCAGCTGATGACATACAAACTGTACTTAAGTATCCAGATCCTGGCAGTCAAGTGTATTTTAAGAACTATGGGAATCAGCAAAAGCTGCCGTTTGTAGTATATGCTGATTTTGAATCACTCGTTGTTCCTTATGAAGGTCCTGTTCCAGAGTCATTACCAAAGACTATAAAATTGAGTGACCAAGTGGTGTGTTCTTTTGGATACATTCTTGTTAGGTCAGATGGTCAGCATACAGAACCTGTTATCTACAGGGGTGAAAATGCAGCAGCTGAGTTTTTAACAGAAATGAGACATCTGTATATTCAGGTAGTAAGGTATTTTGAAAACTGTCAGATGCCTTTGGTGATGACAGAAGAAGACAAACTGAAATTTGATACAGCTGAGATGTGTTGGATTTGTGAACAGCCTCTGGGGGGTGATAAAGTTTGTGACCATGATCACATAACTGGATGTTACAGAGGCGCTGCACATAACAATTGTAACTTGTTATTAAAAACAGATCCTAAGACATATAAGTTACCAATCTTTTTCCACAATCTGAAGGGATATGATTCACACATCATCATGCAGGCTGTTGATGAGTCTTACAGAAAAATTAGTTGCATTGCCCAGACAACTGAAAAATACTTGACTTTTAGGTTAGACAAATTAGCATTTTATGACTCCATGCAACATCTGTCTTTAGGGTTGGCTAGTCTGGCAGAAGGACTGAGTGAGTATCCAATAACAAGTAAATATTTTGAGCCGGACTTGATTAAAAAAGGTGTTTATCCATATGAGTACATTGATCACTGGGTTGTGTTTGAAGAAACAAGACTACCACCAAAAGAGAAATTTTATTCTACACTAATTGGTAAAGGTATTTCTGACTCTGAATACCAACACGCACTTAATGCATGGGAAAAACTAGGGTGTAAAACTATTGGTGACTATCATGACCAATACTTAAAGGCTGATGTCTGTTTGCTAGCAGACGTATTTGAAAGTTACCGTGAAAAGGGTTTGTTACACTACAAGCTTGACCCTGCTTGTTACATAACTAGTCCTGGCATGACATGGGATGCATTTTTGAAATCCAGTAAGATATTTATAGACCTGTTGTCTGATCGTACGATGGGTGAAATGGTGGAACGTGGATTGAGGGGAGGTATTAGTCTAGCAGCAAACAATTATGGCAAGGCCAACAACAAATATCTTGATGACTTTGACCCCTCAAAGCCAAGGTCATTCATTACATACTTGGATGCTAATAATTTGTATGGGTTCGCGATGTGTGAATTGTTGCCATTAAAAAACTTTTGTTTGTATAATTTGTCACAGTTTGGCATAAAAAAATTAACAAAATATATTATGGATCGAGGTCAAAATGATGAAAAGGGTTGGATCTTTGAAGTAGACCTGGAGTACCCACACCGCCTACATGATTACCATAATGATTATCCATTAGCTGTTGAGAAAATGAGTATGGCAGGAAAAAAAGAAGACACCAAACTTGTGCCAAATTTGAATGACAAATTCAATTACGTTTGTCACTATCGATTGTTACAGTTTTACATCAGACATGGTTTAGTACTAAAAAAAGTTCATAGAGGAATTCAATTTGATCAAAGTGCTTTTATGAAAGATTACATAATGAAAAACACAACATTGCGTGCAAGAGAAGGTAACACTGCATTTGACAAAGACTTCTTTAAGCTTATGAACAATGCCTGTTTTGGTAAGACTATGGAAAATCCTCATCACAGAAAAGATGTGAGACTGGTCACAACTGAATCAGGTGCAATTAAACTTACAGGTAAGCCTCAGTACACAGGGTATAAAGAATTTCATCCATCATTGTATGCAGTGTCACTCAAAAAAAAAGATTGTTAAACTAGACAAGCCAGTATTTATTGGTATGGCAATTCTTGAATTGTCAAAACTGTTGATGCTTGAATTTTATTATGATTACTTCAAACCAAAGTATCCTGAGTGTCGATTGTTATACACTGACACTGACTCTATGATCATTGATGTGCCTACTGAAGACTTTTATGAAGACATGAAAACAGAGTTACACATGTATGACACGTCTGATTATCCTAAAGATCACCCGCTGTTTAGCACACAAAACAAAAAAGTGCCTGGTAAGTTTAAAGATGAACTGAATGGTGTGCCTATAGTTGAGTATGTTGGACTGAGATCAAAAATGTATTCTATACTGCACCAGAAGGGTAGTCAGTCAAAAGCCAAAGGTATCAAGAAAACAGCGATAAAAAATAATGACATTCGTCATGAACATTACAAGCAAGTGTTAGATGGTGCATTAATGCCTGATTATCCAAACAAGTCACTGAGATCAAACAAACATAATATTGAAATGATCCAAACACATAAGAAGTCTCTGGCAGTTGGAGACACAAAACGAGTGTTTCATAGTAAGGAAAAAGCTTATGCACCTGGTCATTACAGACTCAAGTTATCTGAAGAAATAGCTGACGAACTGGTTGATAAACTAATTGATGAATTGAAATTGTTAAAAGTGGGTAACAGTATCTGTGGGAATAATCTGTAATTCTTCTCTAACAAATGCCCTCTTTGGTGCAGGCTCATACAGATAATATATTGTTGCATTAGCTGAAGGAACTATTTTTTTTATATTATGAACAGATGTAGACCAAATTGGATCAGTTGCCCTACGTCTAACGTCATTTTCAGCTTCACCTGGTTGATACAAATATCTCACCTGTTTTGTAAACAAGCTAGTGTCTGGAGGTGTTATTGCTTTTATTTCTGACGGTATTGTTTTCAATTTAATAGCATCAACAGGTTTAGGGTGACCCTCATTATTCATTGCTTTTATCACAGACGGTAATCTTTTAACCCACTCAGTGTTACGGGTGTCATGCATGAGTTCCTTAGAATACTGATAGCTAAAAAGTCTCTCTGATAATTGTTTATTGAAATTTTCTACAATAGCCTGTGATCTATGCAAGCCCGGTATGCCTCGCCGCACTAGCACTCCATCCTTTGCAAATAATTGATTAACAGCCCCTTTAAATTCACTCCCATCATCAACCTGCACAAGCCTAGGGTATTTTAAAGGACCTCGACTATATATTTTTGATAATGCAGTGGCCACTGTTACAGCTTTTTTGTCAGTTATGGGTTCTGCATCCTTATACCTTGAAGCTATGTCAACAACAGTTAATGCATACTTGTATCGTTTCTTTTTTATTGTGTCATGCGGAAGAAACAGGAGGTCCATTTGGTGTGTGTCATTAGGGATAGTGTTTTCAAAATGAGGCCTTGTTATTTTTCTTGGAGCAGGAAGATATATTTGCCAAATTGCCTGTTTTTTAAGCCACTGTTTTATTTGGTTGACATCTCCACCCACAGCAGCATGTAATTTTTTTACTGCAGTATTCCCTTTCCAGTAGCCAATTGGAGAGTAATATATTTTTGATAGTTTAGCGTCTGCCATTTTTTCTAGCAATATAAACTCCTGTAAAATATACTAATGTCATTCCTACTAAAACAAATATTATTTCTCCATTTCTTTGTTCTGACCTTGGTTGGTAATAGTCGCTAAGTTTTGGTTGAGGAATAGATATGTCTTCACCAGTTACAAGATAGTATTCTTTGATCGCGTCATCAACATTTGAAAATGTATGCTGTGCATGACCCTCAAGTTTTAGTTTTTCATTAATAAAATCAAGTTTCTCAATTCTTTGCTTTTCATAATCTTGTTGAGCTTGAGCTAGTTTTTCAGATGCCTCATTGTGTCGCTTCATTTCTTCTGCTGATTCTTCTTTACTAACTTTTGAAAAGAAATAGTTTGATCCACTAAAAGCTAATGCGTTAATAACTGCACCGCCAATCATAACAGCTATAGTTGCCATATTTTTATTTACATAGAAATATTTTCTGGAATAATTCCTTGCTTGACTAGAAAATCTTTTGTTGCAATCGATGCTGTTATAACAACTACTAGCTTAGCACTGTCTTCGAAGTCTAATTTACTAAGGTCTGCTGATTTCATTTTGAGTAGACTTTTTCCCAGCATAGAATATGCTACTGCTAGTCCACTTATTACAGCAGAGTGATAGACAAGGTTCATTAAGTTCTTTGTGTCGCTCATTTTCTTATGCTACAAAAATTAAAATAATAATAAATTTATTACTGCATGTAAAATGGGTCCAAAGGTTTTGGCACTGCTGGTAATGTGGCGACTTCTTCTTTTGTTTTTGGAGTGTTTGATTTTTTGGACACTGTTCGAGTGTTTGGTTTGTATTTTTTATATAATTGGTAACCTACGTAACCAAATCCGACAACAAATCCAGCAACTATATATTTTGTAGTTTCAGGTTTAGTTGTTTGTCTCTCACTTTGTGGGGGGTGTGACGGTAGTGACACTGGTGCTGTTGATGGTGTGTCAGTCTTTTCTGTTAATGCTTGAAGCTGTAATTTCTTTTGTCTGTTATATTCAGCTAATCTTTTTCCAGCCTCTATTCTACCTGGGCTTTTAGTCTTAGTCACTGTTTGAACCTGTGTCAAGACATGGCTCTGTTGTGGAGTCGTCTCGTCCATTTTCTTCTAATTTAAAATTTATTTTAGAAAAATCAATATGACTACTAGTAACAAGTAAGGTTACAGCAGGCGCAAGGTAATTCCCAAACTTGTAAAACATAAGGCATGCTAATTTACCTATTGAACTTGAAACTATGGGGTTGCTTTCTAGATCATGTGAAAGGCTGTCACTATCAACAGGTAGGAAGTGACTTACAGCTTTTGTATATAGACAGACAAGAGACCGGCTTAAATCACGTGTCATTAGTGAAGCAATGTGATTTTCATATTTAGAATGTAGTTTAATTAGCTCATCAGCAGTAAGGGATTCTATGTCTTCTGTCATGTATTGTTTACCGAGAAAAGCTTTTGATTTGCCTGACACAACTACAGAGATAAGCCTTTGTTTTTTAGAGTCTAAGTCTTTGTTCTCTACAGCACAGATATCGCTTAGAAGAAGTAATTCGTCTTGGTTCATTTTAAAACGTAATATAATAATTTTGTTTAAAGAAGTCAATGGCAGCATTAATTATTTAGGTTGGGTGGGGGGTCTGGCTTATGATAATCGCGGGTTGGTAGCTGATCAAAAATCGTTGCTTTGAATGATTTCTGGAGTGGAACTAAAATGGCTAGGAGAGATAGATAATATGAGACCCCCAAAATAATAGATTCAATAGAGTCGCATCCGTCATGCTCATCATTTTTTTAAAATTAAAGGGTTGATTCGGAAATAATGAGGGTGTAATGGGAGGACTAAATTTTGATATTTAAAAATAGCGTAAATTAGCGACGGATGCGGCTGTATTGAATGTATTGGTTTGGGGGTCTCATATTATCTGTCTCTTCCAGATAGTAAGTAAACAGGACTGATCCACGCCAGCGATAGCACATATGTTCATGAGCCCGTGCAGTCGTACGGTACATGAGCATCTATGTCTCCGCAGACGGCCAAGACTGACTAACTAACCCCTGACGAAGACACGCAGTAAATTCGTCGGCCAGGCATTTATGGTCTAGTCTTTTCTTTTTCCGGTAGGTACCGACCAAATGAGAAAGACTTCTTTTTCTCGTTTTCCGCCGGTTGTAAATCTGTCGACGGGTGTATTTTCCCAGTTGTCCAGACATTTGTAAAATACGTTGTCCAACGTTAGACAAGAAAGGAGAGAAAACCATCAATGAGCCACAGCAGCTGGCTAGCCTCGTCCATCACAAAATGGCATTCACATCTTCAGTTGATGCTAGTATTACCGTCTCCCTCAGAGGCAGGCAGAAGTAAATGGTACTGGACGCTGTCAATAAGAGGTGTAGGTTACCGTGAGCCAATATACGACGTGAAGGCTCATGAGGATCTAGGCTCTTGCAGAGCGAAAATGCTGGGTGCTGGCGATATCAAGATAGGTACGGCACACAAAGTATTCACACAGTCACTGAAACTTCTCAAACACACCAGGCGCCGAATACATTTTGTTCACCGAGACCCGCATCGAACATTACCCAAATGCAAGAGGCAGTCGCGAGGGCTCATGAGGATCTATGCCTCTTGCAAGCGAATAGACGTCCCGGGATTTATGCCTATTGGCTGTCTGTGTTCCCAAGATGGAGGGAGGAGTGGGGCGTTCAGTTTATGGTGTTTACAGTACACCGGTAACCTGAGGCCACTTCAAGTGAAAAACATCTCACCTGGCTCTCTTGAAAAAAAGTCAAACAGCTCGGGGTGGGGCGAAACGGATGGGTGGGGTGGGGGCTTTGGGGTGGGGGTACAGCAAAGTACAACAGTACGACTGATGAATGCAGGTGTAGAGGGTGAAGACAGCCAGCAAGAAAGAAACAGGGGGGTCTGACCAGGTAACACAAATATAAACACCCCGGACAAATCACCCCACGGTAAATCAGGCACTCTTGCTTACATACCACGCTCCGCACAATCAATCACCCCAGCATAATCAATCACCCCATCACAATCAATCACCCCATCACAATCAATCACGGACGAATACAAAAAACGTGTGCGGCAAGGATGCCGCGTGTGCTGGTCTGTGATTTAGGTCCTTATGGCTTTAACCCCCACACTGCCGTGATCACAAATGGCGCGTCTGAAACGACTGATCGCTGACCGACGTCACAAGTCGCGCGTCTGAAACGACTGATCGCTGACCGACGTCACAAATGGCGCGTCTGAAACGACTGATCGCTGACCGACGTCACAAATGGCGCGTCTGAAACGACTGATCGCTGACCGACGTCATAAATGGCGCGTCTGAAACGACTGATCGCTGACCGACACGGTCACAAATGGCGCGTCTGAAACGACTGATCGCTGACCGACGACACAAATGGCGCGTCTGAAACGACTGATCGCTGACCGACACGGTCACAAATGGCGCGTCTGAAACGACTGATCGTTGACCGACGTCATAAATGGTGCGTCTGAAACGACTGATCGCTGACTGACGTCATAAATGGCGCGTCTGAAACGACTGATCGCTGACTGACGTCATAAATGGCGCGTCTGAAACGGCTGAACGCTGACCGACGTCACAAATGGCGCGTCTGAAACGACTGATCGCTGACCGACGTTATCGTGAAAAACGCAAAGTAATTGGGACCACAAACAGGCAGCAGATTAACAAGAGACATAAATCCTCATGAGCCCCCGCGGTCGCGGGGGCTCATGAGGATTTAAGTCTCTTGCAAAGGGTTAAGCCGTAAGGTCCGGAACGACAGACCAGCCCCGTAATGAAGTTGCTTGTTCGGCAAACTGACCATGATTCTCATGCAGCAAGTGAACGCTGGTCATAAACCAGATATCAGAGATCAGTAGCAAGCCGGACCAACAGTTCACACAATATCGACGGGAACTCTTTGAAAAGACTTCAGTACGGCCTGACGCCGGGGCGAAATGGATGTGGGTCTTTCCGACCCGGGCAGGCGCACCATCCTGACCTGATGTGAACTGATCTGAAGTACCTGTTCCCTTAACCTTTGGGGTGGTCCGTGGCGCAGCGGTAAAAGCGCCTGCCACCAATGCAAGAGGTGCGAGATTCGATACCCGGTTCCGGCGTCGGACTTTTCTCCTCTAGTAAGTGTCACCATTCATTCGGGCGGACCGTCGGGGGTTCTTTCTCCGGGTACTCCGGCTCTTTCCTCCCTCACGAATTTCGGTATTCATTTCAGCCCACTTAATCAAATTAAAAAAAAAAAAAAAAAAAAAAAAAACACGATTTAAATTTCCAAAATTTCAGTAGCTCGCTTGAGCTTGCCCTTAGCACCACGTGAATGTTCTGCGCGTGATTCACGTGAGCGTGCTTGTTGGGTTCAGTTCGCGGCTATGTCCTGCGCATTGAGTTATATTATAAATATAAATATAAATATGCGCCATATAAATACCATGTATTATTGTTATTTTATTAATCAACTAGGTTTTCCTGGTACCTTAACTCACTCTACCCCAGACACACCACAGCAAGATATTGATCGACCATGATAGTTCAAGGGTGATGCCAGAATAGCTTGGCGCCTATGGGCGCCAAGCTATTCTGGCATCACCCTTGAACTATCATGGTCGATCTGTGTCCTGCACTGCAATGCAGTCTTCAGAGGACAACGGCAAAATTTGGGGATTTCGGTGTTGGGGTACAATGAGTTAAGGAGTCCCCTGCTTACGAGCTTTAATACACTGCGAAGTTATTACTAATAACCGGTATTATTATTATTATTATTATTATTATTATTATTATTATTATTATTATTATTATTATTCTGCATCGGATCTCTGGTGACTGGGCTTGGATAGCCGCGAGTTCAAAGTCAATATTTGTACTGACCCCACGGAAATGAAAGACCGATTGACAGTAAGTACCCGCCGTGGGCGATCTGAGGGTTTGCCAGGTCACCAATGAACCGACCACAAACTCTCGCAGCCATTATGGACAGCGACAACATCAAAGCCGTGGTAGATGTCTGCGCGGCGTACCTGCACCGGAAACTCAAGGCATGATGGTGCTGGGAAACATAGGGTTCTGCAGGAAGCCATCAGGAACCTCAGCAAAGCCACTCTATCCGCAAGAGGTCTGGATTCCCATGAGCCCCTCCGTCCGCAGGGGCTCATGGGAAACCAGACCTCTTGCTGTCAAGGGCTGGTCCTTCTTTACATCAGCCCCTTACCCGTTTGCCTACCCGGCGTGCGCGTGCTCCACCCGGTATGTCTCTGTTGCCGTGATGGCGAAGTCCTGTGAGACATCACAGACCCCGGCTTCGGTGCGCGGAGGTCACGCCGGGACGCATAACGGGGTAATATTCATTCTTTTCCAGAACCCTGTCCACCTACACGAGGAACAGATCTCCGCCGCAGTTACCCCCCCCCCCTCCCCTCCCCCTCCCTGTCATTGTGCATGCATTTCTTGTCATATTTCTCTGAAATGTTGGTTCATTCAGCGACCAAACGCCGTCCGAAAAACATGGACACAAACTGGGCGCAGCAAGAGGCATAGATCCTTATGAGCCCCCGCGACAGCGGGGGCTCATGAGGATCTATGCCTCTTGCAGGTGGGTGGTGTTCACTTTCCTCGGCAGCGAAGGAGTTACAGGGCGTTCTTCCGCTGGAGCTCGGGTCTCGTGTCTCTGGGGAGGGAGGTGGCTGAGGTGGTAGAGTGTTCGACTCTCGTTCGACTAAAGGTTGCGGGTTCGAATCCAAGTGGGGGTCCAAACTTACTCGCTTTGAAAATCACCTTCGGAGTGGTGGACAAAAGACCGTGTTCACGCCCTGAACGGTTACCGTTTCCGTCTGTCGTTTCTTTGCACGTGTATCCGGTCATGCGGTCATCAGGCAAACGTTTCTGTTTATAAAAAAAAGTCACAGCGAGCAACAGCCGTGGGGTGCGGAGTATAGATGTGAACGGAACAGAAGCCCAATGTAATGGTCAATACGCAGTATAGTGCGCAAACTGGAACCGGTTTCCGCTATTCGATTCTCGGACCAACTACAGACACAGGATTGCCTGGCCCATATCCCGGGCGCTGTCACAACCGAAAGTTCTGCAATGCCCGCCGGGCCAATGAACTTGCAACGCGGTCAGCAAAATGTCCTCGGGCAGTCGTCAGCCGCAGTGGACTCACTGCGGCCGACGTCGGCCTGAGGACCTGTGCGTGCTAGGACTGGTCTGTGTCTTCTGGCGATGAACAGGTGCACAATGCTAAACTCAGATAGAGGCGTTTTGGCAAAGAAAAATCGAGGGTGGGGGTGGGGGTGGGTGAGGGGGAGGTGGGGGGTGGGGGAAGCGCGTGCCACCGCTCCGTTCCCCGGCTAGAAAATAGCAGTGTTAGTTTCCGGACAACGGATGGCAACCAGGTCGCCCCCCCCCACACACACACTCCCACCCCGCCTGCCCTGCTGACACCTGCCAGATGATTTCTGGTAAGCTTTACACCTGGTTTGCACTAACACGCGGCGGGTAGGTGGATAGGGTTTCAAACTGATCGAGGAACGATCCATCCATCCATCCATCCCAGGGGTGGGGCGGGGTGTGGTAGCTGAGGAAGGAAGACTCGACAGCTATTCTGGGCCGGGTAAGCTGGATGTGTCGCCAGACATACAGACTAAAAGCTAAAGGTCACCCCCACTAGCAAAACGTCTACGGACCCGCGACCTTTGGCTCACTGTACAGACACGTTTCCTCCAACCACACCCTCACGTCGTTTTTATAGAGTGTATTACAAAAAAAAAACCCAAAAAAAAACCCAAACACTAAACGAGTAATTCTACCCAACAAATAGGTCCCCTCGCGACTCTTGAGGGCAAATCAATAAACTTAATGTCTCTGAAATCCGACCCGCATTTTCCCTTCAAACCAGACCACGTGACCACAAAGAAAGGGAGGCAATCGTTAGGAAAGAGAACTTTCAGGAAAAAAAAAAGAGACAACTGCAGCCGTGCAGCGCTCATGAACAGTGCCTGACCAACAACAGGCACGGTCCTGCTATGGCAATTGATAATGATGCTTTCGACGCGGAGATCGGCCTCGTTTCTTCCTCCCACCGAGGCAGTCCTGTGGTGTTACGCCTGCGAGCGTCAACAAAATATACGGCATGGAAACCATTTTTTTTTTTTTTTTTTGCTGGCAGGTTATTGCAACAGAGTAAAAAATCTGCGTGATGGTTTTCCCGGCATCAGCATCAGTCAAACGCCTTTTGTCTACAGGACGCCTCTATTCAGTAAAACCTGCTTTGAAAAGAAAAAAAATCAGCCTTTTTTTAAAACTCATTCAGCCCGACGGCCGTATTTCCCAAATTTTGGAGGCGTCATCTAATGACTATGCACCATAATAATTCAAGGGCATCTCGATCCATCTCCTGCTGTAGTGCGTCAGGGCTGAATGGGTTAAGGATTCCCAGACGATCCCATGACCTTTCGAGTTTGCTCAACAGACAACTTTTTGTCTGCAGACACGACTGCAACAGTCCGTGAGGCTGCAGGGGTCGGCCTGTACCAGTCTTGACAAAGCCGCTCATTTCGACAACACAAACATTTCAGGTATTTATTGACGGCCATGAAATGAGGCAGGGATGTCGCAACACTGAGTCGCCGGCCGTGGGTCTATACGGTCCCTCATCAGCGACGAGTTAGTTATTTGGGTTTAACGCCGAGCAGGCGACTAAGGCCATCTCAGGGCGGAGCAGCGGCGAACACAACCCGCATAACTTTTCGGCCTCACAAGAAGCCGTTCTGCGGCCAGCAAAGTGGCATAAATTGTCACGCGCCCCTTGTAGCCTGCTGACGCCCATGAGACTCTGTGGCTTTTTGTAGACGCAGGAGGTTGGACAAGAGATTAAAAATGACTTTTCTTTCTCGTCTTTCCCGACCGCGGCACAGATGTTAATGGTTTAATTGATTGATTGTACATTGCTGAACGTCCCGACAGCAACAATGTTAATGGGACGATAATGATGCACGCATTGTCATGAAATCCTACGGTCGCAATAGCGCATGGGAGTCTGTGTTCTCGAGGGACCAGAGCTGTTAACCTCTTACCTGCCGGGCCCAGGTGAACGCCACCCAGCTACAAGAGACATAAACCCTCATCAGACCCCTGGCCCGCGGTAAGTTAGTGCGACTGCGGGGGCTGATGAGGGCTTACGTCTCTTGTTAGTCCTGCCTGATTTACGCCTGTTTTTGGCCCTATTCCCATCAGAGATAGATCTCTTCTATCTGTCTATCTCTCCATCTGTGTTCTTCGCGCGAATGTCGCTCAGTGTAAGGCGGCCTCAGACGCGAAATTCGTGGTCACTGACAACGATGGGGTTAAACAGAAACTGTCCAACACGACACACACAGGCTATATACCGCATTCTCATCGCGTTCCCCAAAACCTTTGATGTGCCTGGGAGGGGAAGACAGCAAAAAGGTAAAATCATCCTATGAGCTCGGCTCAATTCTCGCGGAGAGAACCAGTCCAAAAAAAAAACTACAGACCCGTAGTCAGGTTCTCCGTCTGCAAGAGGCATATATACTCATGAGCCCCTGCAGTCGCAGTACTTACTGGTGCACCCGCAGGGGCTCATGAGGATCTACTTTGGTATCAGTTTCAGCCAACTTAATAAAATTTCAAATACAAAACGATTTCCAAATACCGTCAGTAGCTCGCTTGAGCTTGCCCTTAGCACCACGTGAATGTTCTGTGTTTACGTACAGTGTGAGTGAATGCGTGTGATTCACGTGAGCGTGCTTGTTGGGTTCAGTTCGCGGCTACATTCTGCGCATTGAGTTATATTATAAATATGAGAAATGCGCCATATAAATGCTATGCATTATTATTATCTATGCCTCGTGATGATTCAATGTGTACGTCTCAGTTTTGCACTAGGGAGCGAGAGAGATGGTGTGTAATTGTCTGGGATTGGGGAGGGAAGGTAGAGAGAGAGAGAGAGAGAGAGAGAGAGAGAGAGAGAGAGAGAGAGAGAGAGAGAGAGAGAGAGAGAGAGAGAGAGAGAGAGAGAGAGAGAGAGAGAGAGGTGTTTAGCGTGTAATATGTTTTTCTAAAGACCCGGAGCTAATGGAGCGTGAAAATGGAAAGGTGGCTGGCTCTGGATCAGATGCTTCTCTTTATTCCCAACAAACGCTCACCTCAATAACTACAACCCCCCCCCCCCCCCCCCGCCACACACACACACACCCTCTCCCTCCCCGGATGTACTGTACTGGGGCGTCGGGGGAGGGGGGGGGAAGGGGGGGGGGAGGAGGGTGGAGAGAGAAGGAGGGGAGGGCGATGATGAGGGAGAGGTCTCTGTAATTGTACAGATCACACCAAAAACACAACAAAATAAATCCTTTTACAGATTGAAAATACAGGAGATCTGCTCTGAACATCTTGTTTCTGATTTTAAACCTTCGTTTTTCTCGTAGAAGACTTTGCAGTCATTGACGCAGCTTGCAGACTAGTTACATGCGTATTAAGACATTCGAGACGACCCCGCATGCGGACACGCGTCGAAAAACCACGTGTGCCCATGCTGGGTCGTCTCCGAATGAGTTACCAAATGTAGGGAGGGTACGCAGAGTTTGATACAAAGTTATTCAGGGGCATGCAGTGGAAGTGAGTTCCAGACGTGAGGGGCCTGATAACCGAAAGAACGGGCAGCAGCAGTTTTTAGGCTGACTCTGGGCTGAACAAACAGTTTCTTTTAGCTTGAGCGTACACTTCAACTAGGATTGTGTGATGCAAGGGGAAAAGACATGCAGGAAGCGTATTGTCATAGTGTTTGTATGCCAAAGTGGCCAGCTTGTACTCTATTCTCTGTTTGACAGGTAGCCAGTGGAGATGCTTTAGCAGTGGTGTGACATGATCAGTGCATTTTTTGCGAAGGACTAACGGGCTGCATTATTCTGGATACGCTGAATGCGAGTGAGTTGATCAGATGAGATACCAGCAAGGAGGGAATTATCCTGGTCAAACCATCTCCTGCTGTAGGGACTCGGGGCTAAAAGGGTTAACGAAGACACGCGGTCTGCATCAGCTGGCATTGACCAGGTTAAGCAAACATTGTGGGAATTGATCCAGATGGCGCTGCTGAGCGTGAAAGAGACACAGTGTGCGACGTGAAGATGGCGAAGAGACTGTGGAAAACTGGCTGTAATAAAGAATATATGGAAGTACTCACTCGTCATGGCCGCTTGTCTGTCAGGGTTAATCTCAAGTTACATCTGCAACACACAGAGAAAAGGTGTGAAAGGTCACGGGTTAAGTGAAAACACACACACACACACACACACACACACGCGCGCGTGCGCACAACATTCACACACGCACGCAACTCACGAGCACGCACATACCAGACCTGCCTACCACCAATTTTTTTATAGTATTTATAATCGCCAAAAATAGTATTCTTGGGGAAAAAATAGTATTTTCATAAAATTGTAGCAGACTATTATCAAAACGTACAAACAATAGAAAAATCAATTTAAACTAGACCATTCCGTACAACAGGAAACATTTGCTTAAACATCCCGGACATGGAATCACACAGGACAAAGGAAGATTTGAATCAACTATAAAACGAACCATGCAGATTTCCACACTAGTTGCTTGTTGACGCAAAATTTCGACTGCTTCATGAGACTGCTTAGAAAACACAGCCTGTAATTACAACTCGTTTCTGGGCATCTGCCAGTCTCTTATGGACATTAGTTGATAAATTTAATGCTTTTCAATGTCATTTCGGCCACCACGGGCACATGACAAGTCACAATACATAGGTTGGTCCTTTCATTGACAGTCGCCAAAATGTCCACTATTTAGCATACTGTGGCAAAAAATTCTGGTGCTTAGCTTTCTTTGAGCTAGAAAAATCCACTCTCCTCCCTACTTTGCTCTGACATTTTGTATTTTGAGACTTTATTGACTGACACAACACCCCCCCCCCCCACCCACCCCCCCCCCACCCCCCCCCACCCCCCCCCCACCCAAATTTTTTTTATTTTTTATTTTTTTAAAAATAAAATCGTAAATTTTAGGCATTAATCGTATTTTCGTATTTTCAAAAAAATAAATCGTAAAAATACGCCCAAAAATCGTAGGGTAGGCAGGTCTGACATACGCACACACACACACACACACACACGCACGCAACACTCACACGCACGCACGCACCACTCACGCACGCATACACACACGCTGCACGTGCAAACACTGACAGTGACTCCCGTTCACGACAAATTAATTAGTTCACAACTGCTATCGGTTACTGTGTGATAATAAAACGGGCGACGGTGAGGACGGGATGGAGGCGGACGGGAGGGGGGGGGGAAGGGGTGCGGAGAGGGGGGGGGGTGACAAGCACTAGCACGTGCAAAGCGAGGACCGTCCAAACCTAATTACCACCACCCGCCCGCCGAATCATACACATACAATGGAATCGCATTGATATAGATGAAGGTAGGCCTACATATCCCGTGGACTCACACAGCAACCCCAGCTCACCGCAATGGAATCGCATCGATATAGAGAAGGTAGGCCTACATATCCCGTGGACTCACACAGCAACCCCAGCTCACCGCAATGGAATCGCATCGATATAGAGAAGGTAGGCCTACATATCCCGTGGACTCACACAGCAACCCCAGCTCACCGCAATGGAATCGCATCGATATAGAGAAGGTAGGCCTACATATCCCGTGGACTCACACAGCAACCCCAGCTCACCGCAATGGAATCGCATCGATATAGAGAAGGTAGGCCTACATATCCCGTGGACTCACACAGCAACCCCAGCTCACCGCAATGGAATCGCATCGATATAGAGAAGGTAGGCCTACATATCCCGTGGACTCACACAGCAACCCCAGCTCACCGCAATGGAATCGCATCGATATAGAGAAGGTAGGCCTACATATCCCGTGGACTCACACAGCAACCCCAGCTCACCGCAAAATAACCCCCTTCACTGCCGGCAGAAGGTCAACACGACCCAACTACAAAAGACATAGATCCTCATCAGCCCCCGCAACTGCTGGGGCTGATGAGGATCTATGAATTCGGTCGGCGGGGACAGTTTAACTTTACACTGACTTCACCAAGTTTTGAGAAACGAAATCTTGAACTACTGGCGTATTTTGGGTTAAACGCCACACCACATAGCCAGGCGCGTCACCTATTCACTTAGCCAGGCGCGTCACCTATTCACATAGCCAGGCGCGTCACTTATTCACTTAGCCAGGCGCGTCACCTATTCACATAGCCAGGCGCGTCACCTATTCACATGTCCAGGCGCGTCACCTATTCACTTAGCCAGGCGCGTCACCTATTCACATAGCCTGTCGCGTCACCTATTCACTTAGCCAGGCGCGTCACCTATTCACATAGCCAGGCGCGTCACCTATTCGAGTACAAAGCTCATCCAATAATATGTCTAGCTTAAAAAAGGACCAGACTGTTTGTATGTTGACCGCTTTGGAAACAAATTCTGAAATCTGTTTAGTCCTAACTGTCAATTAAAAACTCCCCCCCCCCCCCCCCCATTGTTGGTGTATTCTACACACTTGTGTGACATAAACTCTCCGCGGCGGGGATCTCAGACACCGTCCCCTGATCAAGGGCCGGGACAACTGCTTCACAACTTCCTGTCTGATTTGGAAACAACAACAAGCGCGTAAGCAGCCTAATGACAATGCTTGACAATGCGCCCGACCCGATGATAACCTCCACACTAAATCATTGCGTACTTTCTCTCTTGTCATACACTACAACAAGTGAGAAGGTTCTTCATACAAAAGCAACGCTCTTTCAAACGAACGCCTCCAGGCTCAGACAGGAGCGGCATAGATGCTCATGATTCTCTGCACACACAAGAGGCCTATTGTGTGAGCGGGGGCTCTTGAGGATCTACACATCGGCTCCGCTTGCGGAAAATCAGCAGAATCGGACTTCCTTCAGCAGACCATTGTTCTGGGAGCTGGCGGGTGGGTGTACATTGCGGCTGGGTGTTGGTTGCGTGCGAGGGGTTGGTGACAATTGTATATGCATATTTGATGGCGACCGCGCAGGCGAATGATGCGGGGATGGGATCACCCACACCAGGGCGCCGCAACCAATGCGGGGATGGGATCACCCACACCAGGGCGCCGCAACCAATGCGGGGATGGGATCACCCACACCAGGGCGCCGCAACCAATGCGGGGATGGGATCACCCACACCAGGGCGCCGCAACCAATGCGGGGATGGGATCACCCACACCAGGGCGCCGCAACCAATGCGGGGATGGGATCACCCACACCAGGGCGCCGCAACCAATGCGGGGATGGGATCACCCACACCAGGGCGCCGCAACCAATGCGCGAAAGGCCATTGGACCGACGTCGCCCCGATGGCCTATCGCGCATCGGGCAGTGGCTGAGTGCTGCTCGCGCCTGCAGCAACGACAACAAAACAGCCCACATCCAACATGGTCGCCCTTCTCCACCGGCACCACCACGGCCGGCCACAACGACGACCACCACCACCACCGCCGACCACCACCACCGTCAACAACAACAAGCGGCAGACATTCAACGCAACCGTCACACGCACCACGTGAGCACGAGTCATAGAGCTGGAGTTCTGTTTGATGTTAGATTGTTTGAGCACAATTATAGCGATTATTGGTCAGAAAATGGGAAAGCCTTCAAAGGAGGCCAGGGCACCAGGGTACGATTTCGCGCCAAAATGTCACTTACGTGGTGGCACGCGAACAAGATCGTTACACGGACACCCCTCAGGGATCTAAAGTTCAAAGTTAGGGGCTGCATTTGCTAGCCCTGTTGTCTGCATAATTCGTTTAGTGTTTTTGTATGAGCACAATTATAACGGCGATTGTAATGCAATTTCTGGACCATCCGGTGCAAAGCCGGCTTCAGCTGCATTGCGGTTCAGGTCAGGTCAGTTCAGTCAAGGCGGGATTCCTGCGCTCGGAAAAGCCCATACGCACTCCACCCTACCTGTCAGAAGTCTTCTCAAAGTTTCGTTTGGCGATTGTACCAATATTAGTTTGGTTTGGATTGCGAGTAGCGAAAACTATACCATAGCTTATGGAAGGGACAGTAAGTGAGCTGTGGGCAAGAGGTATGAGGGGCAAATGCGGGGCTCATGAGGATCTATGCCTCTTGCAGTTGGTTAGCAAGTAGGCCGCTATTTTTGCCATTAGTGGACAAAAATCTGACACTCACGGCCACAGCGCGATGAGAAGAGATTATCAGTGGCGCGGAATGGAAACGAGCTGGAAAAAGAAAACAAAACGTGCATTGACGCGGTCACATGACGCAGATCGCGACAGTGCAAATTAGGTTTACGGCAAGTGCAGGGACCACGACAAGTGCACAATTTGACGGGTGCGAAGCGACACCAGGCGGACAGGCGTGATAACTCATACAGCGCGTGTTCGCGCATTTTGACTGATGCGGAGCGAAGGGTCGTCATTTCTGGCAGCGGGCTCGCGTTAAAATTATTCACACCATCTCCGCGGCGGCTTTCTGGCAATCATATGGAGAGTGTACGGGGGTGTGTGTCAGTGATCGGCTTTCCACCATGGTAGCCGCGTAAATTATGGCTCAACTGATATACAACACTGGACCGGTCTATCACCTCTAGGTTTGTTATTAATTTTTATCTGCAAAAAAATATACGTTACAGGAATGGTTCTGACTGGCAGCGCGTTCAGATGAAGGCAGTAACGGCACCGGCACAGACCCAGGGTTACTGGAAACAAGTACGGGAACACTAACGGCTGTGTACCGGATGAAGAAAATGGACTGACCAGGCGCCTAATCTGGCATTAACCTATTTCACCCCACGAACGCATTTCCCAAATGTTGGAGATGTCGCCCGACGACTATGTAGCCGCAGCAGGAGATGGATTGACCGTGATAATTCAAGGGTTGTGCCAGATTAGCTTGGCGCCTGACGGCGCCAAGCTAATCTGGCACTACCTTTGAATTATCATGGTCGATCGGGCCATCTCCTGCTGTACTGCGTCGGGGCCAGGTGGGTTAAAGAGATCAGATACAGCGGGGTTCTCAATGTTGTCTGGCCTCAACTAAGACTTCGCTACCCTTCTTGTCACAAGCCACGTGAGTAGGCGCACGCACCGGGTTCCACTGTCTTTGGCGCAGAATGGAGGGTACTCTCCTGCATGCAGAGGAGGAGAAAACCAGAGCAGTCTTTCAGTTTACGACATTCCATTTGACTAGCCCGTCTCTCCATTATTATTTCAAGACACACGAAGAACATTCATAAAGGAGATAATTATTCAGAACTATTAACGCTTTAATGTCTGCAGCAGCCCGCATTAACCTTGAACTATTATGCAAATGGCGGACACGGTGTGTCAAAGCAGGATGAATACACTGCGAATGAAAAAAAAAAAATCTTCCAAAATCAAAGACTTGCTATATCCTAAAACTGCACCCGTTGCGAAGGTCCGGCACTGAACGCGGCCGAGTAGGGCAGAAAAGGCCAGCAGCACTCATTCAACATGAGACCAGAAAGGTCCCTGACAACTCCGCTATCGCGGAGCCACGAGTCACAAGCCAGAGCCAGAGCCAGGTACAAATCTTGAGAACCGTCAGCCTCGTCTCGGCCACAAAAGGGCAGGCCAGCATTTCTCCCCACCCTTCAGTCTCTCGTCTCATTTCTCGTCAGACCCCGGACTGCCGTTGACAAAACAATACTCCCGCAGCCGAAGATACTGGAATCACGTTGCCAGGGGACACAATCAGGTAGCAAAAGGCCATCGTGCCCACCTCGGCTGCAGTCGGCCGACAGGGCACGATGGTCTTTTGCGCACTCGAAAGGACATAGCAGTGACTAACTGTTCCTGTTTTTTTCGTCCAAGACACGCGCGCGAGGTTTTGATAAAGCCTTTGATTACGGCATCACCAGCAACAACAGCGCACCTTAGCGATGTGTACTTTAATTACTGATCAATCGACTGTGTGGACTGTGTGGATTGCGCAGAGAGAGAGAGAGAGAGAGAGAGAGAGAGAGAGAGAGAGAGAGAGAGAGAGAGAGAGAGAGAGAGAGAGAGAGAGAGAGAGAGAGAGAGAGAGAGAGAGAGAGAGATTGACTGATTGATTGTACATTGATTAACGTCCCGACAGCAGCACGACTTTCTCAGGACGTGCCTGCACTGCTTGTGAAAAAACAAACAAACAAACAAACAAACAAAAAACCCAACTAACAGAATATTGAATGTATGTCGCCAGCCGGTCCAATACGTTAAATAAACCTAAGATATGGGGCCTAAATAAAGCTAAGACCATTTAGCAACACACATCCAATATCAAGAGCTACAGGCAGCGCAGACAGTAGGGAGAGTTTTAAAAAGGCAAATACAGGTGAATGGACCAAGGGTAGACATAAACACATGCCCCGGAATAGAGGGGAAAAAACCCACCCTGTGGGGCTGACCAGGGTGACCCTGGGAACTAAAAAGTAGTTAACCCCACCCAAGTCCCCCAGGGCAGACCCGGGTGGGGGTGAGAGAGAGAGAGAGAGAGAGAGAGAGAGAGAGAGAGAGAGAGAGAGAGAGAGAGAGAGAGAGAGAGAGAGAGCGTTCAATAGCAGTTTACTTAAACTCATTCCGAGGCCACATTGATAACCACAGGAAGATTGATTCCCTCGCATTACGGGACATTGTTTGACAATCAGTCGCTTATTTCCCTTGGATGACTCTTTTGTGCCCGCGTCCCGGGGAGAACAGAAAGGTCCCATGCGACAGACGTACCCACAAACCCGCGCGCAAACCGGAACTGGTATAGCAAAGAACAGCATTCAGGAATTATCTAAACACGCAATCACTTCATCACTTCCACGGCAACAAAATAGCACTTTTTCGGCAAGTGGCATAGATCCTCATGAGCCCCCGCGAATGCGGGGGCTCATGAGGATCTATGCCTCTTGCAGATGGGTAGCAGATTCTTTAATGGAGTGCCATGTGGATCGATACAGCAAGAGACTGACTTTATCGCAGGCTGGATGACGGTTGGGGCCCATTGGCTGAATTATTCACACACTGATTGACAGAGCGCCATTCTGTGGTGGGTGATTGTGGCTGGCTCGCCCAGTACAGCCAACTGTCGCACTGTCGGACAGATTAAAACTTTGCCTTCAAGGACATAGCAGTGACTGTAACTGTGTAAGCAGCTGTTTGGTCTGAGACCTCGCACAACTAAAGACAATGTGTCAATGGAAGGTTACAAAGTAAAGTAGGTTATAGCACTGTCAGGGGAGAGAAATGTGCATGATCGACCAGTGATCATAGATCTACTGTGGCCAAAGCACACACACACACAAAAAAAAGATAGGAAAGAGAGGGGGCGCTTCCTAAAATATTAGCACTGGCAGTCTCCCCTTTTCTTTTCAATGTGTCAATGGAGTTTTGTTTGGTCTCTAAATAGTCTGTTTTGGTTAATAAAACTCTGCATTTTGATAATAATAATAATAATAATAATAATAATAATAATAATAATAATAATAATAATAATAATCATAATAATCATAATAATCATACTACTACTAATAACAATACTACTACTAATAAGAATAATAATAATAATATCGGCCATTATATATGCGCTTTACCCAATTCTGTGAATCGGATCAAAGCGCCGCGAACTGCACCCAACACGCACGCTCACGTGACACACACGCATTCACTCTGAAGACAAACACAGTACAAGACAAACACAGGACATTCACGTGGTGCGAAGGGTCAGCTCAGATATTGAATTTTCGCGGAACCGCTTGTATTTTTAAATCAATAAAGTGGCCTTAAAACGGTACCAAAGTGGAGGGCAAATGACTATTATGAGCCGTAAAAAGAAGTAGAAAATTAAATATGTATAATTTAATAAAGATCAGCTGACATGATGTCGGCGACAAGTTCCTCATTCTAGATGGTCAGCGTCAGTCTGATCGATACAGCGCGTTGTCCCAAACACAGACCACTACCCCATTGCCTACAGACTCCAGGGCTCAGTTACATGTGTGAGATTCCTGCACTTAGTGGCTGGCGCAGGACTAAGCTCGCTCATACAACCGGCCCAGGTCTTTATAACCCTCCCTGCCTGATACCAAGTCCGTATCGTTGTCAGGCCGCGCGACAGTCATCGGCTATTGACGACAGTTACAACCACTGCCCCACCGCAAACAGCAAACACAGGCTTCCAGCCTCCAGAGGCATAGATCCTCATGACTCCCCCTTCGTTCGGGGGGACTCATGAGGATCGATGCCTCTTGCTCCTAATGATTGATGTTTGCGTTTCCCAGGCGGAGGAGGCGGTTTGGCGATCAGCTAGTGTGGAATGGTGACATAAAACCAGGCCCGTCACAGAGTTGTCCCGCTAGAGGCGTTTTCCTGGGCCAAACGCCAAACGTTACTGACAGGCAGTTCCTAAGTCTAGTCGCTCCGTGAGTTTTCAGAAAGTAGAGTGCGGTGTTGTCACAAAGCCATGTCATACATACAACTTTAAAAAGATTTCTATAAAGAATGGAATCCGCACTACAAGTCATTGCTTATCACACTGTCGGCGACGTTTTCTTTGATCCTTGCTGCATTTGTGTCGCTGAGGGTCAATGACGTCAAAAGGTCTTTATCGTGTCCCACGGCCATGTCCTACATTCATGGATGGCCTATGGAATCCTCCATTCAGACCAGGACCACACTAGACGTAAATTCAGACACAGCACTGCAGCTGGACGCAGTAGAGCATTGTTGACGACACAGCAGGACTCTGCCCTTCATTACCGACATCATCAACACATCTCTAGAGAACGGCTCCGTCCCCGATATCTTCAAGTCCGCCATCGTCCGTCCTCTCTCCAAAAGACACAATCTTGACCCAAACGAACTCAAGAACTATCGCCCAGTCTCCAATCTCTCTTTCCTGTCCAAGCTTCTTGAGAAGGTTGTTCTCAACCAGCTCAACCTCCACCTCGCCGACAACAACCTCCTCAGTCTCTTCCAGTCTGCCTATCGCAAACATCACAGCACTGAAATAGCCCTTCTACATATCCTAAACGACCTGCTTCTCTCCACCGACTCGGGCAACATCTCCCTTCTTACACTACTCGACCTCTCTGCCGCTTTCGACACTATAGACCACTCTATCCTTCTCCACAGCCTTCACCACTCCTTTGGCATCACTGACTCTGCTCACTCCTGGTGCTCTCCTACCTCTCCGACAGACAGCAGTCTGTCACCATCGAGAGGGGTCTCCTCCAACCCAGTCAGGCTCTCCTGCGGAGTTTTACAGGGGTCCGTTCTGGGCCCGGTCCTTTTCACACTCTACATCTCTCACCTGTCCAACATCATCCAGTCTCACCACATACACCACCACCTCTACGCTGACGACTCACAACTACTAGACAAAGACAAACTCGACAACACTCAGTCACTACTGACTCGCACGGCTGACTGCTACGAAGACATTAAAAACTGGATGACGGCAAACAAGCTCAAACTGAACGACGACAAAACGGAAGCCATGCTGGTAGGCACTCGCCAGAAACTTTCCCAGCTCCCTCCCTCTCTCCACCTTCAACTCGACAGCACCCCCATCTCCTTCTCTGACTCGGCCAAGAACCTCGGCGTTATCCTCGATTCCTCTCTTTCCATGACCAGCTTCGTCTCCGCCACGGCCCAGGCATGCTATTTCCACATCCGCCGCATCAGTCAGATCAGAAAATACCTCACGACCGAAGCTGCCACCAAACTTGCTGTCTCTCTCATCCTATCCCGCATCGACTACTGCAACTCTCTCCTTTCCGGCCTCCCTCACTCCACCACTTTCACTCTCCAGCGCGTCCAGAACAATGCTGCCCGCCTCGTCCTTAGAAAGAAAAAATCCGACCACATCACTCCCCTGTTCAAACACCTTCACTGGCTCCCCATCCCCCAACGCATCCAATACAAGATTCTGTCTCTCTGCTACAAATCCCTGAACAACTACGCTCCTGCCTATCTCTCCAACTTACTTCACCCCTACACTCCTCCCCGCTCCGCCTCCGACCCTCTCCGCCTCCACATCCTCCGCACCAAACTCAGCACTTTCGGCCCCCGCTCCTTCTCTGTATACGGTCCATCCACCTGGAACACTCTCCCACTCTTTCTTCGTCAGAAACACTCTCGCTCCTCCTTCCAGTCCTCCCTCAAAACCCACCTCTTTCAACAGTTCTAGCACTCTATCACCACACTCCCCACCCGAAGCTGACTGTCGTAATGTATTTCACTATTAAATTTTGTGGTACGTGAGTCGTTGTCTAAAGCGTGCGCATGCGTACGCGAGTTGTGAGTGCGCGCTTAGAGTTATAATTATTATAAGATAAGCGCATTATAAATACCGTAATTATTATTATTATTACTCGACAAAGGATTGTTGACACAGCTGCAGCACTTGGTGTTGTGGAGGCCCTTTCACGGATATTATAAGAAAAACCGAAGTCGGCAAAACGCTTGTGCAGACTCTGTCGAGTCGTCAGTCCAACCGTCAAACCGACATGACACGAAACAAGGAAAACACATGGTTGGTTAGTTCGGGTTTAACGTCCACGGCACCGAAGTGACAATGGACGGCCCTGACGGGCGGGTTATGGGGGACAGGGAAATCTATTGCCTATGGAGTACAACCTGAACACTGATCAACTCAGGCGCACTCCAACCTGTGCCGCTTTGGTTTACCAGGGCCTTTCAACGGACATGCTATTGAACAAGTCCGTTTTTCACCCTTGGATTGCGAGTCCAGCTACCGGGGCCGGGCCGGGATTCGAACCCACGAGCCGGCGATTCCCTTCGCTCTCTTGCTCCGACGCTTAACCGCCTGAGCTATTTCGGAATCTAAGAAAACACATGATGACGAACACGCAATACATACGCCACCTGGGGTCGGTCAGTTGCATGAGTGAGTTAAGTCCTGCGCCAGCCACTAAGCAAGGTGCTCCGCGACAGCGGAGCACCTTGCTTAGTGGTTGGCGCAGGACTGAGCTCCAGTCATGCAGCTTGTTCCGGATGATTTACGAGCCAAGACTTGTTTTGTGACTGAATGTTAGTGCACTGTTCTTTGGGGGTTAACTGCTTGAGCACGGCGTACCTCCAAAAGTCCGAAAAGCATTTCATTTTAACTGGCGCGTGGAGTTTACAGCAAAGAGATCGCATGATGATTCTGAGTTTCTCAGTTCTGTCTCCCTTACGACTGTGGAGACATCTGCGTTTGTCGGTGACTGGCGTGTCTCGCCGTGCCTTACGCGGCGCTTTACGACGGGCCATTAGACGCCGGTCGTTCGATTAGCACACGTAGCCGTGCCAATAAGGCCCAGTTACGTTAATACGAGGCCAGTAAGTCGGCGAAACGAGCCAATCCAAAACCTTCGCTCCTCGCTAAAAGCTCGCCGGACTACAGTAATGCCGGATAATGGTTTGAGTTCAGCACCGTGGATCTAACGATGGATCTGATTATAAACATCGCACTCACGAACCCGCCCATCTGCAAGAGGCGTAGATCCTCATGAGCCCCCGCAAAGCGGGGGCTCATGAGGATCTACGCCTCTTGCTGAAGTAACCTACATCTCTGTTATTCGCCGCAGAGCGTTCAAAGACTTGGCCAGGACAGAGAGAAAGCGTAGCTAGATCGGCGAGTCTGGGAAGGGCAGAAAAGTCTGGCGCGTCTTGTATTGCGAGTGGCCCTCCCATTTACAGATACAAATATTTTCTGCAGTCCCCATTATGTCCTCCTATTTATAATCGGGCATGTTCTTTCGTTAGATGCACAGGAAATGCTTCATAAACGAGCCTTCTAACGCAGTAATACTGAGCCCATACTGAAGGATAGATTTTTTATGAGTCGGATAATTGTTCCTGTCTGCAGGTCCATTTGTCAATAATAGACCCGAATGGCCCTGAATCAGACTACAGCACGCAGATCACATATATTTCGCTTCGTCACAGGATCATGGTATTCTCGAACAGAAACTGTTTTATATCCCATAATCCCACTACCGGAAGTAGCTGGCCATGGCGCCAAGCAAAACAAAGAACCAGACCGCGAGAGAAAAAATAATCGACAAAGCAAAACCAGAGAGCTAAAGGGAAAAAAAAAGTTTATTAAGTACTCAACATCGAAGCGACCACGGGCCAGTTGCACGAGTGTGCTTAGCCCTGCGCCAGCCACTAAGCAAGGCGTTACGCTACAGCAGAGCACCTTAGCTTGCTTAGTGGCTGGCGCAGGACTAAACCCAATCATGCAACTATCACCTGCTCCATAGAAAAATAGATCTGTCCTCATTTAAAACGAATCCCTCTGGACTCTCGACATAACCGTTCATCCTGCAGGACAGGACTTCCCGGTAAAAATGTTTTGTCTGCCATATGTCACCATTTCTCACCACGCTCGCTGCTAGGTAATAATAATGACAAATCCGCGATTAGTGATGACGAATGCGCAATTTATGATGACGAATACGCGCCTAATGATGACGAACACGCAATAAATGATGACGGACACGTGACGGGTCAGACAGAGAGCAAAGAGGGGAGTTTATCAGCGCCACAGTAAAATAACCTCGTCATACCACGTCGTCAGCTCGACTTGTAATAGCCACACGCCGTTCCTACATGACACACACCTTTTCAACAAGAGGCAAAGATCCTCATGAGCCCCCGCATTCGCGGGGGGCTTATGAGGATCTTCGCCTCTTGAAAAAAAATCAATTTTCATCTGCCGTACTCTCCAGCTCATCACGCCCCGGAGGAGTTTCAGTCCCCGCGCGCGAAGCAAAACCCCTTTTTAAAAAAAATCGTGTTTTAATTACACGCGCGACTGACGGATGTTTATGAGAGAGAGATCAAACGAAAACACACTTTATGCAGCGGAAGTGTGGAGGAAAAGAGCGTCTGCTGAGTGAAGGGGGCCCACGAGAATGGACGAATAGTCGTCTGCGCTTCAAGAAAACCTACGCTGGTTGCACTGCAGACTTTGAACTGAGAGATAAGCTGTTGTACACGCATTCTGACATTACCACATCAGTCGACTCAAAAGTTGCGTTATGTCTTTTCATAGCGTGCGCCTTTAGTTTGCTGGCTATTTTTAGCCCGTTGACTGACGAGACAAAACAACAACTGACCACCACCCAAACGCAAGAGGTATAGATCCTCATGAGCCCCCGCAGTTGCGGGGGCTCATGAGGATCTATACCTCTTGCTGAAACCACGTTGGAGGCCACGTTCTTTTGGGGATCTTTGATGTTGGAATTTTACATTGATTTCCAAATCGACGTCTGCGTCCCCTGGCTGTGCGGCGTGGACAAAACCAGCACGGACATCCATAAGCATGTTGGCAATTTAGACACGAAAATGCAGAGTACTTACACAGGTAGTGGGGTACCACTCACACCATCCGAATTTACTCCGGCCAAGTCCAAGAGGAACAAAAGTACCACCGCACACGATTCAACAGTGTCTCTCGCATTATCCCTGTCACGCTGTTACATCCACCGCCGTCACTACAGCGACACAACTGAATTTCTATTGCTCCGTCTCGGTCCAGCCAGACTCTCTCTCTAACACTCTCTTTCACCTCCCAAATGCAAGCGCAAACTATCTCACCCCCTCCTAAAAAGGAATCCTCTCCTCGCTTGCGCCCCAGAGACATATGAATCACTGAAAAAATAAAGAGGGAAAACTATTTTCCCCGTGTGTGTTGGAATTAAGAGGGGAATCAATCGCCAATTTGTTGTCGCGGGGCCTCAGAGCTGGCGAGCCTTTCACTCGCACAGGTTCCGCGCTGCGGACAGCCTGCAGCGAAACCCTCACGACTTGCGACAACTGCGGAACAAAGACCTTAGTAAGAGGCACAAATCCTCATGCGCCCCCGCTGTCGCGCGGGGGCTCATGAGGATCTATGCTTCTTGCAGCTGGCTGATTTCGCTGCAGGCGTTCCGAAACTCGACCACAGCTGGTGACGATCACTGAGACAAAGACATAGTCCCACACAGACATGCATAACCCTGTCGGTCGTGGAACAGTTTAGCTAGCGGAGCAGGTAGCCAAAGCATCGTCCGAAAGTACAGGCTTGACTACGACAGTGGACGCGCGGAAATTCAAGGGGATGAATGTACTCCCGGGCACACACTGGAAACGTTGGAGGACAAACTGTCGCGGAGTTTCTTGCTTAGTGGGGTGCGCAGGATTTACGCTCACTAATGCAATGCCCCCCCCTCCCCCCCCCCACACACACACCTGGTCTCGAGCAATCGCGCCGTGCGAAGAGAAAAGACAGCGAGTAGATGTTATGCGGACAATGACAATCAGTGACAATCTCGCTTTGCACAGAAACTAGTGGACTTAACGCAGTTGCCGGCATCCGGCAGAGCCCTATCTGACTTTGTCATTGCACGTGCAGGGTGACGGACTGTTTGGGGACAGGACGAACCATCGGCAAGCTGTCCTAGTGACGCCTCTGATGCTGGAACAGAGTCCGGCCGTGTGTGTGTGCCTGGGTGTTGGAGGTGGGGGTGGGTGGGGTGTGGGTGGGGGTGGGGGCGAGGGAGACGCGGGCAGTGTCAGACCAACTGATGCAGTTGTGGTATGCTGCAACTCTCCCCCCCCCTCCCTCCCCCCCCCACCACCCCCACCCCCCTCTCACCCCCTGCACCAAATTTCCCGGACCCCCGTAGTTTGTGCCGTTTTCCAATCGATGTGACAGAGGTGCAGAATTGGCGCCAAGTCAAAGCCAGGGTTGTCATGAGTTCCGGCACAGAGCACCACACATCTGTCAATGGCACACAGAGCTACATCAGCCCGGGCAGCCTGGCGAGCAAGGACCCACAATCTTTTGCTGACGTCTTCGGAGACCGCCTACACACATCTGCTGGTAGACTGACAAAGATGTACATACACCTGGCCAATACAAGGGGTACATGTCTAACCAAAACGCCTACCATCTGCAACAGACAGTGTGAAGTCCCCGTGGACGCGGACAGCCCCACCCTGGGACACAGGAGACACGGAGGAAATGGACGCAACTCACACGCTGAGCAGACGGGAGGAGGGAGGGCGAGAAACGGAAATGGATCTGCAAGAGGCATAGATCCTTACGAGCCCTTGAAAAATGCATGGGCTTATGAGGATCTATGCCTCTTGCTGGCCCGGATTATCTCCATTTGCATCCGCAGAGTGAGGAGGTCCACTTGGGCTAAATGTTCCACTCATCTGGACAGAGAGAAACACTTCCGAGTCAAGAGACACAGACCATCAAAAGACAACTGCAAGCTACAATAAGCGCATTAGCATCTCCACCTCTTGCTCCCCCCAAAAAATATCTGCCCCTGAACATCTGTGTCCTACAGACTGAGGAGGCATTAGAAGAGAGAGTCAGACCCCTCCAGCGAACACCTCATCCACGATCACCTGCAGCGGCACAGACTCTGGTGAATCCTAGCAGCCTCCTCCAGAGATTAGAGCGGCATACTCCTTGTCCCCAACAGATTCACCAAGGCGTGTTCTGGCAGAGGAGGAGGCGCGGGGTTCCGCCTGCGACTACCAGGGCCAGAGCGAAAGAAAAGTGGAGGAATCGGCGAAGAAAAAGTTAATTGCCGGCTTAATACGCGCGTAAACGGCCTCACACACTCTCTTCCGTTCTCCTTGCAGTCCGTGTGTTGTGTTTTAAAATACTGCAAACACGCGGCCAGCGATGGCTTTCAAAAACTAATGAAATCCCTCTAATGCTAGCAGTGGGAAATGGAGTCACCGTGCTGCCTCGGTTCGCAAGGGTAGTGCCAGATTAGCTTGGCGCCAACTCAGGCGCCAAGCTAATCTGGCACTATCCTTGATCCGTCACGGGTGGTGCTGATTTTGTGAGTCGTATGCAGTGCTAATTAAGACAAGATCGCCAAGGACACGATACAAAACGGGTCTGTGCACTAATCTTTTATCCTTCCGAAAAAAAGTTTCCTTTATTTCATTTGAATTTTGTTTCACTGTTTTCCTTCAACGTGAAACATTTTCCTTTGGAATTAAAAGTTGATTTCCTTTAGCTGCTTAACTGTATGTCCTGTCAACGCCATTCCTGAAGATGCTGGACTACAGGACTCACGCCGTCAAAGAATATTTCGACGACCGGGAGGAACCGGAAGGGGGTGGGGGTGGGGATGGGGGGTACGAGAGTGCGCGGGAATGGGTGGGGGTGTGAAAATGTTTTAGTCACATGAAAACATTTTTTTTTTTTTTTTTTTTTTTTTTGCCGTGGAGTATTGATCTTCGAGCGCAAAAGTACCGCCATCATACACGAGCGAGTCTGCCCGCCTCAAGTTGTGACGACACCAACACGACGCCAATCTACTGCGCGACCTCCCGAAAGTCAGGTCATGCGAAAGTGTGAAGACTTTGACGTGGGCTGACAAGGGAAAAGCGGTGCCACCAATCATAAGGACTCTTACGCCACATCGACTCAGGGTCACCTTGGCGTTTCGCACCAAAGTGACCCTGAGGTCAATCTGGCGTGGCAGTCGGTTTGGCGTGAGACACCCCTAACGCAAAACTGCCCCGCGAAAATGACTCCTGCTCCGTGTGAAGTAAGTCGAAGTGGCCCCGGGGTTGTCCGTCGTAGGGGTCATTTTGTGTGTTACACTGGAAGGGAATGCAGTGAGACTGTGCGGGATCGGGACCAGTTGCAACTCACCTCTGCCGGGGCGAATGGCGTAAGGATCTAGAAGAACTTTCATGAGTTATGAGCGCTGTACTTCATTAAGTCCCTTCTATTTATGGAAGGGACTTTTAGGACGGGTCGCGGTGGGGCGAATGATGATGATGTCAAAATAAATGTCAATGATGTCAAAATAAAGACGGGCAGGCTAAAATTCTAACAATTGAAGTAACAAGATAAAAATTACGTCATGTATAGTTACGCTAAGCTCGCTGCTGAACGTACTCGTTGGCGCGAAGCGCCGTATGTATGTACGTACGTACGTACGTACGTATGTATGTGTGTGTGTGTGTGTGTGTGTGTGTGTATGTATGTGTGTGTGTGTGTGTGTGTGTGTGTGTATGTATGTGTGTGTGTGAGTGTGTGTGTATGTATGTATGTATTATGTATGTGTGTGTGTGTATGTATGTATGTATGTATGTGTGTGTGCGTATGTATGTATGTACGTATTATATATGTATGTATGTATGTGTGCGTATGTATGTAAACAAGAGAATTTCCGATATTTCTGTACTCACAAGCTTGAAACTTGGCAAAATGCTTTCTTAAGTTGGTGGCTAAGACAGCCTCCGAACATATCGTAATTGAATGTCTCATTGAAGACATAAACAACCGTTTATAGGAAGTAGGTTGACCCAGATTAGAGATCGTAATTTTTGTCATATTTACATGAACCTTTGGATATAGATAGTTTGGAGAATGAGACATTGGATGAGTTCTTAGCCAGCTTTGTATCCTTTCAACTTCTTTAGCAAATAAAAATTTTCAGAAAAGAATTAAAACACTAAAAAACATTTACTTCTACAGAAAGTCACACAGTAGCGGTGACGTAAAAGAGGAAACTCCGTCACCACGCAAACACTGACATAATACTCTAAATATGACGTCATTCGCGCTCTCTCTCTCTCTCTCTCTCTCTCTCTCTCTCTCTCTCTCTCTCACACACACACACACACACACACACACACACACACACACACACACACACAAATATGCGCGCATCTTCAGGAGGAACAGATCCTCATGCGCCCTCCAGGCGAATGAGAATCTATGCATCTTGGAGACGTTTGGAGCGCGAGCGCATGCACGCACACACACATCGACGTGCTTTCAGAAGAGCATGCAGGTGACCCGTGTACTCAGTACATCATGTAGCTAGGTAAAGTCAACCTGCTTTCACACAAATTATAGCAAGACTGTAATTGTACTGTGAAGTTCTAGTATTGTCGCCATTTTCTCAAGCCTATGAAGCAAAAGTGAAACTCATATTACGTAAAATATAAAATTACGTAAAATCTAAAACTTACGTCATGACAAATGACGTGTGACAAATCAAGGACGCGTATGTCCTGCGCCCCTAATAAAACTCACTGACGCATTGACAGACCTGCGAGACTGACTTTTTCAACAGGAGATAATTCAACATCAGAATCAGGTCAAAGACAAAAGGTAGAGACTATTGACAGCGAGGACAGCTCTTATATAAAAGGGACTTTGTGGATTATGGTTCATCCCATCTCGAGTTGTTTTGAACTTGTCAATTTTTCAGTGAATATAATGGGATGTGTACAATACAGGAATGACACGAACAAACAAACGAAACCTTGCGGCATGACGGGATGAAACGTTACGCTCCGGAGTCTGTTTCACAAGCTGTCCCATAAATACTGCCACCAAACATACGCTGCAAACTCCGATTATAACAAGTGGAGAGGGACCCACTTTTTCTTTTTGCTAAATCCGAATTTTGTTACAAGCAAAGTTATTTTTACATTAAAATCGTGCCGCCGGGACCTCTGCAAAATTGTTGTCATATCCGACTTTGAATCCTTTGTTTCTCTGGCTTGATGACCCCCTCCACTCCCACTATTTGTAAAGCGCTTAGAGCTTATTTTAGGATCAGCGCTATATAAGTAGCCATTATTATTATTATTATTAATATTATTATTATTATTATTATTATTATTATTATTATTATTATTATTATTATTATTATTATTATATTAGTAGTAGTAGTATTATTATTATTCGTATTATTATTATTATTATTATAAGCGGAGTAGACGGTATTACGAATATTCGACGGGAAATTGATTTGAAGATTTCTCGTTGAAGCCATAAAAATACATCCCCCTTGCTGGCTGGCTGACTGACTGGCTGGATGACTGAATCACTGGCTTGTTATCAGTCGTAGTCCATTTGTCCGCATCTATCTCCCGTGACCTGCAAGCAGCAAATTCCAGTAATAAGGACCAGCAGTGATGGCGTCAGAGTGCGTCAGAGTGCGCGGCCAACTTTCCTGTCTTGTGCGATCTGAAAGTAATACGTCCCTGGGCAGGGAAAATCTATCACTTCTACAGACCCGAGCTCTGACGAGCTCCATCATTCACAAAAATAATTCTCGCGCTGGACGTGCTGTGGCCGGGATAGGTGACGATAGAGAATTAATCACAAGTAACGCTACACCGCCCTTCCACGTCACTCCCACGGCTCTCCCCCCCCCCCCCACCCCCTATCCTTCTCCCAACCCCAACCGCGGCAATATGTCGTCCGGCACTGGATCGAAGTCCGTGTGAAAATCAGGGATCTCAGTACCCAGTGTCAATTCCATCTGCAAGAGACATAGATCCCCATGAGCCCCTTGGGCTACCGCCGCAGGTGCTCTTGAGGATCTATGTCTCTTGCGTATAGACCTAACTCTGCTCTCTCAGGCACGTTTCTCAAAACAGCTGACTAGAATCCGGGTCTCTTGCTTGTCAGGACTGGCCCCGTGTTAATTAACATCTATCTCCGTCCTCCTCACGCGAGGAACGTCTTGTGGGGAGGCTCAAGCTGTGACTGTATCGGCGTCGATTCGATCTGTGATCACCTGATTAAATGCTAATCACCCTGCCACGGTCCGATCGTTTCTTGCTCATCGCTTTCTGCATCTGCCACAGGCGTCACTGTGACCAACAAGTGGCTAGGAGCCGGGCGCTGGTGGTAGTCACACAACTTAACATCCAGGGCGAATCCAGACTGAAGACTGAAATCACGCCGGCCAGAAACACTACGGTCCAAATACAGAAAGAAAGAACGAGGAAGGACTGGCCTCCCAACACGCTCCAACAGTCCTGTGCGCTTCCAAAAGCAATCCCAGACATTTTGTCTTTCTTGTTTTCATTAAATTTCACTTTACGCAAGCGGTGGGCACGCAAACAAAATAGCTAATTTGGTGCCGAGACCAGGACTCATTCTGCCACCCCGTGACGCCAGCTTCTCAAGGTTTCGCCTCCCTTTTTTTTTTTTTTTTTTTTTTTTTTTTTTTGGGGGGGGGGGGGGGAGGGGGAGGGTTAGGGTCTCACATTCATCCATCTGCAACAGGACAGATTCTTAAGAGCACGTAAAAAAGGTTGGGTAAACGTTCTGTTCATCATCTGCAGGAGGTATAGATCCTCATGAGCACCCTGCGAATGCGGGAGGGGTTGGGGGCTGATGAAGACCTACACGTCTTGCTTGAAGGTTTCGCTCATCCGTACCTCTGCCGCAAGACGGAAGAAATGACTGAAGTTTAAGTCTGTGACCGTCCACCCCCTCCCCTCCCCCTAGTTCTCCACCCCCCCCCCCCCACCCCACCCCCTCTCCCAGCCTTCGTCTCTGCTCCACGCTCCATTTTTATTCACAATTTTGTCCCGATAGCTTTCGTTTCTGTCTCTTTTCTTTTCTTTTCCTCGTTTTCCATTTCTTTTACCGTTTCCAATTTTCCCTGTCCCCTCTGCCGTAATGGCTGTAGGGGTCCGCCCAGTGCTTGTTGATCACGGATGGAGGGGGGGTGGGGTGGAGACGGGGGGGGGGGGGTGGTAGCAGCGCTGTAGGGTAGAATTATACTAGCGTGCACAGTGGCCGGCGGGGTGTTATTGCTTGTTGTCAAACGCCAGTCTGTCACGAGCTGACAGCCCGGTAATGCCGATATACCGATAGATCGTAATCTCAAAAACCGGGCTCTGTTCCTCCCGAAGCCTGCTGCCCTAAGCCACCACTTTCAGTTTGGAACTGAATCCGCACAGACAGCGTAGAGGGATCGGGCCTGAGTGCTGATTTACATCTGTGACCAGTACCTTCGACTAAACACCTCCCATCCTCCATCACCAGACTCTCTCTCTCTCTCTCTCTCTCTCTCTCTCTCTCTCTCTCTCTCTCTCTCTCTCTCTCTCTCTCTCTCGTTATGTTGTTGTTTTGTTTACAGGGCAGCTTGTAAGACAGGCATTGAGTTGCCTATTAGCTTTATCCTGAATAAAAAAGATTAATAAAAAAAAGATTCCTCTCTCTCTCTCTC
>BTPG01000005.1:55180445-55342945 GCA_036245525.1 Semisulcospira habei
TATCAAAATGCCGGCCGCGCGATTACCCAAAGATGGCGCGCATAAAATGAATTCTTAACCGGCCGCTTCAAAAGCCGGGGACTCACTTTTCAATTTCCGACGTTTCCATGGAAATCAATACCACTACATGTGGATGCCGAGTTCATCTATGACGGCTTCGTGTCCAGCACCCCACCACCTGCTCCCACTGAGGAACACAGAGCCACACACCCCGGAGACCAGCACGAGACGCAAAGAGCGGAAGGTGTATGGTGTCCACAGCCAAAGGTCCTGGGAAACGTTGATTCGGATAAGGTCAGCGAAAGCCATAGAACCAGCAGGAGAGACTGAGAGTGGTTTCGCAAGAGGCATAGATCCTCATGAGCCCCCGCAATTGCGGGGGCTCATGAGGATTTATGCCTCTTGCAGTGGGAAGTTATTTTCAATATTGGCTGCGACTGGCTACACATCACGGCCGCTGTAGACTGGCACACAAAAAGTCTGCGCGTCCAAAATGGCTTCGGCTTCATCATAAATCGTTATGAGCTACTTGATATTGCTACAAACCGTCTCTTGATCAGAACTACAAGTCAAAAGAAGTTGAGTTTTTTTTTTTTTTTTTTTTCAAATCTGTGCACGCGATCTGGATTCCCTTCAGTTCTGGGAGTTGACTCTGGTGTACAAAGCCCGCCAGACGATCTTGCCGTGGTGACGGGCCAACCGCTGAGTCAGAACGATGTAGAACTGAACTGATCTTATATCGCGTGTCAGTAATTATGTCTACCATTGCAGATAATTAGGTGAAGATGGAGGGAAGATTTTCTTTTGAAAGCACACAATGTGGTGTTCAGTTACCATCACAACGCATGAAGGATCCCATCACCAGATTGTCTTGCGACTCGTATATGACAATTATTAGTAAATGAGGAATGACGTCATGCTCCACTGTCGTGGAGGCGAAGTAGATGGGGATGCAGTGAGGTTCCAGTTCTTACTTACTTACTTACGCCTGTCACCCCTACCCGGGTATAGGCCGTCGACGAGAGACCTCCAGCAACTCCTGTCCTGTGCTTCTCCTTCGATTCTACTCCAGGTGGTTCCCAGTCTCTTGATGTCTGCTTGGAGGTCTCGACGCCAGGAGTTTCTCGGCCTACCTCTTTTCCTCTTTCCCTGGGGGTTCCATGACAATGCCTGCCTAGTGATACTGGAAGCTGGCTTTCTCAGACTGTGACCGATCCATCCCCATCTTCTTCGCCCAATTTCATTCTCTGCTGTTATCTGCTCTGTTCTCTCCCAGAGTCTGACGTTGCTGATCTTCTCTGGCCAGTGGATTTTCAAAATTCTTCTAAGGCAACTGTTCATGAAGGTCTGTACTCTGTTGACTGTGGTTTTTGTCAATCTCCATGTCTCTGCTCCATATAGGAGAACTGCTTTTACATTGGAGTTGAAAATCCGGACTTTGGTGTGTTGTGACAGCTCTCTGGAACTCCACACTTTTTTCAACTGGAGAAAGGCTGCTCTGGCTTTACCGATTCGTGCTCTGACATCTGCATCAGTGCCGCCTTTTTTGTCTATGATGCTCCCGAGATAGGTGAAGGACTCCACCTCCTCCAACGGGGTGCCAGCAAGCAAGACTGGTTCTTCCCTGGTTGTGTTCAGCCTCATTGTCTTTGTTTTCTGTTTGTGAATGGTGAGGCCCACTTGGGACGAGATGTCAGCAAGCCTCGTGGTCTTGTCCTGCATTTGTTGATGAGTGTGGGACAGTAAAGCCAAGTCATCTGCAAAATCGAGGTCGTCAAGCTGTGTCCACAGTGTCCACTGTATTCCACTTCGTCTGTGCTCTGTGGTCATCTTCATGACCCAGTCTATGGCCAGTAGGAAGAGGAACGGAGACAGCAGACACCCCTGCCTGACACCAGTTCTGACCTGGAGCTCTCTGGTGAACTGCCCTTCGTGGATCACGCGACATGTCATGCCATCATAGCTGCTCTTGATCAGGCGGACGAGCTTTGTGGGTACACCGTAGTGTCGTAGGAGTTTCCACAGAGTCTCTCGGTCCACGCTGTCAAATGCTTTCTCATAATCCACAAAGTTGACGTACAGCGGGGAGCTCCACTCCAGAGACTGTTCCACGATGATGCGGAGAGTGGCGATCTGGTCTGTACATGATCGGTTCTTCCTGAATCCTGCTTGCTGGTCTCTCAGCTGGGGGTCAACGGAGCTCTTCATTCTCTCTAGGATGATCCTGTTGAAGACCTTTCCTGGTACTGACAGCAAGGTGATTCCTCTGTAGTTGGAACACTTGCTGAGGTCGCCTTTCTTGGGAAGCTTGATTAGGTACCCCTCCTTCCAGTCAGCTGGCATCACCTCCTCTTCCCAGATCTTTCCTAACAGTGGGTACAGCATCTCAACTGTTGTCTCTAGGTCTGCTTTCAGAGACTCCGCTGGGATGCCATCTGGCCCTGCTGCTTTGCCATTCTTCAAAAATGCCACTGCTTTTCTGATCTCTTCCCGGCTGGGTCTGTCACAGCTGATGGGTAGGTCGGTCTCTGCCGGCTGGATGTCGGGGGGGTCGGGTGGGCTAGGTCTGTTCAGTAACTCTTCAAAATACTCGGCCCATCTGTCGAGTTGGTCTGCTCTGTCTGCAATAGGCTTGCCTTCTTTGTCTTTTACTGGTCTTTCTGTATGGCCATACTTACCCGACAATCTTCTGGTAATGTCGTAGAGCTGTTTCATGTTGCCGCTGCCTGCTGCCTTTTCTGCCTCTGCTGCCAGGCTGTCTGTGTAGGCCCTCTTGTCTGCCCTGATACTCCTCTTCACCTCACGGTTGGCTTCCGAGTATTCCCCCTGTGCCCTTACTTTGGCTGCTCTCGTGCGACTGTTGTTGACCGCTGCTTTCTTCTGCTTCCTCGCTTCTATCTTCTTCAAGGTCTGTGCCGACAGCCAGTCCTTGTGGTGGTGTTTCCTGAACCCTACAGTGTCTTTGCAGGTTGAGTTCAGCGCCTCTCTAACTGCCTTCCACTGCTGCTCTGTGGTGACCGCCTCCTCTTCATTTACTAGCTCCTGTAGCGCTTGAAACCGGTTGGACAGCACCAGTTTGAACTCTTCTCTAACTCCAGTTTCTCTCAGGAGGCCTACATTATAGCGCTGTCTTCTTGTTGTCTCTGTGCGGATTTTCTTTAGCTTGAGCTTCATTCTTAAGGTAAGCAGATGGTGGTCTGAGGCGACATCTGCTCCCCTCCTCACTCGAACATCTTGAAGGGATCTTCTAAATTTCTTGCTAATGCAGATATGGTCTATTTGGTTCTCTGTTGTATGGTCAGGTGAGACCCAAGTTGCTTTGTGTATTCTTCTGTGTGGGAAGATGCTGCCTCCAATGACAAGTCGGTTTAGAGCACAAAAGTCTACAAACCTCTCCCCGTTCTCACTCATCTCCGAGCCTAGTCCCTGTCTCCCCATCACCTCTTCGTATCCGGTGTTGTCCTCCCCTATTTTGGCATTAAAATCGCCCATGACGATGGTGATGTCTCGCTCCGCACATTTGTCCACGGCACTCTGGAGTCGGTCGTAGAACTCTTGTTTCTCTTCCTCGTCACTGTCATTGGTGGGCGCATAACACTGGATGACGTTCAGCTTGAGCTTTTTCTTAGTTCTAAAGGCTGCTGTTATAATTCTTGGCCCAAGAGGTTCCCAGCCCATCAGCGCTCTCTGTGCCACTGGTGACAGCATGAGTGCTACTCCTTCTGTATGGGGGGCATTCTCCTCTTCATGACCTGAATACAGAATCATCTCCCCACTTAACAGCCTTTTCTGGCCAGACTGCGTCCATCTGGCTTCACTGATGCCTAGCAGGGAAAGGTTGTACTTTTGCATTTCCGCTGCTATCTGGGCGGCCTTGCCGCTCTGGTACATGGTCTTGACGTTTCATGTGCCCATGGTTGTATCCCTGGATAGAGAGAGGCGGCTCGGTCCTGTGGCTTCCGAAGACTTCCGGCTTTCACCACAGGACGTCATAAGTCTTCTGGTAGAAGAACCTTCCTCCTCCAGGAAAGGAATTACTGTTAATCTTTTCGTCGGCGTTTTTGTAGCTATTTCCTTTTTTGCAGGGTGGGGAAGCTACCCCCACGCCCAACCCCCTTACTAGGAGGACCAGGGGTTTTCTGTCGGGGTCACCTTCCCTTAGACCATGTTGGTTCACGGCACCTTATTTCATTCGGTGCACCCCTCTCACGAGGGACCCCCTATCCACCACCCAGGGGACGCGCCTCAACGCCGTATGGTCCCAGCGCGAGGAGGTTCCAGTTCTGACATGGTTAAAAAGTGTGTCTATTCCATTCATATCACACATAAAGTAAAAAAATGAAACAAAAACCACAAAAAACAGCAACAATCCCTCCCCCCCCCCCCAACCGAAAAAAAAAAAAAAAAAAACCAACCCCAAAACAAAACAAAACAAAACAACAACAAACAAACAAACAAAGAAACAAAACATAAAAACATAAGTAACAAGCCAAAAAATTAAATAACAAACAAACAACAAAAACAAATAAACAAACAAACAAACGACAAGCAAACAAATAAACACCACTAACAGACAAAGGAACGAGCGAACGAACAAGAAAACAGACAAATAAACAAAACAACATAAAGAAAACAGACAAACAAACACAAGGAGACAGTGTTATTCAGCAACTCTTCTCACCCCGGCACTGAGGTCACATTGGCACTGGATTAAAAAAAACAACAAAACAACAACAACAACAACAAAAACACCTACTTGCCGTTGATGCTAAAATAAATAAATAAATAAATAAATAAAAAATAAATAAATAAATCAACGGCCCATCAATCCCACAGTATATTGTTCCAGTTTCACGTGCCTCAGGACAATGTTCCCCACTGCCTCAAATATGTCCCACATTCCCAAATCCATCCGTTCTGCGTCCCACTTATCAGTGAAACCTGACATTGGCAAAGGACATTAATCACACAGTGACAACTCTCACCTGAGAAACACTGACGAAATTGACGTCAGCAAGAGGCATAGATCCTCATGAGCCCCCGCGAAAGCGGGGGCTCATGAGGATCTATGCCTCTTGCCGTTGGGTGGTGTCACACCGGAAGTCTCGTTGGTGCAGCAAGCTGTTACCAGCATTCATCACTTGCGTCCTATCCTGTGCACGTCACACGTGACCGCTAGATTCAAATTAATATCATGCCCGATCCAGGGCCAATAACTCCTGCCGGTCCCGCACGGGGTCAAGGGACATTACCGCGGCACTGACGGATGGCGGCCATGCCGCTTCACACTCAGCAGGAATAGCGGGTGTGAGCGTCATGGCCAAGTTCTCTCAAGGTGCACATCGATAGAACTAATGTCCAAAGATCGCCTACGACGAAGTAACAAAGATATATATTGGAAAACAAGAGGCATATATCCTCTTCAGCCCTCGGCGGCTCAAGAGGATCTATTCTCTCTTGGACGGGTTTGTCAGTCTATAAAGAAGTGAGGTGCCATTTTCTATGATTTTCAAGCTGCAAGTCAAAGTAGACGACAAAGCCGTGCCTTACTGTGTTCTCGGTCCAAAGACACATGCCAGACCACGTTTCCTGACAGCCTCTGGCAGTTCCTATCATGACACGATAGGGGCGTGACGCGCGTGACGTCATGCGTGACCAGATAGCGTGCCCGCGGTGCGCGACGCGATGCGCGTGACCGTCGACTGCAGGACTGACCACTGTCTGAACGATGATTTGGGACAAGACATCCGCCGGTTCCCATTCGTTTAAATCAGCAGATCCCAAATGGCCAGCCGGCCGAGATTACCCGCATAACACGTGAAACAAATGAGCAACGATCATCATTCCATTTCTCATGCGAGAAAAAGGGAACATCACCTAAATGCAAGAGGCGTAGATCCTCATGAGCCCCCGCAGTCGCGGGGGCTCATGAGGATCTATGCCTCTTGCTGACACTACGGTGAAACCATGTTCGGCTGACGCTGAGTGAACGAAAATTGCAGAAACACACAACTGGCATTGCTCATAGCATGTGTCGGAAGCGATACAAGTGGCCACTAACTGACCAGTCTGGAGGGCAAGGCTACTGACATAAAACACATCAAAATGCCGGCAATATTGTATTGCTATGGTAAGGTGTCTTCGAGGCGCACGTATCCATCTATTTCAAGATGCTCACAATACCATTCAAACGCATGTAGCTTGAGTAAATGACAAGGCCTATGGAAATACGTGCGAAGAGTGTCTCAGCGATACCAGACAGCCCCACACTTGATGCCTGTCGGCCGTCTCATTTTTAAGTCACAGATTGAAAACAAAAAAAGAAAAGAGGCTGACCCTTTGGCTGTTAGTAGCACTTCTTCTCAACGTGATTCCTACAACAATTACATGCCTCGACAACGAGCGCTGCCGACACCATAAAGGTTGATTACATTCACGCAGCTGTGGATCTCTGCTTTTGAAGATGAACAAATGTCAACCTTTGGCGGGTAGCGCTTTTTGTCGAGATGATTCCTACAGGAATCACACCCGGACATCCTGCAGGAATCAAACCCGGACATCCTGCAGGAATCATACCCGGACATCCTGCAGGAATCACACCCGGACATCCTGCAGGAATCACACCCGGACATCCTGCAGGAATCATCGCGACAAAATCCGCTACCGACAGCCAAAGGGTTGACTGTATTTATCGCATATGGTTTCCTGATGTCTCGTGCATTTGGACAGCAGACCCCCCCCCCCCCCCCCCCCCTCCACCCCCCCACCCCAACCCCCCCCCCCCCAAAAAAAAAAAAAAAAAAAAGAAAAAAAAAAAAAAAAGTGGTCTTAAAAGAGAGTTACTCTCTCAAGATAACTCTTGGAGATGAAAAGCGTCATTTAGGTGGCTACAGCCCCAGTCACCTAACAGGTGGTCACCTAACAGGTGGTCTTTATGACAGGCAATCTCTCATAAGGACGGTCGCTCAAAGGAGGCTCTGTTGTATCTGATAAATACATCTACTGTCTTGGGCAGCCGCCTCCACCTGGCGGACACCTCGTAACAGGGTCATCGTGTCATCCGCCCGAATTGCAGTATCACATTCCGGGTCGATCTAGCAGGCTGAGTGAACATAATGAATGAATGAAGGCTTTTACGCGCACACACACACGCACGCACGCACGCGCACACGCACGCACGCACGCACACACACGAAATGACAATTGACAATGTCAACAAATTGTTCATCTTACATACTTCTCAGGCTACGTGCATGTGCGTGTGCACTCACGTGCGGCGGTGTGTTCGCATACGTTGTACGAGCGCCTGCGTGCATGCGTGTGCCTGCGTGCGCTCTTAAACTGACGTCAACGTGCGCGTTTAACTCATTTAACCCCGACACACCACTACGGCCATGACAGTTCAAGGGTGGTGCCAGAAAAGCTTGGCGCCTACAGGCGCCAAGCTTTTCTGGCACCACCCTTGAACTATCATGGTCGATATGGTTTATAATGCAGTCTTCAGAGGCCGATTGTAATTTGGGGATTTCGACGTTAGGGTACAATGGGTTCCTCTTCTTTACCGTACATACCTACTACATGATTGACCGTGCATACCTCATTACATGATTGACCGTGCATACCTACTACATGATTGACCGTGCATACCTCATTACATGATTGACCGTGCATACCCACTACATGATTGACCGTGAATACCTATTACATGATTGACCGTGCATACCTACTACATGATTGACCGTGCATACCTACTACATGATTGACCGTGCATACCCACTACATGACTGACCGTGCATACCCACTACATGACTGACCGTGCATACCTACTACATGATTGACCGTGCATATCTACTACATGATTGACCGTGCATACCCACTACATGATTGACCGTGCATACCTACTGCATGATTGGCCGTGCATACCTACTACATGATTGACCGTGCATACCCACTACATGATTGACCGTGCATACCTACTACGTGACTGACCGTGCATACCCACTACATGACTGACTGTGCATACCTACTACATTATTTGGCGGAATGCGTAACGTCTGTAATGTGTATGTAATTGTGGCGGTAAGCGAGAGAAAACAATAGCCACACTGTCTTTCTTAGACAGGCAACAGGACACCCCGCCAGCCTGCCCCACTTGCACGTCAACAGCCAACCGCGAAGCACCAATCAACCACGACAGTTCACGGGCAGAGCCTGATCAGCCTGGAGCCTCAAGCTCATCAAGCGTTGCCCATGGTCGATCCATCTCCCTTGGGTTTAAGGTAGTGCTGAGCGGACAGTTCTGGCCAGAGCGCGTGCAAGCTTGGCCGTGGATGCGGGGGAGCTAGGCAAGGAAATGAAGCGGCAGAGTATTTGCCAACAAATAAGATTACGCTCTGTTAAAGCACACACACGGCTTGGCCCGGCCTGGCTTTCTCTCTCTCTCTCCCTCTCCCCTTGTGCATCTCAAGATCGATACTGCACAACAAGCCGCCGTCTTCAGGAGGCACAGACGCCCAGCGGCTCATGACACTCTGTGCCATTGTCTGTGAGCATCGGCTGCCACTGATCAAACTACATCTGTGATCGGCACAGAGAGAAAGTTTCGGCGGGTAAGTCCGCGGTGGTTGTTCTTCAAGATCGATGAAGTCCACCATCCAGGATGGCTCGGTCTATCCTGTCTGCGGCAGTCCTTGCGGAATCACGTCGCCAAAACAGGCTACGACAGAAGGAGGGTTTAACCCCGTATAAACACGCGGCCACTGGTACTGAGCACCACTGGTAGCGATAGCGGCGGCTGCGTGCGCAAGGGGGTTAATAAAACACACAATTAAAGCCGGCTAACGCCCTCGTTTGCACAACACATCTTGTCTCAGTTGCGTGAGTGAGCTTATTCCTGCGCCAGCCACTAAGCACGGTGCTTCGCTATATAGCCACACCACTCACCCCACTATAGCGGAGCACCTTGCTTAGTGGCTGGCGCAGGACTAAGCTCACTCACGCAACTGGGCCCCTAGGGCTCGTTCTAAGAGCGTAGATTCTCGCGAGTCCCTGGCATGCGAGGGTTCATGCGACTCTAGCCGCTCGTGCAGATGGACGGGTGTGAGTGTTGGGCTTTAAAGCGATTGTGGCGGTTAATGAAATTGTCGTGTGTTTGTTTTGGGAGCTGCTGGCGTCGCTTCACCTTACAAAACGGCTTTCATTAAACTCTTTCCTTCATTCTTTCCGCCATGTTTGCTCGACACAATGGCAAGTTAGGACGCGAAATTATCTGACGGTTTTTGTGCCTGGATTAGGCGCATCTACAACACAGTTAGTGCGCGAATGTGTGTGTGTGCGTGCGTGCGTGCGGTGCGTGCGTGGCACTAGTAAGTAATGAGCTAAGGGCCTGATTGTACAGCTTACAGAACCTAGACAAAGGGAGACAAATGTGTCAAAGTGTCACAAAAGCGGAATCCAACGCGACACCTCACGATCTTGATCGAATCTTTAAAAAAGAAATGTGACAGCCTCCTCCGCCAGAGGGACACAAATGTTGATAAAAAAAAAGCCATGACCTAGGGCTCGAAAGGCATGGACCTTTTCCATCTACACATCGGCGAACACTTCACCGTAATGTCTAATTACTACAACAACTCCAAGAGTAATCTAAAAACACAAATGGACGTGAAGTAAGTACGTATAAATTGAAGTAAACCGCTGGACCCTCACTGCAAGACGTGTGTATCATTACAGTTCAAGGGCGGTGCCAGAACTACCTTTCCTCACATAGAGCAGTATTGATATTAACTTTCCCTTCATAGTGCAGTATTGACGCTGCTTTCAATTTAACTGATTATTGAATCATTATCATTTTACTTCACACATTGCCTGAAGGCAGTAACGCTGAGTTGGTTTACCTCGCCCTATACCTAGGTTAAACGCACTAGCGGCGCCATTGTTGCTATTTTCGCACCAGACCGGTCTATAGGACTGGTCATGTGCACCAGAACTGAGCGCGCAGGTTGGCTTCTGCACTTGTAGTGTGGTCTCGTACGTTCACGCGGAAGATTGTGATCGCAGTCGGAAAACGGTTCGTTTCCGGTTTTACTTTTAGCGCCTTTTGCCTCCCCTAACACGCCAGTTTTGTGTAGAGATGGCGGAGGCTTGTGTCATGCCCACGCCCCTGAATAAAGTCCATTGTACTCGTAGTGCGCTCATCTCTTGTACTTCAGCTACGACGGTGCTTTCTGCTACAAAGCAACGCAGATGTCGCAAAATCACCACCATTGAGGATAAAGCTATTTTCCAAATCTGCCAAATCGCGTAATGTTTCGTGGTGCTAGCATATGGATGCATTATTGCCAGATTGCATATGGGAAAGGGTTTATTCCTTATTCATCTTATTTGCAGCAATCAAACGACGGTCACGTGATTCTTTCTCCGACTGAGATTGCTCATTACAGGTGCAGAAAGCACACATTGTAAACCGATCTGGTGCACATGACCGGTACGAGCGACCGGTCTGGTGCGAAAATAGTAACAATGATGCCGCTGGTGCGTTTAACCTCGGCACAGGGCGAAATATACCAACTCAGCGGTACTAACTGCCAGCCACATGTGCCTCTGCACTGAAGCGAGATTTTTGCGTGGGGCTGAAAGTAGATCGACACATGGCCGCTGAGACCGAGGCAAGCAGGTACTGTTCTTGAAAATTAAGATAAGATAAGATAAGATAAGATAGTTTATTGCCATATGTTTCCATGTACAAAACAATAAAAGCCTTGGAATTTGTCTTGATGTCAGTTACTAAGACTAAAATCACACACACACACACACACACACACACACACACACACACACACACACACACACACACACACACGCACACACAAACAGTAACATCTGATTCAGTTAAAAGCTGACTGTACACAGTCGTTCTCACTCGCCAAATTAAATTATGTGCAATTCGACCCGTGTGACAGCGATGGGCAATGACGGTGTGTGTGTGTTGGGGGGGGGGGGGGAGGAGACTCCGCGCTAGCCTGACCCTGTCACAACCAATCATCCCAGACAGCTAAAACCCTTGACTGACGCAGCTCAGGGGCAGTGCTCAGCTTGGTACCTTCTTTCCTTCTTTCTCCAGGCAATTTCAAAGAATGTGACCCAATCTGTGAATGTTCTTCAACTGGTTATGTCCGACTGACCGGCTGGCGTCACACCAGCCAGTCGGTGAAAAGCAGACGGAAAAAAATGTACAGACTACGTCATAGTAGCCTCCATCCACCTCAGTCAAATAATGGCTGATCCATTCCCCGCGACTGTGATATGAGAGAGAGAGAGAGAGAGAGAGAGAGAGAGAGAGAGAGAGAGAGAGAGAGAGAGAGAGAGAGAGAGAGAGAGAGAGAGAGAGAGAGAGAGAGAGAGAGAGGCCGGGGGATTATCTGAGTGGCTGACCGGTGTGATGTTTAACTCAATCAACACCCAGACCAGATTTGCCAGGCGCCAGACATAGTCAGTCCCTCGCCCGGAAATATTTACCATAACGCCGTGTCGTCACGACTCTCGCGAGACTGGCAAACTATCGTCGTCAATGGAAATTAAATTAGGACAGTGGCGCGCTCTCACTCGGTCCCTCTACGCCTGGGAATCTGTGTTAAGTCTGGAGAATCAAGTCCTCCAACCCACTCAGTCCGTGTCCTTTTTCTAGACCTAAAATTCAAAACCTTACACTGAGTCGAACTCTCCATCTCCAAGAGACATAGATCCACATGAGCCCCCGTATTCGCGGGGGCTAATGTGGATCTGTGTCTCTTGTTAATCCTATTTACGAAAGTGACGATCGTTGCTAATCCAATCTCCAAACGCGTTCCCCGAAAGGAGGAGAGCCTGGGGCGTTCTGCCGTCGACGCCACTCACAAAGACTTCACGAACAAATCAGAGCTGGACTCGGACTAGGTCGCTTCTGCCGTGAAAGTCTCTTTTGAAGACTGTTTGCTCCTCTCTGTCTGAAGAGCACCTAATGGGAGACCACTCCATTCTACCGGCTGTGCCGTGCGCAAATACAGGGCATGAGCAACAGGCCGGAATAAAGGGCCGTCACTCCATCACAACGCGATTATCGGCCCCTGTCATTTCCGCCTCCCCGTGATTCCCAGAAAAAAAATATATGTTTCCAGACAGCGGTCAGCACGGAACCATGGCAACTAACGAGGGAGCGAAGAGGGGGGAGGGGGGAGGAGGCCGGGGAGGGGCCGGGGGGGGGGGGGGGGAGGGGGAGGGGCATGCGGTCAAATGGCGCGTTCACGGCTATCTATTCAGATCTAGCCTTGGCGAAGCTTATGCGAAAAAAAATAGCCACTACATTTGCACGCGGCATCTTAGATAAGAGCAAAATAAGCAGCATTAACTCACTCCAGACTGCGTGTCGCATGCGAGTACGCAGTTTAATAAGATGCATAGATCCTCATGAGCCACCGCAATTGCGGGGGCTCATGAGGATCTATGCCTCTTATTAAGCAAGTGAAGCGCTTCTCGAGTGATTGAAGCCTAGCCATAAACTACATTTTAGATTCTGACTGAAACAGCAAGCCGAGGGTGATGAAATCATACACAGAAATAATCACAGAAATAATCACACAAATCATCCCCCCACTCCCCCTCCCCACCCCACCACCACCACCACCCAACAACCAGTGTGCTATGCCGACGTTTGACTCAAAGGCTCGCAGGGCGCTTTGCTGGCTTTATTTGTTGTACCTACTAGTTCTCGCATGACGAGATTTCTGCGAGGATGACGGTGCAGTCAGTTTAAGATCTCGAAGCAAATGTTTAACACAATTTTCAAACAACAGAAATTGATTTGATCTTAATTCATACGAGGTTTAACGTCCACGGCCCCGGAGCAATAATGGACGGCCCTAACAGGCAGGTTATGGGGGTGGGGAGGGGGGGGGGGAGTGATGTTCGCAGGGACAGCTATTGCCTGTGGACTACGACCTGAACACTGATCAGTTCAGGCGCACAGCCTCTGTGCCACTTAGATTTCCCAGGACATAAGAAAAATGCGAGAGAAAGGGTAATTGTACTGTGAGGATACCTGTGGAAGAAAGAGAAAAATAAGAGGGGGGGGGGAGGTGGGGGGGGGGGCGGATGGGGAGTGAGGAGGGCGATGGGGGAGGGGCGAGGCAGGGGGGGGGGAGGGGTGGGAGGAGGTGGAACAGTCAGATGTATCGGAGCGTGTGCGAGAGGTGTAGACAGGTCTGTTGTGGAGCTGCACGAGAAACGTGCGTGAAGAAACGCCACGAACAGCAGCAATCCAAAACCAGGCACCACGCCAACCACACACATCTGCATGAGGCATAGATCCTCATGGGTCCCCGTGACTATGCCTCTTGCTGGTTCCAGTCACTACCCGGGATCCTCACGGGCTGCTATGGCGGGCGCTGCGTAAGTGATGGCAAAGCCGTTATCAAAGAATGATCCGCGCAGGAGGCACGTCTGGTTTTGTCATAAAACGGATGGGAACTGAGAGGAAGAAAAAAATGAATGAGAAGAAGAAACAGCCAGAAAGATACAAAGACAAACAGAATGAAAGAAAGACCACCAAAAAAAAAAAAAACCAACCCCAAATATATAAAGAATTAGACTGAGAATGAAAAAACATTAAAAAAAAAAAAAATAAAAAAGACTGAGGTACATTTGCATAAGTGAGCGGAGTTAGTCCTGCGCCAGCCACTAAGCAAGGTGCCCCGCTATAGCGGGGTGAGTGTTGTGGCGCTATAGCGGGGTGAGTGTTGTGGGCTGTAGCGGGGTGAGTGTTGTGGCGCTATAGCGGGGTGAGTGTTGTGGCGCTATAGCGGGGTGAGTGTTGTGGCGCTGTAGCGGAGCGCCTTGCTTAGTGGCTGGCGCAGGACTAAGGTCACTCATGCAACTGGCCCGGGCGCGGACAAATGTATGTCAGTCACAGCAACGTAATTCCGCTCCCACATTCAGTAACGACCCCACGCAGTTCACGGTGACATGACATTTCCCAAAAGATAAACAAACTCCAGAAAAAACCGCCATCTTGACATCGGCCTTGTTGTGCAACAGCGTGTGTATGTCACGTGACGCACACAGAACCAATGGCGGCGAGCGGGAGTTGATTGGATGCACAAACACGCGCACCGATCACAAACACTGGCGCGCATAGTTCAACTGGCAATAATGGTGCAGTAACACCCAGAGTGCAGCGAACAAACACGGCGTCACACGCAGATGCACACAAATACAAACACGTGCATGTTAAAACTTCAGAGCGCGCGCACACACACGCGCACACACACACACACACATAGCCTACACACACACACACACACACACACACACACACACACACACACACACGGCGCGCGCGCGCGCATGCACACACACATACGCGCGCACGCATGCACACACACATGCGCGCACGCGGCACACACACACACGCACACGAGCGCATGCACGCACACACATACAACACACAAACACATGCGCGTACACACACACGCAACACACACGCACACACACCACACACCACACACGCGCACACACAAGGAATTTGCTAGGCAGCTGACTTGTTCTTACAAAAAGAAGTGGATTTGTTACCACACACAAACAGACAGCCGACAGCAATCCAACGGACTTTCTTTTCAGACATACAGCAGCAAGTCCATTTTAGCACAAAGGTGAAATTGTCATTGTATTACAATGAAAATATCGTTTGTCACCAAAAATAGACTTAACCCTTTGCGTGTCGGTAGCCGCTTCACTCGCGATGATTCCTGCAGGAAAGCGGTTACCGACACCCACAGGGTTAATGCCTTTCGTCCAACCGGCGCAGGCTAGTTTGCACGTCCTGTCAACACCCCTTACTTCTAGCGCTGTCTACGGAGGTTACAAAGACCGTGACAGCTCAAGGAGGATTTCATGTCGAACAGCGGGCACTACCTTTGATGTGGCACCCACGATTCGTTCGGTATGTGGTGCTCAGTACACGAAAACGTTAAAACAGTCATTTGGGCTTTAAAAACGTTGATCTTAGTGTGAGAAACCAGTCATAACGTCCGTACACGACATCAACAAATGCCTCGATCTACGAAGTGATTTCAGAAGGTAAGGCTCCTTAGAATCAACGAAGTAAACGAAGTTAGCAATAGACATCGATCCTCATGAGCTACTGCAATTGCGGGGGTTCATGAGGATCTATGACTCTTGCAGATGGCTCTTTTGCTGTATCGCATCACTTCCTGTATAGATCTCCGGGGACGGTGCCCGCGTTACGACATGCAAGTGCACGGCTCGCTTCACCACACCAGCCATATTTTTGTCACCAACGTCCCTCCACACGCCATTGGCGCAGATCGCTGTCACGTGAGTTATACTCCGCCGCGGCGAGGTGACAGACTAGTGGGAGCATCAAGTGGCGATTTGCATACACGCGCAGCTGCGAGGCGCACGTAGACATTTGTCATGAGGGCTGTAATGATTGGCTGTCCGCACGGACACCGGTGTAGAGATAAATTCTAATACTCCACCGCCAACAGGTCTCCGCGGCATCCACAATAGTCTATCAGATTACGCAATTTCTGCAAAGGTAAGTAGTTCGTCAAAAGAGTAACAATGGTTTGCAGTATCGAAACGAAAGTACTAATGCCATATGGTTTATGCATAACAACAATATTTGTCTTTAGGATGAAGACAATTTTTTAGAAGTGTTTTTCAAACGCTATTTGTTCGCTGTGGGGGAACCAGTCCTCGTACACGGCCAAGATAAGGTGCAAGACATATTTTTGTGCATAGCATTGACATTTTCAATCACACAAGTTACAAGTTTATTCCAGTGATCAAAATAAAATCATGAGCAAGTAAACATGTATACATATTCAGAATAAAATAATTTATAAAGTAATATTTTTAATGCCGTAAGCATACTCGCGTCGCTAGTTTCAAAATGGCGGTCAGCGAGATGCCTTCGAAAGAAGTCAATCAGACGCGCACGGTTGATGCAGTTTACTTTGCTCCTGAAGTGAGACAGAGATTATTTTGGATTTGAACTTTGAAGTACATCTTATCAACATCATATACAGCCCGCCACTCTACAAGAGAAACTGTACGGGCCTGTGGAGGTGCTACAGAAGACCACAGATTTCATTTTGAGAGCCAAACTCCAAGTGTGACGGTGTTCGAGAAGAAGAAGAAGATCAACATCATATACGTTATTTTTCCTGGTCTTGAAAACAGCGTTTCCTATAGAACTCGGTCTTTTGTGGGAGGAAAGCATATCGAAAGTAAACTCGCTTTGTGCATGTTTTGCGTTGTGTCTGCCGACCATCTTCAACATTCTGAAGACTTTTGTCCAGATACAACATGCATGTTGCTCCTCTGTTTTCCAGCCTAACGGCTCTATGTGTATGCCTGCTCTTTTGCATTAGTAGAGATGGGATTAACTGGTCAAACACGGTCTTATCCGTCTGGTCTTAGGCACAAGCCAGGCAGACTGAAATCCATCTCCGAACCGTTTCCATCTAAACCAAACAGTCTGCACTCAAGTACTCACAAGAACTCTTATGATCAAGCTTTATCGGGACTGCATGAGACACAATACAGATAGTAGCCCGCTCCATTATATTACATGTTTTATTTACTTATTTATTATTGATTCATTTATGTATTCACTTACATATTTATTTATTATTTATCCTTTTAATTGTGGATGCAAGGAATTCCTCGATGCACATGATCACCAAAGAGAGGAAAGGAAGATTTTTTTCAATATGCATACATCTGTGCATTTTTATAATCTAACCTTTACTTAGCATGTATATTCATATGTCCCAGGTATCTCTGACTTATTTTATTTATTTATTTATTTTTTAAAAATTATCCTTCATTTCTTTATTTATTTTTGTTTGTTTGTGATGTAGGTTTGCACATACACATCAGCATACAAGATGAGAACATATATGTACACATATGTGGTAATAGGTGCCACCCACTCCCCACCCCACATACACACACACACACACACACACACACACACACACACACACACACACACACACACACACACACACACACACACACACACACACACACACACACACACAAAACCACAGAATACCCATCAAAAGACATGTACATCTGTGCATGTTCATAATCTGTCCTTTACTTGGCATTCATATGTCCCAGGTACCTTGACTTGCTTATTTTATTATATAAATTTATTATTATTTATTTATTTTGTTTGTTTGTAATGTAGGTTTTGTACATACACATCAGCATACAACAAGAAAATATGCACATACATAGATGGTAAATATGTGCCATATCGCAAGCCCACTGGACATACACACACAAAACCCCCACCAAAAGACATGTACATCTGTGCATGTTCATAATCTATCCTTTACTTGGCATTCATATGTCCCAGGTACCTTTGACTTGCTTTATCGTATTTATTTAAATTGTTTATTTATTTATTTTGTTAGTTTGTAATGTAGGTTTTGTACATACACATCAGCATACAGCATGAGAACATACACAGGTAATAGGTGCCATGCCGCCCGCTTCCAACCCCACTCCACATACGCACACAAAATTGCAGAACACCTACCAAAAGACACGTACCTCAGTGCATGTTCACAATCTATCCGTTGCTTAGCATTCATGTCTCAGGTATCGTTGACTTACTTTATCTTATTTATTTAACCGCCGAGAGATGGCCTTAGTCGCCTGCTCGCGTTAAACCCAAATAACTATCTATTTTAAATTATTTTTGTATTTATTTTTGTTTGTAGTGTAGGTTTTGTACATATGCATCAACATACAACATGAGAACATACACATATATGGTAATAGGTGCCGCACCGCCCGCACCCAATCCCACTCCACATACACACACAAAACCGCAGAACACCCACCAAAGACATGCACAATTGTATACTGATGGGCATTAGTGGACTGTAAAACCTATATATAGAGACTTCAGGTTAAGAAAGTGGCTTGTATTGACTACCTGTACTTTAGCTTCCCACCTACAAATCTCATGTGTACAGTTAATCACACTGCACATGCAGCCATCAGTTCTGTAAAATGTACTGGTGGCCACATGCACAGGGGCACTAAACTTAACGATGAGGCCACAACTGCCACCTCAAACAAAACGCTACCTACACAGACATATCAATGATACAGTCAACCTCCATGTGCGTTGGGCGAGACAGGCTTAAAGTATGGGACTGTAAATCTTCCAGCGAAATGTCAAAGCCAGTATAGAATAAGATAGCAGCAGCAAGTACATGTATTCTGTAAATCACTAAAATAAAACATGAGAACTCATTGAGCCCAATGGTGTTAGGAGTGCCTCTACCCTGCCCTAAAACCAGCTGTTCATCATAAAACATATCTCATTCATTGATCACTTAACTGACTGATTTATTAAATCATCTGAGTGTCACCTTTCTCCGTTTTCTTTCTCGTTTTTATCCCAATATAAATGAGTGTCAGTGCTAATGCCAGTTGCTAAAAATCCTTGCAGCGAAATTCAAACGTCAATATGCAGACAAACTGCAAAATACAGTTCCTCTTTTGTGGAGCTAGGCTACTGCTAGCGACATGGGGTTTAATTTTAACTAAACGTTGCATTAACTTCCAAACGTGTTCACATTGTGCTGTGTATTCTTTCAATGTGTAGTGTACTGTACCATCAGTGATTACTGAGACTGCATTGGCAGTGATCACACATCACAACATAGCAACTGACTGAGTTAAATGTTACAGTAATGTTATAATTAATCAAATTCCGAAACTTTGTTTATCTATGACAATCAAAACAAAGTGTTGTGGCACTCTTTCTCTTTTACAGCATGCAGCATGTTGCACTTCTCACACCGATTGTTTTCGTGGGTTGCGTTTTGTTTTGGTGCTGTGGTGTCGAAATGAAATGGGCAAAGCGATGGTAAAATGAATGTAAATAAACGTGACAGACCTCTGCACGTTCGCTTTTTTTGTGGAAAAAAAAAAAAAGCTTATATAGAACAAATCGAGAGAACTCGTCGGCACACCGAAATTCCCGGCAACGAGTCCGCGTGCATCTTGTATTATGTGACGATCACGTGATTTGGGACACCTTATTGATGAGTAACGATATTTGAGCTGAAAACATGGTTGCTTTTTTTCGTAATTGTTTCTTCTCTAATATAGTTAAGTGTGGAAATATACTTAAAAAATAAAACTGAAATCTTTTAAGTAACATACAGTGCATATTACAACTGAATACAGGAACAATGAGGCCCGTGTAAATTACGGATCCCCCCAAAAACATGGCTGCGACAGTCCTGGTTTCGTCTGCAGACGTACTGGAAACAATGAGTGCCCACTGCTTTATTCATACTACACTTCATTTTGACACACTCAAACCTTTATTAATCTGAAGAAAATCACTATCTTGTAAACGGCTGATCGTCTATGAAGGGCAGCTGCTAGACTAAATTTATTGTCATCTGTGAGCGCATTTAGTGAAAGGCGGGGGATGGGAGTGGACATTTGTTAGTCCTACTAAATTAACAGAAGCATAATCGCGGATGCTAGATAAATGAAAAATATAAATCTAACAGGGTCAAGAATGCAACGCACAAACCGCAGTCATCACCATGATAACACAGAGGTTGCGTCCGCGCCGGAAGACTCCACCCCAGCTAGCAAAATGTCCTGGGGCCCACTATGGCCGCAGTGGACCCGCGCACTTCCGTACGCACTACAGCAGGAGATGGATCGACCATGATAATTCAAGGGTAGTGCCAGATTAGTTTGGCGCCTGTCGGCGCCAAGCTAATCTGGCACTACTCTTGAATTATCATGGTCGATCCATCTCCTGCAACAGGTGCATAGTCGTTAGATGACGCCTCCAAAAGATTGGGAAATACGTGCGTCGGGCTGAATTGCCCGACGATCTTTGTTTACGACAGAAATGAAGGAAGTCTACAGCGTGCTGAAACGATGGCGACAAAGCTCCCGACAGCCAAAGAAGGAAGTCTACAGCGTGCTAAAATGATCGCGACAAGCTCCCGACAGCCAAAGAAGGAAGTCTACAGCGTGCTGAAACGATGGCGACAAAGCTCCCGACAGCCAAAGAAGGAAGTCTACAGCGTGCTAAAATGATCGCGACAAGCTCCCGACAGCCAAAGAAGGAAGTCTACAGCGTGCTAAAATGATCGCGACAAGCTCCCGACAGCCAAAGAAGGAAGTCTACAGCGTGCTAAAATGATCGCGACAAGCTCCCGACAGCCAAAGAAGGAAGTCTACAGCGTGCTAAAATGATCGCGACAAGCTCCCGACAGCCAAAGAAGGAAGTCTACAGCGTGCTAAAATGATCGCGACAAAGCTCCCGACAGCCAAAGAAGGAAGTCTACAGCGTGCTAAAATGATCGCGACAAGCTCCCGACAGCCAAAGAAGGAAGTCTACAGCGTGCTAAAATGATCGCGACAAGCTCCCGACAGCCAAAGAAGGAAGTCTACAGCGTGCTAAAATGATCGCGACAAGCTCCCGACAGCCAATAGGGTAAATCTTACGACCAGTATAAAAACATACCAAACACTGTGTACCAAACACTGTGTAGCTCTTTGAGAACCTACGTCGACTTCAGCCGTCGAGAGATTACTTCCCCTGGAACTCCATAGGCGGCGAGATCTGCCCAGCCAAGGTTCGCTTGCTATGTGATTGCGGGTTATTTTTAGCGCTGAATGTGTCGTTACTGACTTGCGCGCCAGATGAAGAAACGAACTCTTAACAAATTTACTTAGCGGCAGAGGACATAATATACAAATGTTACTCAGTCGGCTGGTGTGTGTGTGTGTGTGTGTGTGTGTGTGTGCGTGTTCATGTGTGTGTGTGCGTGTTCATGTGTGTGTGTATGTGTGTGCGTTCATGTGTGTGTGTGTGTGTGTGTGTGTGTGTGTGTGTGTGTGTGTGTGTGTGTGTGTGTGTGTGTGTGTGTGTGCGTGCGCGAGCGCGCGCGCGCGCGCTACTGATTCGGACCTTTATCCCTTACCGTCCGGAACTTGATATCCAGAAGAAGAACTGACGGACTGTGAATGCCTAGCCGCGGACCTTACTAGGGATCGAAGTCTGACTAACTGAACTTGACGACGTGAAAGCCACGCAGCACGCGGAACGGAGAGGAGCTGGGCGGAAGACACAGCCATAAAACAAACGCGCTGGCAGTAAATTATGGCTGGTAAAACAAAAGCCATTGCAATAAATTGACGCCTCGCACTAAGCAGTTACTGCTGCGATGCCCGGGAAGGGGGCCGGGGCGGGGGGGGGGGGGAGAGAGAGAGAGAGAGAGAGAGAGAGAGAGAGAGAGAGAGAGAGAGAGAGAGAGAGAGAGAGAGAGAGAGAGAGAGAGAGAGAGAGAGAGATCGGGGCCAAAGTAATGAAGGATTGTTGAACAAATGCAGTGACTATAAACTAGAAAGACCAGACAGTCATCACTATGCGTACGCGGGCCCACTGCGGCCAACTTCGGCCCGATAACCTTTTGCGTCCTGGGTCCGAACGGGAGGGCCGGTGTTGGTTAGCACCGCCTGTAATGGGGGTGTGTAAAAGCAAACACCATAACGTGCAGACTATGGCGGGGTTAGTACCCCACTAACGTTTCATCACAATTAAAAGTCTGATGGGTTCCACCCTATCCCCGCGACAAGGCACTCAGGAGCTTGGAGCACATTTCTGAGTGAACTGAGGCTCAGCCCAGCAGCAACACTGAGGATTGAACTGAGGCTCAGCCCAGCAGCAACACTGAGGCGTTGACTGATCGGCGATCCTCATGAGCAGGTTGTCTCCCTCGGCTGATTCGCAATCGTTGATATCAGCGGGAGAGAATGGGAGGGGGGGGGGGGGGAACCAGTGTGCAGTGCCTAGTGTCCTTGCGGTTGACACATGACAAAACGGCCACTTTGTCGACTGAAAAGCCATAGACTCTACAAGCCCCGCCCCGGAGTCCGAAATAGCTCAGGCGGTTAAGCGTCGGAGCAGGAGAGCGAAGGGAATCGCCGGGTCGTGGGTTCGGATCCCCTCTCCCGGCCCCGGTAGCTGGACTCGCTATCCAGGGGGAAAAGACGGGCTTGTTCAATAGCATGTCCGTTGAAAGGCGGTCCTGGTAAATCAAAGTGACACAGTTGGTGTGCGCCTAAATTGATCAGTGTTCAGGTCGTACTCCATAGGCAACAGAGTTCCCTGTCCCCCATAACCCGCCCGTCAGGGCCGTCCATTATCACTTCGGTGCCGTGGACGTTAAACCCCTAACTAACCAAGCCCCGCCCCCCCCCCCCCCGCCTCCCCCCCCTCCCCCCTTCCCGACACTTCTCCGCAACTCTTTTACACACACATCTCCTCTCCCCTCACCCCCCCCCCCCCACACACACACACACACCTCTACCCATATACACATGTACAACATAACTGAAATTGCGATAATGACCACTGACAACGGTGTCAGAGTTTGGAAATGGCTGCAACGAAACGTCTTGCATACGACCACACTGGATGTCACCGTCGATTCGCCGCCGCGGCATCCAGTTTGGTACACGCCACGGTGCTGGTGTTAGTGCTGATGCTGGTGACACACGTGGTGGTGGTGGTGGTGGTGGTGGTGGTGGTTGAGTCAGTCGGTGTCGGAGCGGACGCTCCGAGCAACAAGGTAGGGTGAGGTGTCAGGGAAAGTCGTTGCAGAGTCCGTGATGTATTTGGCCCCCCCGTCAGGCGGCAGCAGCAGCAACGACAAGTAATCAGGGATCCGCCATCACCGCCACCACATAAATCCTACCCCAAACTACCTCGGCCAGCAGCCGCCATACCTCAACCCGCTACACCCTTCACGGACAGCACCAGCTGCGCGACTGAGATACTTCAAGGGTAGTGGCTGATTAGCTTGGCGCCTTCAGGCGCCAAGCTAATCAGACACTACCCTTGAAGTGTCACGGTTAGAAGTATGAGGCGCAATGACACGGCACAACTTGCAAACACTACAGCAGTACACGGGTATCTCTCTCGCGTGATCTGTTCACAGACGATCCGTGGCACTGATTTCAAAACTCTACCGCCACCACTGGCACTAAAGGTTCGATAGTTAGTTAGCTAGTAGGGTTTACAGTACAATTACGCATAAATCTGTAGACGCAAACAGCGCCATTTGTGTTTGTTATGCCCTGTCGACACACATAATGAACTGTAACAGCAGTTTGGACACGAAGCAAAAGCACACACGTAATCGCACTTATTTTTATTCTGCGCAGCCGTTCGCGTGTCAATCTATTCTTGAGATGTTTCTCGTACGGAAAGCGTTGTATTTCTAGAAGGGAGTGGAGTCATTGTCAGGTTACCTGAATGATATACAGACGACGCGTGCTGAACTGGATTGTCCTGTGTCTAAATGAACCATAGCTAGACCTGTGTATAGCGTTTTGAAACCGTCCGTTACAGAAGTGTATCTTTGAACAGTTAACGCCGAGAAGACGACTAATTGGGCCATCTCATGGCGGTGAATGTGAAAGTGCACATCCGACCCTGGGATCAGTAAGCGGAAGGGGGGGGGGGGGAGGGGGGAGGGAGGAGGGGGGGGGGAGGGTGGAGGAAAAATGAGAGGGGTTGAAATTCGGTTGAAATATTTATTATAAGAGGAGTCCCCGAGGAGACACGTCGATTATAAATACTCCCTCAACCTGTAGCACAACGTTACCACTTGAAGTATTGCCATGAAAGGGGGGTCGGTGGGGCCGGGGAAAAAACATGGGCTGAGGGCGGGGGCGTTTGGACGACGTACGTGGGTAAAAGATCACCCATAATTCACTTTTTATACCCCGGACCCTGAGAGGGAATGGTTGCAGTACCAAAACACCAGAATCAACACCGCTCAGCTCTGACAACTACCATGACTAAAACAGAACCAAATGACTAAAAACACAAATCCGCTGAATTCTCGAGAAACGAATAACGTAACTCCTTCACCACCAGTGATCACAGTTCCTTTTTCTGACTCCTTTGTTCTTTCAAAGCCAAAGAAAACGTTTAGGGCTTAACGTCTTTTGTCCACCACGTGGAGATGATTTCAAAGACGGGGCACGGAAAAGAGGCCTGTACAAATTTTGACCCCAGCTGGGTTCGAACGCAGGACTTTTCGGACGAAAGTCGAACGCTCTACCACCGAGCCACCAAGCTGCCCCCAATGTCAAAGAGCCTCAGCTTCTTCTTCTTGTCGTTCGCAGTGGGCTATACGGTCAGACCAGCACCGGTGATGAACGACGTCGTTTTCTCCAGGTCTTCTCGACTGCCGTAAAGTTTGGTCTGCAGTGGAGTTGGCAATGGCCACACTTCTTTTCTTTCATCGTCCAGTAGGGAGCATCTCTGGAGAATATGTTCCGCTGTTTGGTCTTCCTGACCACAGGCGCAGGTTGGTGATGGCGCCAGCTTCAGCTTTCTGTTCATGTGAGCGTTCAGTCTGTTGTGGCCGGTACGCAGTCTGATCAGGACGACTTGCTGCTCTCTGGTCATTGTGTGGTAGTCGTCTCTGTTTGACCTTGGCCTCATCAATGCCTTGATGATTGTCTTTTGCTCACTATAGCTGACGCTGTTTTCTTGTTGATCTTTTGTGGCTCCTTCTTTCGCCAGCTCGTCTGCCCTTTCATTTCCTGGTACCCCACAGTGAGCTGGTATCCACTGGAGGACAACTCTTCTGGTTTCTCAGCCTCAGCCTCAGCAGCTCACAAAACCTGCAGTCACAGACAGGCGTCAGCAAGAGGCATAGATCCTCATGAGCCCCGCGACTGCGGGGGCTCATGAGGATTTATGCCTCTTGCATTTTGGATCGTGTTCAGAGAAAGAGCCAAACTCAAAGAAGAAAGAGTCAAACTCAAAGAAGAAAGAGTCAAACTCAAAGAAGAAAGAGTCAAACTCAAAGAAAGTGTTGTCAGTGATGACGTGCGAAGGCCACCTTGACCTGGCCGCGTCTGGAAATGCCGTCACTGGAACTGAAATCCGGAGAAGTCATCACGGTCATCACGTCATGGCCGCAGCCTGCTGTGCTTACATCCCCTGCCTCCTGCTGTTTTCTTTGATTGTTTTTAGAGACCGGGCAAGGTACCCAGTGAATCTTGAAAATCCACTGGCCAGAGAAGATCCGTCAGTAACATCAGACTATGGGAGAGAACAGAGCAGATAAAAGCAGAGAATTAAACTGGGCGAAGAAGATGGGGATGGATCGGTCACAGTCTGAGAAAGCCAGTTTCCAGTATCACTAGGCAGGCATTGTCATGGAACCCCCAGGGAAAGAGGAAAAGAGGTAGGCCGAGAAACACCTGGCGTCGAGACCTCCAAGCAGACATCAAGAGACTGGGAACCACCTGGAGTAGAATCGAAGGAGAAGCACAGGACAGGAGTCGCTGGAGGTCTCTCGTCGACGGCCTATATCCTGGCAGGGGTGACAGGCGTAAGTAAGTAAGGTACCCAGTGATCAAGCAACAAACCCAGGGCTGACATCGGCCTACTGCGGCCGTCTGACGTCGCCAAAGACCTCTCTCTAGTTTACTGATTACAGACACAGACTCAGACCTAGGTGGAGGTGGGTTTTTCTTTTATTTATTTTCTTACTGACTGGACCACTGGCGGAACCACAGGCCCATGCACAGCTCGAGGCGTAAATTCGCACGAGCCCCTTGCATTTGCATGGGACCCATGAGCATCTATGCCGCTTGCAGGTGTAAGGGCCTAGCCACAGCGCTGGCCATCTACAAGGTCAAAACTAAACACAGATGTGGCGATTGGAGGGGAGATAACGCCCTGATTATCGGCCCATCTTGTTCTCACCTTGGTTTATGATAATGACCTCGGGACAGACGGCGAGACGGGACAAAGTTATGGGTGTCCCGGGCGGTCCACAGGCATCTGCAATTCGGACGAAGTTGTGAGGGCACCCGTGTACGTGTAGGTATAGGCCTACTACTGTTTAAGATGCAAATGATCGTCTTATTCTATACCTGCGTATTTCTCTGTGGGCTGGCGATTGGGTGCCTGATAGGCGGGGGCAGGGGATCTAACTGTTCGTCTGTCCAGCGCTGAGTGATTCCCCTTGGTTTGTTGTACAATTCTGCCAGCGCTGGCCTCACCTATCTGGTTTGTGAGTATCTATAACTCGAGGCAAATTTGTATCGTTACATTAGAAAAAATTACCAAGTGAGTAGGAAAAGCACTGTCAAGGGAGAGAAGTGTGCATGATAGACCAATGATCATAGATCTACTTTGGTCCCAGCACACAAAAAAAAAAAAAGAAAAAAAAAAAGATAGGAAAGAGGGGGCCGCTAAGTAAGAGACTGAAAGCAATGCATATGGAAGCCCCCCCGAAAGGGGGCGTATCACATATCCACTGTTCCAGCCCCTAGGTGCATGGAAATCTAAATCTAGGTCCCCCAAGTGGGGGTCCAGATATTGAGCCGGTGTGGACAGCTGTTTCGGTCTTGGCGACTTCGTCAGCACACCATCGGCAATACTGGAGGAAGAGAAGGAATTTCTGCTTACCTGCAAAGAAGACCACATTTTACTGTGGTTTCTGCAGGGGCATACATTCCATGCCTCCACCTAGAGCCAAATTTCCATGCACCCTAAGAGAGAACCCACCAATCTTCCTCCAGTATTGCCGATGGTGTGCTGACGAGGTCGCCAAGACCGAAACAGCTGTCCACACCGGCTCAATATCTGGACCCCCACTTGGGGGACCTAGATTTAGATTTCCATGCACCTAGGGGCTGGAACAGTTGATATGTGATACGCCCCCTTTCGGGGGGGCTTCCATATGCATTGATTTCAGTCTCTTACTTAGCGGCCCCCTCTTTCCTATCTTTTTTTTTTTTGTGTGTGTGTGCTGGGACCAAAGTAGATCTATGATCATTGGTCTATCATGCACACTTCTCTCCCTTGACAGTGCTTTTCCTACTCACTTGGTAGTTTTTTCTAAATTACAAGCACTGGCAGTCAACCCTTTCGGTCTAGTTTTTTGTATCGTTACATTGTTGTGTAATGTTCTGTGCATCTACTGTGGGAAATCAGGGTATTTACCCGACCACATAATATAGTAGCACACCTTCATGTTTGTGTATGTATGTTTCTCCTGCCTACTTCCTAAGTTCAGGAGAAAGACATGGGTTATATAAGAGACCTGATCCATTCTTTATTGAGGATGGAAATGATCGTCTTGTTCTATACCTGCGTATTTCTCTGTGGGCTGGCGATTGGAAGCCTGATAGGCGGGGGCAGGGGACCTAACTGTTCGTCTGTCCAGCGCTGTGATTCCCCTTGGTTTGAGTACAATTCTGCCAGCGCTAGCCTCACCTATCTGGTTTGTGAGTATCTATAACTAGAGGCAAATTTGTATCGTTACATTGTTGTGTAATGTTCTGTGCATCTACTGTGGGAAATCAGGGTATTTACCTGACCACATATAGTAGCACACCTTCATGTTTGTGTATGTATGTTTCTCCTGCCTACTTCCTAAGTTCCGGAGAAAGACATGGGTTATATAAGAGACCTGATCCATTCTTTATTGAGGATGGAAATGATCGTCTTGTTCTATACCTGCGTATTTCTCTGTGGGCTGGCGATTGGAAGCCTGATAGGCGGGGGCAGGGGATCTAACTGTTTGTCTGTCCAGCGCTGTGATTCCCCTTGGTTTGAGTACAATTCTGCCAGCGCTAGCCTCACCTATCTGGTTTGTGAGCTACCACTGTTGGGCGGACATTCGGCGACCTAAAGCCAAGAAACAAGGATACAAATTCACCTCATCAAGAGCAGCTGAGTCATGCTCTCTCTTTCGCGGAAGTGAAGGGGTTATTGTCGGTGCTACCAGCGACACCAGGCGGACAGTCCGACTGAAAACACGACTGTGTCAGTCTCCCAGCCGGACCACTCAGTGACACTGGCATCAATTCTCACTCTGACCATGCAGGCGTGTAGAAAAGTCTCACGATTGAAAATGTCCACACTGGTTGCCTCCCTCGATTCGCTACCGCTACAGAGGTAGCGAATCGAGAGAGGCAACCAGTGTGGAGAATGTCTTCGTAGTCTCAGTATTCACTGCCTACCGACGTTTGAGCGCGTGAGTTGAAGCGTGCACAGTGCCGCAAGACATTGCGTGACCGGTGTCAGCCCGAGATGCGTGCGTTAGAGCTGCTTGTTGATTGGTTGGTTAGTTCGGTTTAACGTCCACAGACCCGAGGTGATCATGGACGGCTCTGACGGGCGGGTTATGGGGGACAAGGAAATCTATTGCCTATGGAGTACGGCCTGAACACTGATCAACTCAGGCCACTCCAACTGTGCCACTTTGATTTACCAGCACCTTTCAATGGACATGCTATTGAACAAACCCGTTGCTTGTTGAGAAGAAAAAGCCCACGGCTGACAGAGCGTGTCAGTCAGGCCGTTTGATCTGTCTCTCGCTCCTGTTATCTGTGGACGGCCTGCCAGCAATAACATACCTCCTGGCCGGCCACTCACCTCTCTCTCTCTCTCTAGCCTCTCTCTCCCTCCATTCCCCCCCCCTCCTCTCTCTCTCTCTCTCTCTCTCTCTCTCTCTCTCTCTCTCTCTCTCTCTCTCTCTCTCTCTCAGTCAACACCGCCTGCTTGGAGTAATAATAGATGATGATCTAAGTTGGCAAAACCACCTATGCTACATGAGAAAACATTTGTCCAAAAAGTTGTTTCTACTTTCAAAACTTAAAACGATCATTGACCTTAAGACGCGCAAACTGTTTTTTAATGCCTACATTAAACCACACATTGACTATGCCTCAACAATATGGGATGGCTGCAGTGAAAATCACTTCAAGAAGATAAACTCATTATACAAGCGCGCTGCTAGGCTTATCCTCCCTGATCCGTCTTTATCCACTGATGCCAAGCTGCAGGCCATCGGACTTCTCCCTCTGGTTAAGCACCTCGCACTAAACAAATGTGTATTGATACACAAAATTCTTAACGAGAAAGCTTCACCTTACTTGTCTAGGCTCTTTTCGACAACTGAAAAAAAAAAATACAGCACCTCCAGAAACAGTCTCTCTATTAAAAGGCCCCGTATAGACCTGTTCAAATCTAGCCTGGCTTATTCAGGTGCTCTTTTATGGAATTCCCTTCCTCCCACTATTCAGCAAACCACGTCCCTCTCTCTGTTCAGAAGTAGAGTACATGATTATCTTTCTAAGTCAACGTAATGCTGATCCGTTGTTCTTTTTGTTTCTAGACATGATACGCTTTATGTTTTTTTAATTTTTGCTTTCCAACTTGGTTTTGAAAGTACACAAAATATCATACCTACTTATATGTTAGATATGTGTGCACGCACGTGTTTATGACTATGTGTATGTTCAAAAGTGCGCAAGTGCACGAGTACATGTATATATGTCTATAGGCGCGCGAGTGTGTGTGTGTGTGTGTGTGTGTGTGTGTGTGTGTGTGTGTGTGTGTGTGTGTGTGTGTGTGTGTGTATATATGTGTGTGTGTGTATGTGTGTGTGTGTGTGTGTGTGTGTGTGTGTGTGTGTGTGTGTACGTGTGTGAGATGTTTATCTTTAGTTAGTTTTGTTGTTCGGTTGGTATTCCTTATTTTCTTTTATTATTATTATTATTATTTTTTTATTATTTTTTTTAAAGTAGCTTAGCAAGGACAAATTGAAAGAAAGGCCTGCGAGCCTAATATCTTAATCCTCGGAAAATAAAGTTTCGTTCGTTCGTTCTCTCTCTCTCTCTCTCTCTCTCTCTCTCTCTCTCTCTCTCTCTCTCTCTCTCTCTCTCTCTCTCTCTCTCTCTCTCTCTCTCTCTCTCTCTCTCTCTCTCTCTCACTCATTCGAAGCTGTCCCCATAGAGCAAGTAGAACAGCACCGTTTACTAGGGGTAATTGTATATAACCAACTTAGTTGGCAGCCTCATCTCATACACATCGGAAAGACAATTTCAAAGAAATTATTTTTACTGTCTAAACTGAAAGCGGTCATTAATGTGAACACGCGTAAACTATTTTTTAATGGATACATCAAGCCCCACATTGATTATGCCTCAACAGTTTGGGATGGCTGCAGCGAGGGCCAGTTCAAGAAAATAAATTCGCTATACAGGAGAGCAGCTAAACTTATTATTCCTAGCTCATCTCTACCCACTGAGGTGAGGCTTGAGGCAGCTGGACTCCTTCCTCTTGACAAACACTTAGTATTTAACAAGTGCGTACTAGTGCACAAAACTCTTAACGGTAAGACCCCCGGCTACTTATCGGAACTCTTTACTCTTACTGAGAAGAGATACAGCACCTCTCGGAGCAACCTGAGCATACAACGGCCCCGCATTGATTTGTATAAATCCAGTTTGTCATACTCAGATGGTTTCCAGTGGAATTCTCTTCCTCTGCATCTACAACAAGTTAATTTCCTAGCTGCGTTTAAAGCAAAACTGTACAATCACTTATCCAAGGCAACGTAAATTTAATTATCTCATGTTGTCAAAACATAATATATTTTAATTTCTTTTTATGCAACTATCATTTTTTTTTTTTTTATCATACCATTTACGCTCACGTGCCGTTTGTGGGGGTGCTTCCCGTATAGACCTGGTCAGGGGATGCAGTGCCGGTGCACAGTTTATTCAAACGATGTGCTTAGCATGTCATTCGAGTGAAAGTATACTTGTGGCGTGCCCCCCGGGTGGGAGTTTCTGGGGAGAGCTCCCGCAAACGGATATTATGACACGTGCTAAAATCTTCGTATGTGTGTTTTGTTAAATAATTGTTGCTGTTTGTAGTGTTGTTGTAATTCGCATTACTTTCGATGTTGTTTGTGAGTGTAATGTAGCTTTGCCTGTTATTATATGTCAGTAGATGTAGCAAGGACAGATTGGAAGAAAGGCCTGTGCGCCTAATATCTCAATCCTTGATAAATAAAGTTTCAGTCAGTCAGTCAGTCAGTCTCTCTCTCTCTCTCTCTCTCTCTCTCTCTCTCTCTCTCTCTCTCTCTCTCTCTCTCTCTCTCTCTCTCTGGTTTTATCACACTGAGAGCCGAGCTTACTGAGTAGCTCAGTTGATAGAGCTTTCAGTTCTCGACCGAAAGATGGCGGGTTCGAACCCAGATGGTGTCATAATTTGTACAGACATCCTTTCGGTGCCCCGTCTTTGAAATCTATTTCGTGGCAGACAAAAGACGTTTAGCCCTAAGCGTTTAACATCGTAACGAAGCTGAAGCTAATATTAACGTGAAGGTAACTGTCGACCATGATATCAAGGGTGGTGCCAGAATAGCTTGGCGCCTGTAGGCGCCAAGCTATTCTGGCACCACCCTTGAAATAACATGGTCGATCAGTGTCATTTCAGGTGAAGACTATCTAATTCGGACGGAGGGAGTCCCTGAGGGTGGGCGTCTAAGATTGTACGTTGAATTAACTCTCACTCATCACTCAGATCTCAACAGCCACGCCCCGAGGCTCTTCATCAACGAATCAATCAACTGTACCGACACGCACGATTAATGTTCTTCTGATATACAAAACCACCCTTGCCGGACCGTGTAATCCACCCTTTCAAGAACAAAGCTTCCTACCTGTAACTGATCACACACGATCACAGACCCATAATCTCATTTTTTTTTTTTTTTTTACGCCTGACAGACTTTCTCTGCAGCGAATCACTTAATTTAATCTTCCTCAAAAAGGCATAGATTCTCATAAGCACGGCAAAACTAGAGGAGTTTACGTCTCAAGCTGGCAAATGAAACACCAATCGCATTTACATCGACCTCAAATTGCGGTGCTTGTCTGGAATCAGGCTTGACTACGACGGATGAAAGCGTCAAGCCTACAGCAGCCCTGACTTTCAATTCTCACCTTTTTTTAAACCTGGGATACGGTACTCTTCTACCTATGTTTTCCGTCTGATCGCTTCAAGCGTGAGCGCCTTTCGTGCGTCGGGGAGAAAGAAGTGGCGTCTAATTGAGTGTTGGGGCCGCTCTTTGATGTGGAACAGGCTTTGATTCAAACAAGCAGCCCGCGATCCATACACGACACAAAGCTCCTGTTTGCGCACAGCGGCGCGGGGAAAAAATCTGCAGACAAAATCTGCAGTCAACCCATCTGCAAGAGGCACAGATTCTCATGAGCCCCCGCAGTACGGTCGCGGGGGCTCATGAGAATCTATGCTTCTTGACGCTGAGCTCAACTTAGACATGTCTCCGTCAAAAACGGTGGGGTCGCCGGGTTTAGTGCCTGATGTGCAGTCCATTTACAGAGCGTCTTTTAATCTTTAGGTCATGTAAACCGAGTCTTTAGCTCCGAGTCAAGCTGAGTTATTTCAAGCCGACGTGATTACTTCAAGGATTCGATCTGAGCGAAATACCCCGAACAGCCACGCCGGCAGATCACAAAGGCGGTGACAGTCTTTAATCTGTCAAGTGTAAGTTGCGGTATTGACAGGTAAAGGAGACATTTTCCATCACGGCAACTAGGCTTTTCTCCTTTGGTGCGCGCGACGTTTAAAGCTGAGGTGCAATGAGAAAAACCCGCCCAGCACGTGTTTTAAAAAGACTCTACAGGACCCAGCTTGGGCCCTGCCCCTAAGTGGGTTAAATCAGTTCGTAACGCAGTTGACGGAGTTGGCAACTGCGTATCCCGAGCTTGCAAAACTCTCGGGAAACGACGGATCACTTCCTGTTGCACGGAAATCATCGCGATGAGCAGATCGGACAACAGCAGACGATTCTGTGACACTTTGAAACTGACCGACAGCCACGGATTTTTACGCGCTGGGGACTATGATGGCAGAATATACGGCTGTACAAGCTGTAAGTATGACTCCTGACACTTTGTAGTTGTGAACGAATTTTTTCAACACATACATCCAGTCCAATATAGGCTAATATAAATAAATAAAGAAGCATTGTGATCAGTACAGCCAACACAGTAAATTGGATGAGAGAGAGAGAGAGAGAGAGAGAGAGAGAGAGAGAGAGAGAGAGAGAGAGAGAGAGAGAGAGAGAGAGAGAGAGAGAGAGAGAGAGAGAGAATCGACTGTTTACATAGATGCCAAAAGATACAAGGTCGCCATGGGTCAAGCTGATTTTTAGTAGCTGCCCTTCGTATGGAGACAAAAATTTGCTGTAGGCCACTCCAGATGAAAAGATATAACAACAAACACAAAACGACAAATAACTCCTCCTTCCTCACCCTTCCGATATCAAACAAAGCTTCAGGCTTTGCTGTGTACCTTACGGATAGCTCGGCCTGGTCCATATCCAGTGTGCGTCCAGGCAAGACACAAATGGCCTGCTCTGTCCGTCGGGTGGTCGAGTGTCGTCTGCTACTGTTGATATCAGTAAAAATATCGCTGGTTTAGATCAGTGATCGCGGTGCCCACTCGCTGCATACAGGAAGTGGCCTGTCTTTTTCACGGGAGTTTTGCCAGCACGACAAACGCAGTTGAAAACTCAGTCAACTGAGTTGCAAACCGGTTTGCCGGAGGTAGCCGAACGTTCACGAAGACAGGGCCCTCGCTGGGTCCTGCAAAGTTTTTTTAAAACACGTGTGGGGCGGAGTTTTTTGACTGTTTCTCAGCTTTAAATTGTGAGGGCGCGTAGTCAGTCGAGCTTGTAGCGCGTGCCGCCTAGCTTGCAAGTGTGGCGGGGTGTAATCATAGGGCCCGGCCTGACGATGGTGCTTTGACTAAATGCAAATCCGCTGCGCCACCGCGTGCGCGCACGCGGTGGCGCAGCGGTTTTGCATTTAGTCAAAGCACTAATGTCAGGCCCTTATGCATGGGTGTAATGTGTGTCACAGTGTATGTAGAGGGGTGGGTGGGGGAGGGGGGTGGGTAGGTGGGTGGGGGGGGGGGGGTGGTTGGGGGTTGGAGGGAAGGGTGGGGGGGGGGCGGTCAGATGTGGGGAGAGAGACAGAGGAGTGCGTGTGTGTTTGTGTCTATGTGTGTGTATCTGTATGTGGCTGCGTGTGTTTGTGTGCCGTGTATGTGTGTGAGTGCGTGCGTGCGTGCGTGCATGTGTGTATGCATGTGTAAGTGCGTCCGTAAGTGCGTGCGTGAGTGTGTACTGGAGTGTGTATGTGTGTGTGTAAATGCGTGCTTAAGAGCGTGTGTGCGCGTGCGCTCGTGTAAGTGCCCTCTTAAGTGGGTGCGTGCCGCGTACGAACATGCGTGCGCGTGTGTGTATGAGTGACTGAGTGCGTGCGAGCGCGTGTGTGTGTCTGTAAACAGACAAGAGTGGTCGGCCTGACCTGACTCTCCGCTATGTATAACCTGACCTGCCTCTCTGCTGTAAATAACCTGATCTGCCTCTCCGCTATAAATAAAATAAATGATGAAACTTTGCCCGATACAGTCACGTCTTTTCATTTCCTCCTGCACCCGGCAGATCGCAATCACTCTGTACCGGATTCTCCGCTCTCACACTCCGCCTCTCTCTCTCTCTCTCTCTCTCTCTCTCTCTCTCTCTCTCTCTCTCTCTCTCTCTCTCTCTCTCTCTCTCTCTCTCTCTCTCTCTCTCTCATCTCTCCAACCACCCACCCACCCACCCACCATCTCCCACACCCACACACAGGTCAACAATCAGAAAATTACAAATGACGCCAACAGTTTATGATAATGCTAACGACAACCCAGTGTGCGTGGGCCAACGGTGTATCGTCCACTAAGTTTCCGCCATCGTCCAGTTAAACACAGATCTCCACCTCCGCTAACGACGGCAAACACTCTCACGCTCAAACCCGCACAAGTTACTCAAAAAGCACAGATGTAAATGGATTAAACAGATCATGTCTGCAAGTGCCATAGATCCTCATGAGTCCCTGCGACTGCAGGGGCTCATGAGGATGTATGCCGCTTGGAAACGGCAGAAACTGGCTGAGGAACTAAACGAGTAGCGAAGATGACTCTTCATTAGCAAAAAGCAAAATTGCCGGCGAGGTAACTACGCGGTAATCAGATTGTCTCCTCTCAAACAGAGCTCTTCACCGGCGGAGTCGCCAGATGTCTCCAGCAGAGGTCAGCATCATCAGAGCAGACGTCAAACCTTCGCTGCAAGAGTAGTTTGCCCATTACAGACTCAACACCCTGAAAATCAATGGTTTTTGACGAACACGGGCACAAATTGAGGCCAAACAAAGACATGCACCCCTAGCACGGAACAGCATGCGTACATAGGAACTCATGAGGATCTATGTTGCTTGTTGCCGCGTTTGCTGTGAGGAGTATCATGCTGAGGATTAGCTCGGGGCTTAACCCTTTGGGTGTCGGCAGCGATTTTAGTCGCGATGATTCCCGCGGGATGTCAGGGTGTTGTTATTCCCGCAGGATGTCAGGGTGTTGTTATTCCTGCAGCATGTCAGGGTGTTGTTATTCCTGCAGGACGTCAGGGTGTTGTTATTCCTGCAGGATGTCAGGGTGTTGTTATTCCTGCAGGACGTCAGGGTGTTGTTATTCCTGCAGGATGTCAGGGTGTTGTTATTCCTGCAGGATGTCAGGGTGTTGTTATTCCTGCAGGATGTCAGGGTGTTGTTATTCCTGCAGGATGTCAGGGTGTTGTTATTCCTGCAGGATGTCAGGGTGTTGTTATTCCTGCAGGATGTCAGGGTGTTGTTATTCCTGCAATGTCAGGGTGTTGTTATTACTGCAGGATGTCAGGGTGTTGTTCTTTTTGCAGGATGTCAGGGTGTTGTTGTTCCTGCAGGATGTCAGGGTGTTGTTATTCCTGCAGGATGTCAGGGTGTTGTTATTCCTGCAGGATGTCAGGGTGTTGTTATTCCTGCAGCATGTCAGGGTGTTTTTATTCCTGCAGCATGTCAGGGTGTTTTTATTCCTGCAGGATGTCAGGGTGTTGTTATTCCTGCAGGATGTCAGGGTGTCGTTATTCCTGCAGGATGTCAGGCTGTTGTTATTCCTGCAGGATGTCAGTGTGTTGTTATTCCTGCAGGATGTCAGGGTGTTGTTATTCCTGCAGGATGTCAGGGTGTTGTTATTCCTGCAATGTCAGGGTGTTGTTATTGCTGCAGGATGTCAGGGTGTTGTTATTTTTGCAGGATGTCAGGGTGTTGTTATTCCTGCAGGATGTTGTTTTTCCTGCAGGATGTCAGGGTGTTGTTATTCCTGCAGGATGTCAGGGTGTTGTTATTCCTGCAATGTCAGGGTGTTGTTATTGCTGCAGGATGTCAGGGTGTTGTTATTTTTGCAGGATGTCAGGGTGTTGTTGTTCCTGCAGGATGTCAGGGTGTTGTTATTCCTGCAGGATGTCAGGGTGTTGTTATTCCTGCAGGATGTCAGGGTGTTGTTATTCCTGCAGCATGTCAGGGTGTTTTTATTCCTGCAGCATGTCAGGGTGTTTTTATTCCTGCAGGATGTCAGGGTGTTGTTATTCCTGCAGGATGTCAGGGTGTCGTTATTCATGCAGATGTCAGGCTGTTGTTATTCCTGCAGGATGTCAGGGTGTTGTTATTCCTGCAGGATGTCAGGGTGTTGTTATTCCTGCAATGTCAGGGTGTTGTTATTGCTGCAGGATGTCAGGGTGTTGTTATTTTTGCAGGATGTCAGGGTGTTGTTATTTCTGCAGGATGTTGTATTTCCTGCAGGATGTCAGGGTGTTGTTATTCCTGCAGGATGTCAGGGTGTTGTTATTCCTGCAATGTCAGGGTGTTGTTATTGCTGCAGGATGTCATGGTGTTGTTATTTTTGCAGGATGTCTGGGTGTTGTTATTCCTGCAGGATGTCAGGGTGTTGTTATTCCTGCAGGATGTCAGGGTGTTGTTATTCCTGCAGGAATCATTGCGACTAAAACCGCTACCGACACCCAAAAGGTTAAATGGACGGCCCTAACGGCGGGTTATGGGGGTCAAGGTCACAGCTATTGCCTAAGGAGTCCGATCTGAACGCTGACCAGTTCACTAGGCGCACTGCAACTGTGTCAATTATAGAACCTTTCAACGGACACGCTATATAGAGTCAGCCGGTCTTTCGGCCTGGGCTACTATGTTGAGTTACTTACTTACTTACGCCTGTCACCCCTACCCGGGTATAGGCCGTAGACGAGAGACCTCCAGCAACTCCTGTCCTGTGCTTCTCCTTCGATTCTACTCCAGGTGGTTCCCAGTCTCTTGATGTCTGCTTGGAGGTCTCGACGCCAGGAGTTTCTCGGCCTACCTCTTTTCCTCTTTCCCTGGGGGTTCCATGACAATGCCTGCCTAGTGATACTGGAAGCTGGCTTTCTCAGACTGTGACCGATCCATCCCCATCTTCTTCGCCCAATTTCATTCTCTGCTGTTATCTGCTCTGTTCTGTCCCAGAGTCTGACGTTGCTGATCTTCTCTGGCCAGTGGATTTTCAAAATTTTTCTAAGGCAACTGTTCATGAAGGTCTGTACTCTGTTGACTGTGGTTTTTGTCAATCTCCAAGTCTCTGCTCCATATAGGAGAACTGCTTTTACATTGGAGTTGAAAATCCATACTTTGGTGTGTTGTGACAGCTCTCTGGAACTGCACACTTTTTTTCAACTGGAGAAAGGCTGCTCTGGCTTTACCGATTCGTGCTCTGACATCTGCATCAGTGCCGCCTTTTTTGTCTATGATGCTCCCGAGATAGGTGAAGGACTCCACCTCCTCCAACGGGGTGCCGGCAAGCAAGACTGGTTCTTTCCTGGTTGCGTTCAGCCTCATTGTCTTTTTTTCTGTTTGTGAATGGTGAGGCCCACTTGGGACGAGATGTCAGCAAGCCTCGTGGTCTTGTCCTGCATTTGTTGATGAGTGTGGGACAGTAATGCCAAGTCGTCTGCAAAATCGAGGTCGTCAAGCTGTGTCCACAGTGTCCACTGTATTCCACTTCGTCTGTGCTCTGTGGCCATCTTCATGACCCAGTCTATGGCCAGTAGGAAGAGGAACGGAGACAGCAGACACCCCTGCCTGACACCAGTTCTGACCTGGAGCTCCCTGGTGAACTGCCCTTCGTGGATCACGCGACATGTCATGCCATCGTAGCTGCTCTTGATCAGGCGGACGAGCTTTGTGGGTACACCGTAGTGTCGTAGGAGTTTCCACAGAGTCTCTCGGTCCACGCTGTCAAATGCTTTCTCATAATCCACAAAGTTGACGTACAGCGAGGAGCTCCACTCCAGAGACTGTTCCACGATGATGCGGAGAGTGGCGATCTGATCTGTACATGATCGGTTTTTCCTGAATACTGCTTGCTGGTCTCTCAGCTGGGGGTCAACGGAGCTCTTCATTCTCTCCAGGATGATACTGTTGAAGACCTTTCCTGGTACTGACAGCAAGGTGATTCCTCTGTAGCTGGAACACTTGAAGAGGTCGCCTTTCTTGGTCAGCCGGCATCACTTCCTCTTCCCAGATCTTTCCAAACAGTGGGTACAGCATCTCCACTGTTGTCTCTAGGTCTGCTTTCAGAGACTTCGCTGGGATGCCATCTGGCCCTGCTGCTTTGCCGTTCACTATGTTGAGTTGGTCACCTCAAAAACCGCGCAAACAACACACGTCTTGCTGTCGTCAACAAGGTCCAGGACGTCCCCCAAGTGTCAGGGCTCTCCGCCTTGGCAAACTTGCTCTGTAAGCGTGCGGGTTTGTGATTTTGTAGTACGATTTTTGTGATACTTCTTTGTAGCCGACCAAAACACCAGCGGGCCTTCTCAAGCTGAAGGACACAGAGGTATATTAACAAAGAGAAGAAATGAATGTTCACCGATCGATACAGCTCGCAATAACCACCCCATCTGCAGAAGATGAAAGGGCATTCGCAGTGCAGCCGAGCCTCCCTGCGGAGAAAACTTGTTCTTGCAAGACAAACACACATCAAGCCACATTGTTTTCACAACACAAACTTGTTTTACACAGAGTGTAACCTGATTATCGCAATTCAAACAACAATCCACTCAATGGAAGCTGACGTTATGACTTCAGAAGTCATCAAGACCAAAAACGCTACCTCCCATATCTAAATTATGTGAGTGCAAGTGATGTTACCAAGAGACATAGATCCTCATGGGCCCCGCAATTGCGGGGGCTCATGAGGATCTATGCCTCTTGGAGACAGACACGACTTTGTGCTGTCGTCAGGTCTTGCTGAGGTCTCGCCAAAGGAGGGGCCCAATATTTGTCCAGCTCTCAGCCAGCGTCCCACAATCCTCTCCGGCCGATCTCGAGAGTTTCCCCACAGTTCCCCGGGGTCTTTGACCCTGTGTGAGTCCTGTGGCCCCAGCCCCCTCAGCCAGCATCTTCAGTCTCAGCCTTGTCCCTGCCCTGCAAGAGCCCCGCGGGCCGTCTGACTGGAAAAGTCAGCAGTGGATGTGAAGGCAGCAAGGTTCGATCCCTCAGACATACAGGTCAGGAATGGAAGCTGATTGGTTTCTCATCGCGTCCACAGTAGGACCGACTTTAACTCATTCGAGACGTGCCGCCTCCGGATACGCGGCTTATGCTTATTGCCGGCTTATGCCGCGTATCCGGTGGCGGCACGTCTCGAATGAGTTAAAGGCATATCAAATGCAAGTTGGCTGCTTTGTGCGTGAATTGAACGGTGATGTCATCCTGCTCATCTATATACAGCAAACTCCCGGTTCATCTATATACAGCAAACACCCAGTCCATCTATATACAGCAAACTTCCGGTTCATCTATATACAGCAAACTCCCGGTTCATCTATATACAGCAAACTCCCGGTTTATCTATATACAGCAAACTCCAGGTTCATCTATATACAGCAAACTCCCGGGTCATCTATATACAGCAAACTGCCGGTTCATCTATATACTGCAAACTCCCGGGTCATCTATATACAGCAAACTCCGGATATAACAAATCGCCACGGGACCCAGTGTTTCTTGTTGATATATCAGATGTTTGTTATAAGCGAAGTCATTTACGTTGAAAAAGCTGGTATTGGGACCTTTGACAAAGTGTTGCGATATCCGACTTGTACTATACCCGACGTATAAGCGGAGAAGACCGTATTTATTTATTTATTTATTTATTTACTGAAAGGGGTGGGTGGGTCTTGAACCCATTTCACGCTCCACAATTCTATCCCGACACACTCACCCCCTCCAAACAAACAAACAAACACACGAACAAACAAACAAATCAAAGATGGCCGACTGAACGTTGACAGATGGATGTGTCAGGCCACGGCCCCAAGTCCCCAGCTCCTACTCCTCCACATTTCCATATTCTACTGCTTTTACATAATTCTTCCGACATGTGACCTTACATCCCACCCCTCTCCGAAGCCCGCCCCCCTCCCTCCCTGACGCACCCCCACCCTGCCATCTTCCACACCTTCCTGTAGGATCTTGACATCCTTGCAAGCCCACAGGGGTTTGACGTCATGCTGACGTCTTTCCAACGTCACTTTAGCGTCAGACAGGACTAGAGAGGTCACACCTCCTCTCTGATCTTTGACACTGACTCTGTGACCGGCTCACGTGCAGTAGGACTCTCGTTGCAACCGCAGTGGCCGCAGGGACGTATGAGAATCTCTGTCTCTTGGTGACAGTGAGCTATTTGTAACTACACTCAACATCATCAGACTGAAGCAGTCATCAGGGTCAAGTTCCCGCATGACCCTATCTTTCACCCCCCCCCCCAACCTCCTCCCCCCCCACCCCCAACCTCCCCCCCCCCACCCCACATCGTCCTCCTCAGCAAGAGGCATAGACCCTCATGACTCCTCGCAAGACCGTCTGCATCACAGAGAACAAGTCTTATCAGCAAGAGGCATAGATCCTCATGGGTCCCCGCGAATGCGGGGACTCATGAGGATCTATGCCTCCTGCGCGATTGGGTTTGTATCAGTCAACATGACATTGTCTGGGCACAAGTTTCATGCGCAATGGTCAACGCAATGATGTCGGACTTTAAACGTCAGCTATTCTGCTACCAAGAACGTGGATGTCAAGAAACGTGTGCAAGTTGTCGAGACCCGAATGAACGCTCGCCACGAATATGAGCCCACGAGCCGAAAGACACGAATACTTTCCTGTCCATAAAAATGTGGAAAATTGACCTCCATAGGTCATCGGGCCGACGTCGGCCTCTGTGGGCCCGAAGGTCTTTATTACTGGGGGACAATCAGGTTTTATACTGAGTTCCAAAATCCGCGCGCCTGCTTGCTCTGCACTCTATGTCTGCGCTGAAGAGATTACCTGAGGAGTACATGTTTTCTGACAATACAGAACTCTTTAAACGAATCGACCCATCTCCCGCGACTCGGGCTGACAGCAGTAGGCAGCAAATTATCTTTAAATGTCAGCTATTTTTGAGGCGATCAGTTCAGCGTCCAGGAGCCTTCCAACTTCCCGAGACACAGATTGACATGAGCCCATGCAGCCGTAGGGGCGGAATAGAATCATGTTTCTTCTGACAGAGATTGGCCCCACACGTGATACACGAAGCCGCTGGTATGTTGTGTACGTTCTGTTGTTGACGGCACAGGTGTTTCGGAACACCACGGGTTAAATGTATTTATCTACAGCGATCTTAGACCCTGCGCAAACCATTATGCAGGGTGCTCCGCTATAGCGGAGCACCTTGCGTAGTGGTTTGCGCAGGTGTAGAGAAGCACCTTGTGTAGTGGTTTGCGCAGGGCTAAGCCTTCTCATGCAACGGATGTTAGTCTACACCGCGATGCAGCATTTGAGTAGAAATCACGCAAAGGTCATGAGAGCAGCCAGCCCTCCCCCCCCCAAAAAAAAAAATAAATAAAAAAAAATAAAAATAAATTAAAAAAAAAATAAAAAAAAATAAAAATAAAATAAAATAAATAATAAATAAATAAAATGAAATAATAAAAAAAAAAATAATAAATTAAGAAAAAATATAAAAAAAAATAAAAAAATAAGAAAAATAAAAAACTAAAACAACAACAAAAAACACACACACACACAAAAACCCACGTCAGCCCCGTTCAAGCTCCGACAGCACTTGGACAGTTTATTGACAGCGCGCGCCCATCTCACCACGCAGTTCGCTCCCCTGGGACCCGGCCTCAAAAGTCCCCGGATCTTATCGATCTCCTGACGTCACAACGTCACGCAAGATCACGCGAGATGAGGCGCTGTCGGGATTCCCAACCCGCTTCTTGTACGCATACATTCGCCCGCTCGACATTTCTAGAAGTTCCAGTGGTGGGCGGGAAGGCCGAATTCATTATTCATAAACATTATTCATAAACAATCTCGTAACAAAAAACTACATAACCTTGATTTGAACAAGAGCAAACATGTGCCGTAGAACACACAGAACGTGCCACTGTTGCTGAAATATGACGTAATATATCAATCAGATGTGAGTGCACGAATGTTAGAATTTCTCACACATAACTTCATGTAATTTATCTTTTATCACGTCACTTTTCTCCATCAGTTTCCCAGAACTGGCTGTCGTCTGTCAGGGGAGGTAAGCGGGGCCGGTTGGTGGTTCCCCGAAGGCGCAGGTCCTTCAGGTGGCCGACTTTGATGGAGCGTGTGTCTCCCATTCCAGCCAGATATCACCGCCAGATCTCCAGCCTACAGACCGTCCGCATCACAGATAACAACTTTTACCAGCAAGAGGCATAGATCCTCATGGGTCCCCACGAATGCGGGGACCCATGAGGATCTATGCCTCTTGCGCGATTGGTTTGTACCAGTCAACATGACATTGTCTGGGCACAAGTTTCATGCGCAATGGTCAACACAATGATTTCGGACTTCAAAACGTCTGCTGTCTGATTCACAAAGAGCACATGAGGTCAGCAGGGAGATCTTACTCTTGATTCAAGCACACACTCTATGTAATTCTGCGCACCTCAGACGGAGCAGCCCATGAAGGGTACAACTGAAGAACTTATGGGCAGTCCATCACACGTTACAAAACTCTCTCTCTCTCTCTCTCTCTCTCTCTCTCTCTCTCTCTCTCTCTCTCTCTCTCTCTCTCTCCTCTCTCTCTCTCTCTCTCTCTCTCTCTCTCTCTCTCTCTCTCTCTCTCTCTCTCTCTCTCTCTCTCTCTCTCTCAGTCTCTCTCTCTCTGTAAAAATGATAGATTGACGCCCCATCCCTACCACAGACAAATTCAGACACTTAAACATTCTCGGTCTGCGTCAGCAACTTACTTTAAACAAATGCGTCTTTATGCATAAAATACTGAATACTATGACACCCCAGCATCTAATCATTAAATTTATATCTCGCCAAGAGCGTGAACCTCAAGAAACAATACCGTACCCCTACCACTGCCAAGAATCGACCTTTTAAAACTAATATGTCATTCTCCGGTCCGTTTTCCTTGGAATTCTATCCTTGCACACTTGAAAACTATAACATCACCAGAAATTTTTAAAACAAAACTTTCTGATTACCTGATGAGTCAAACTTAGTACTTCTCTCAGGTACTGTAATATCTCCTGTACCTCATGTATTTCATGCAGATGGTTGGTATGTGTGTGCGCGCGCGCGCGTGTGTGTGTGCACGCGTTTGTTTGTGCGTGTGGGTGTATGTGTGTGCGGCGCGCGTGCGTGCGTCTGTGCATGTGTGTGATGAGTGTTATTTTGTTGTTGTTGTATATAATGATGCTATTGGGTTTTGTATGCAAATATATTTTGTATAGTTTCGCTTTTTTATGCGGCTGTAGATGTTAGCAACGGCAAGTTTGTAAAATGACGATTTGTTTTCTGTCAAAACTTTTTACCGTTGAAAAATAAAGTTTCATCATCATCATCTTCATCTTCATCTCTCTCTCTCTCTCTCTCTCTCTCTCTCTCTCTCTCTCTCTCTCTCTCTCTCTCTCTCTCTCTCCGGCCGCTGCCATTCACACACTTTGATGTGACGGCCAGTTGGGCTTAAACGTGACAGGACATTTCACTCCAGCACCAAACACCACAGACCTGCAAGAGGCATAGATCCTCATGAGCAAACGCGATAGCGGGGGCTCACGAGGATCTATGCCTCTTGCTGACACCCCATTACATCTGTCTTCCTCAAGCGGAAGCGGTGATCGGTGCTCAACCTATGACGATCAACACTATTCTCAGGCTGTACTACGAATAACAGTGATGTTCCAGAAAGATGGATGGGGAGATCGGTGCAGCTGGGGTTAAAGGCTCTCTTTCCAAGATGCGAGCTCCGGTGATACGCGCGTATTAAAGTTGATGAGGACAGCCAGAGGAGCCAGGTGTGCCTGAATGGGCTCACGAAGGACCTGCATCTCCTGCAGATGAAAGGCAAAAGTGCGAGCAGTTGAAGTGGGCAGCAGCCAGGTGTGTGGCCCGGACCGTTAGAAAATTATAGCCAGCCAGTCCTACGCTGGACTTGTTACGCACCCCACCAACACCCCTCCCCCTCCCTCCCCCATCCGCCCCCACCACATCCCCAACCCCATCACCCTGACTCCGCCTGCGGATGGAGTAGGCTTTTCGATTAACCCCTTCCTGCCTGTGGACTTTACTATATGTGACATCCAAAGTCGGCGTTCATTCACCGACCAAAAGCCACTGCCGTTCAAACAACGGGGATACAAATCGGTCTCAGCAAGAGACACAGATCTATACACCTTGCAGCTGAGTGAAGTGTTCATTTTATCTCGGCAGTGAAAATGTTAACCTGTTCATCCTCTCAGGAGACAGATCGACCAAGATAACGCAAAGGGATGCGGGCAAAGCAGCCTGGTGTTCTGACAGTTCAAAGGCGGTGCCACAAGGTGGCGGGCTATTCTGGCACCACCCTTCATCTACAGTGTCGACTTGAACTTGTGGTGTAATCTTCCAAATGACAGATCCCCGTGAAAATGTCTTCAATGAGGTAGTAATTTAGCCTGTAATCGACATTCAAGTGTCACTAATGGGTTTGGACGCCCTCACACCGTTTCCGTGGATACATCACCACAGTAATCGCCAATGGCCTCGGAAAAAAAGAGGATCTACAAGGAGTTAATGAACTCTTTCTACTCTAAGGCCGACCGACTCGACTTTTGGAGTCGTCCTCTGAGGACTGCATTACAATCCAGGAGACACGTCGACCATGATAGTTCAAGGGTGGTGCCAGAATAGCTTGGCGCCCACAGGCGCCAAGCTATTCTGGCATCACACTTGAACTATCATGGTCGATCCAAATCTGGCCATGTGTCAGGGTTGAATGAGTTAAATTGCACGTGCAATTTGAGATATTTCCCATGTAACCCCTTCAGGGCCAGCTGACGCAGACGTGTTTCTGCAGTCTTCGTTAATTCAAAACCAACAACCCTAGCTATCATAAGAACATGGAACAAACCTAGCTATCCTAGGAACATGGAACAACCCTAGCTGTCACAGGAACATGGAACAACCCTAGCTATCCTAGGAACGTGGAACAACCCTAGCTATCCTAGGAACATGGAACAACCCTAGCTATCCTAGGAACATGGAACAACCCTAGCTATCACAGGAACATGGAACAACCCTAGCTATCACAGGAACATGGAACAACCCTAGCTATCCTAGGAACATGGAACAACCCTAGCTATCCTAGAAACATGGAACAACCCTAGCTGTCACAGGAACACGGAACAACCCTAGCTATCCTAGGAACATAAAACAACCCTAGCTATCCTAGGAACATGCAACAACCCTAGCTATCACAGGAAAGTGTAACAACACTAGCTGTCACAGGAACGTGTAACAACCCTAGCTGTCACAGGAAATTGTAACAACCCTATCTGTCACAGGAAAGTGTAACAACCCTAGCTGTCACAGGAACGTGTAACAACCCTAGCTGTCACAGGACCGTGTAACAACCCTAGCTGTCCCGGGAAAGTGTAACAACCCTAGCTGTCACAGGAACGTGTAACAACCCTAGCTGTCACAGGAATGTGTATTAAAGTGGCGTCTGCAAGAGGCATTCATCCTCATGAGCCCCAGCAACTGCCAGGCTCATGAGGATCTATATCTCTTGCAGTTGAGTGTCTGTTCAAATTTGATCAGCACTAAACGGGTTAAACTGTTTGTCCTGAGTTTAACCCTTTGGGTGTCGGTAGGGGTTTTTGTCGCGATGATTCATGCAGGAATAACAACACCCTGACATCCTGCAGGAATAACAACACCCTGACATCCTGCAGGAATAACAACACCCTGACATCCTGCAGGAATAACAACACCCTGACATCCTGCAAGGATAACAACACCCTGCCATCCTGCAGGAATAACAACACCCTGTAATGGGGTGTCAGCAACACCCTGACATCCTGCAGAAATAACAACACCCTGACATCCTGCAGGAATAACACCACCCTGACATCCTGTAGGAATAACAACACCCTGACATCCTGCAGGGATAACAACACCCTGCCATCCTGCAGGAATAAAACACCCTGATATCCTGCAGTAATAACAACACCCTGACATCCTGCAGGGATAACAACACCCTGACATCCTGCAGGAATAACAACACCCTGACATCCTGCAGAAATAACAACACCCTGACATCCTGCAGGAATAACACCACCCTGACATCCTGCAGGAATAACAACACCCTGACATCCTGCAGGGATAACAACACCCTGCCATCCTGCAGGAATAAAACACCCTGATATCCTGCAGGAATAACAACACCCTGACATCCTGCAGGGATAACAACACCCTGACATCCTGCAGGAATAACAACACCCTGACATCCTGCAGGGATAACAACACCCTGACATCCTGCAGGGATAACAACACCCTGACATCCTGCAGGAATAACAACACCCTGACATCCTGCAGGGATAACAACACCCTGACATCCTGCAGGGATAACAACACCCTGACATCCTGCAGGAATCATCGCCACAAAAACCGCTACCGACGCTCAAAGAATTAAGACCACCCTTGAGGTGCTCCCATCCAGCCTACCCCCCCCCCACCCCCCAACCCTCACCCCTCCCACCCCTCTCCCCCCCCCCCTCCCCCGCACCTACACAGTCATCCCCAAAATCCCGTAACAAACTCCAGTAAGCAAAGAGGAGCTTATATGACGTCAGCCTGAAGAACTGCGTATCAGTAGTAAAAGCCCCGCCACACATGCCGATTGTGCCCCGATTTTGTAGCAGATTCCGATCTGATTGCGAGCGGATGACGTCAGAAGATGACGTCAGAATGTCTCTTTGTATCCCCGCCGTGAGATGGCCATAGCCGCCTGCTCGGCGTTAAACACAAATAACTAACTCGTTGTATCCGATCCGATCCCAATCGTCTGGGAATCGTGTGTTTAGAGCCTGCTCTATTTTTCCAACATGAATCGGCCCCGATTGTAAGCTTCAACCAATCAGAGCGCGTCTCGTGAAGCACGTCGTTTCAGTGTGAAAATGGCGGAAGATCAGTACCACCTTCGTTGCCGATGTCTCGCCCGCCTCTTCTCGAATATGATGAAAAACTGCTGCTAATGCAAGCACATCATCATCACTGTCAAAACTAGCAGCCATTTAGCAGAACAGGAATCTGTTTACGACCTTGATCTTCGATTCAAACCGGTCGGCTAAGTCGGAAAGCCGTAGTCCGGCCCGATCACACTCCGATTGAAACGGTTTTGGGAACTGCTCGAGGATCGGCCTCAAAATTGGCATGTGTGACGGCGCCTTAATAGCTATTATGGAAAACAGTGCACATGACACTTTTTATGACGCAGTACATCTCGAGATGTCCGTGGAAACAATAAAGTCAGTCAGATAACGCTTATGATTCAGCGGCGAGCTGTAATAGGTATCATAACTCCCCGCCGCATCATAACCGGATACACCGGACTTCATTTCGCGAGAACAATCGGTCCCTGCGGCAGCATTGCCGACGTCCACGTGTCTAGTACCATTATTAGGGGTGTGAACTCTCCCATCGCCTTTGTGACGGAGTGACCCAAGCGTCCTAACCTCTGTCTTGGGGTCCGCTGCATGAATGAGACGGAGTCCTGCTCAAGCCACTTAGCAAGGTGCTTCGCTAGCGATTCGCGAAGTAGCTTTGCGCAGGACTAAGCTCGCTCATGCAACCGGCCCCTGGTCTTTACTGGCCATGCTACGTGTTGCACCTGCAAGACCTCTCTGGGAATACTCTATGTCGAATGATCACACCACAAGAATCACTTCAGCAAAATATATCGCGGCAGCAGAACTGTCGTCCGCTTTACTCCAGTTTACTGATTATTCAAAGAACATGCTGATCGAACCTCCGCCGGCAAGAGATATATATTCACACGAGCCCCTGCGGCTGCACCAGTATAGTACTGCGGCTGCCGGGGCTCACGTGACTCTATGTCTCTTGCAAGATGGAGTGGACATAGAAGACAGACTGCAGAATCAAATAGTGTCAGCAAAGCGCCATCTTTGACAACGGCACGGTTCTCCCGGGCCCCCAAACACGACAGCGGACTGAAAGCACCACAGAATGTTCCAGCAGGTTGTTTTCTTGTGAAGCTGCTTGATTGTTCAGTTCGCCGGCATGAAGTGACGTGGATTGGCTGTGCAGACTCAGCTGGGAGCTTAGGGATGCTTCCCAAAGGGAACCCGAAGGGCAAATGTGAGCAGTGTCGCGTCGTCTGCGCATGTCAGCGTCTTCGAAACTCGTCAGGTGAGACCCTAGAGTCTTCAAAATGGAAGCGTGCAAAACTGCGCGCGATGATGACGTGAGCGTGAAGTTTGAGAAACTCGCACGTAAATAAAGAAATCCAAAGGCACAGACCTTCATAGAGCCGCGGTCATGAAGAACTGTGTCCCTTGATAATGGATTTGGATTGCAGGTTTGGTTTACAAACTCAACATAGCAAGATCACGCTTCCAAACCCTCGCCGGCTCCGCACAAATCTAGCTGGCCTTCTACACACCCGTGTCACGGCTGGACCAGCATGGAGGAGGCTGCACAATTGCAGAACGTCTAGACAAGGCCAGCCCGTGCAGGGGAACGTGTAACCCCCAGCTGTCGGTCTGTCTACAACAGTTTGAATGTCGGTCAGACGATCGTCACCAAATTTCCATTCGGGATTGCCACAACCTCCATTCCGCGTCTCTGTCACTGGGACAGCTACACAGGCCAGATTTCACTTCGCGTCCAACCTCGGCAAGAGGCATAGATCCTCATGAGCCCCTGCGACAGCAGGGGCTCATGAGGATCTATGCCTCTTGCGGGCATACCGTCGTCGGCGACATTTTACATCTTCGAACGGGACTCGTATACGAATGTTAGTCAAGGACTGAATGCACGGTACTGAAGTGTATCAGAGAACGTTCAGGTCACGGGTCTTGTCAACTTCGATACTCCAGACAAACCTGAAATGTCCCAGCTACTGTTTCCCTCCAAAATATAGATCTTTTTATTTCGTGTTTAAAGTTCTGTCAATCAAGGCGACGCTTGGTATTTTCTGTGGTGCTAATGCCACCTCCTTTGGCCTTCCACCTTCCTCCTTCCCCACCCCCCTGCTCTCCCCTCATTCCCCACCCCCTGCCACCACACATTCTATGGCTTGTTACATTGGTATCAGACGAGATTGATCAAAGTTGTTCATGACCTTTGAAAGAGTCGTCTGAACTTACAAGTTGCGTGCTTGACGCGTCAGATACCTCAACGGAAACGCCAGGCACGCGCAAGAGATATAGATCCTCATGAGCCTTCGCATTGCGGGGAAGGGGGGGGGGGGGCTCATGAGAATCTATCCCATTTGTGGGCCTAACACCGTCTCGGGCGGAGGGAGTTGTCTCGAGCTTACACAACGTACAACAAACCAAAGGGAATTACACAGCGCTGGACAGACGAACAGTTAGATCCCCTGCCCTAACTGTTCGTCTGTCCAGCGCTGTGTAATTCCCCTTGGTTTGTTGTACAATTCTGCCAGCGCTAGCCTCACCTATCTGGTTTGTGAGTGTCTCGAGCTTAGCCTAAGGGGGAGCAATTACCACAGAATACAGAGAGGATATGGCAAAGGGGTCGACCTGCATGCAGGTGGCGCCAGGTAGCGGACCTCGAGAATCTTATTAATTTACAAAAGGTTAACCCATTCGAGACGAACTGCATCCAGATACGCGGCTGAAGCTGCGTATCCGGATGCAGTTCGTCTCGAGTGAGTTAAGAACAATCTTCTCCAGTTCTGTTTTATTTCTCTGTACGTAAGACCAGAGCATCGCCAGGAAAGACGTGCGAACAGCAAACCAGACACCCAGGGTGGCAGACGAAAACAAGGAAAGAACAGAAATCTTTACTGTGGCAGAACATTACCATAGTCGCTGAAACACTGAGAACGTACAAAACGAACAATCGGGCTTTGTTTGTTTTTGTGTTTGTTTGTTTGTTTGTTGGTTTGTTTGTTTTGTGTTAGTTTGTTTGTTTGCCGTTTGATTTTGAGGAGAAGCAAGTATAAGGAAAAGAATTTAGTAAGCCACAAATCTGTACGTTTTCTAGGTATTGCTAAGTAAGCAAAATCTGTACGTTTTCTCGGTATTGCTAAGTAAGCAAAATCTGTACGTTTTCTAGGTATTGCTAAGTAAGCAAAATCTGTACGTTTTCTCGGTATTGCTAAGTAAGCAAAATCTGTACGTTTTCTAGGTATTGCTAAGTAAGCAAAATCTGTACGTTTTCTCGGTATTGCTAAGTAAGCAAAATCTGTACGTTTTCTCGGTATTGCTAAGTAAGCAAAATCTGTACGTTTTCTAGGTATTGCTAAGTAAGCAAAATCGCACGTGGGCCTTTTGTGGCCGAAGTCGGCTGGAGGAACACGCTTGAAAACAGACAATTCACTTTGCCATATCATAAACCCGCCGGTGTCACCACCACTGCTCTGTAGTACCCGTGACGTTATGAGGCGGGTTTCTTTTTTAAATTGCTTATTGTCCTATGAAGGCTACATTACAGGGTTAGGAGACAGATCACCGTTTTAGTTCAAGGGTGGTGCCAGAACAACGTGGCGCCTCAAGCGCCACGCTGTTCTGGCACCACCCTTGAACTACCACATGCAAATTGATGTTAATCAGTCAATGGGTGTATCAAAAGCCAGCACACCATACTTCCGTGACGCAGCGGTAAAAGCGCCTGCCACCAATGCAAGAGGTGTGAGGTTCGATACCCGGTACCGGCGTCGGACTTTCTCCTCTAGTAAGTGTCACCATTCATTTGGGTGGACCGTCGCCGGAGGGTTTTTTTTTCTCCGGGTACTCCGGCTCTTTCCTCCCCCACGAATTTGGTATTAATTTCAGGCCACTTAATCAAATTTCAAAAATATAAAAACGATTTAAATTTCAAAAATTTCAGTAGCTCGCTTGAGCTTGCCCTTAGCACCACGTGAATGTTTTGTGTTAATGTACAGTGTGTGAGGGAATGCGCGTGATTCACGTGAGCGTGCTTGTTGGGTTCAGTTCGCGGCTATGTCCTGCGCATTGAGTTATATTATAAATATGAGAAATGCGCCATATAAATACTATGTATTATTAGTATTATAATAAACCAGCCAATCTCATCACCACCTCTCTGTAGTCAACTTCTTCCAACGCCAGCAATCCGGTACTTTGTGCCCGGCACTGACCTCACCACCACGGCAGCCACCTTCTTCAGGGACTGATGCCGTGAACACATCTCGTGATTTCTGGCGCCATCTAGTTCCTCTTCACTTCCTCCCTAACGCACAAATTACCTCCCTTGCCCTTACCCGCGCTCTCACAAAAAGCCGCCGCCGCCATCTTCACGCTTACAAATTTAAATCGCGACTTCCAACAGCAGACACGGACAGACGGAAGTAAATAGGACACGTTACAGCAAGTGGCATAGATTCTCATGATCCCCTGCGAATGCAGGGGTTCATGAGAATCTATACTACTTGCAGGTGTGTTAGGCCTCAGCGCAGGTTGATGAAGTTTTCCTAGCTCAGAAGATGATCTGCGCTCGCTCGTCAAACGCTATTGCAGCCTCTCCAAATCTGCCAAGCGGAAGAAGAGCTTATTTCATACCGACGTATGATCCGAATAGCATCCCTTTCCCGCCCAGCGCCAAGCGCCTGAAAACTCACACCCAGTGCGCAAAGGGGCCTCGGGCCCACGCCAGGCCTGTCGTGAGACAGGAGACGTTTTGCTAACGGGGGCAGCGTCAAAAGTCAGGATAGAATGGACCGCAAACCACCCGGTAAGTGCAAATCGCAGACGATAGTTACAGCCGGCCAATTGTTCCATTATATTTTGGTGCGGACTGTCTGGGCCATGGACACCGTGTTCACCGCGACTGAACTATGATTAGTGTGGCTGCGTTCGCATGGAACGACTCCAGACAGCGAACGAAAGAAAAGTCATCGCGGATACGTACACAGCTCCTACCCTTTAACATAGACAACACTCCAAACATTTTCAAGAGGCATAGATCCCCATGAGCCCTCCGGGCTCATGGGGATCTATGCCTCTTCGAGATGTCTGTAGATCCCAAATGATGATCCACATGACTTCCGGCTTTCTCGTTGGCTGTCGCCGCTCGTTTCAAACGAAACCTCGCTTATGTATTATTATTATTATTATTATTATTATTATTATTATTATTATTATTATTATTATTATTATTATTATTATTATTATGTAAGCTAATGCTGACGGATGAAGGGCTGTGGAAAGGGGGTGGTGCGGTGGGGTGGCGGGTAGGGTGAAGGGTGGACATTCTTTGCTACAAGTAAGCCATCATGTCTAATTCACCTCCCATCCTCAATCCTGGAAGAGATTCATCGTCTACTAATACTAAATCATTGCAGTCTTCCTGCCACAACAAACTTACATCTCCTCCAAAGACGGAGGTCAGAGACCGCCCAGCTTCCGACAATATTTTACCATACATACATCACACAAAAATGCTTACTTGCGTGCTTTGAAGTCAATGTACCGGTGTACACTACACAGAGTCCTCTTCTTTACACTGAGAGAAGAAAAAGACAGAGAGGCCAAGAGGTGTACATAGATTGTTTTTATCTCGTCCTTGCTTCATGACCCGACAGATAGCGAACAATACGTGTGTGTTTTATAGGCGCCCGCGACGCGGGGAGCGAGTTGCGTGTAAAGCGGGGAGCCTGGTGAATTAGCGCGCCATCGTGAGCAACAAGTAGTTTATCTCCCCTGACCGCCACTTTAATTGGAAACATGATATTTGGCGCCAGCACCCGGGCAGCGGTTAGGCGACATCTTGAACATCCATCACCCCGGGCAACAAGCTCAGAGCACTCTCGGTGACAGGATGAGAGTAAGCTCCCTTTGATCGATGTCTGGGAACTGGCGTTTTCCACTTCAACCGCCGGCAAATAGTGCTATTCACTCACTCACACCGCCTGGACGTCCCGTCTGAAATAGGCACATATTCTCATGAGCTCCTGCAGCCCACGGCTGCAGGGGCCCATGAGAATCTGTGCCTCTTGCAGGCAGCTATCCACCATATTCAAGTCACGAGACTGACAATCCTGGATTAGAATTTGGACTGGAGTGGATTGAGGGGCCCGGCTACAGCGTTATGACACCGACAGCACACAATGCTCCGACCTCTGTCTCCGTCTCGACTTGAGAGCAGGGACTGATAGACTGCGGGTGATGAGGTCGGTCCTTACGGCTGTAGATGCTTGTGAGAATCCCTGCCGATTGCAGGCTGGCTGTCCTGAGTGGTGAGGGCCGGACTAGCGGGGAAAAACTGTGACGTGACATGAGCGGGCGGGAGAGAGGGAGGGTGGTATGAAACGGGTGGAGCCGGTTGTGATCTTTCTTGACTTTGGATCAAGAGGCACCCTAAATCAGCGGTAACTGCAGGAAGCTGTCCCGGATGAAGACACCCCGATGCAGGAGTCATTGCCACCAACAACAACACACGCTGAACGCCTCATCACCTCCTCCACGTGAGGGAAAACAGACGTAAGTGCAGGTCAAAAGGCTGAGTCCCCTGCCGTGTAAAACGCAAAGAAGTAACTGATATTAAAAAAAAAAAAAAAGCACGCTTCAAAATAACAAGTTGACTGTTTCGTCCTAGGATGTTTCTCTCCTGGGTGATTTCTTCGCAGTAAGTCAGGCCTAACATGAAGACAGTCTCTCAACCCTGCACTTCCAGGGGCAACAGACTGACATTTTCATACATCGTAAATGCAACGTCAAAGATCCTAAGCCGCCAAAGGCACACGGAACGTCAAAGATCCTAAGCCGTCAAAGGCACACGGAACGTCAAAGATCCCAAGCCGTCAAAGGCACATGGAACGTCAAAGATCCTAAGCCGTCGAAGGCACACGGAACGTCAAAGATCCTAAGCCGTCGAAGGCACACGGAACGTCAAAGATCCTAAGCCGTCAAAGGCACACGGAACGTCAAAGATCCTAAGCTGTCAAAGGCACACGGAACGTCAAAGATCCTAAGCCGTCAAAGGCACACGGGCACACAGTGGTTTCAGCAAGAGGTATAGATCCTCGTGAGTCCCCGCGACAGCGGGGGCTCATGAGGATCTATACCTCTTGCATTTGGGTGTTGTCAAATTGTACTCGGCAATCAAAGGGTCAACCCCCGGCCACTCTCCGCCATAGCGAGGACGTGCGTTCTTTGTCATTTGGCTTCTGGTCAGCAGACACACGGCGTCTGACAGAAGGCATGTTGCTTGTGTAGTTAGTCCTGCGTGGAGAGAACATTTGTGCGGGGTCATTTCGGGTCCGCAGCGACAGCGTGGGTCAGCGACACGTATCATCTCACACGCTGGACGCTCAATTCTTTCAGGCATCGGACGGTACTTTGGGTCAGTGGCGATACGCTGGGTCAGTGGCGACAGTTTGGCTTGGGTCAGTGGCGGCAACATTGATCAATGCTGACAGTTTATGCCAGTGATGACACGCTAGTTAGTTTTGGCTTTGTTAGTGTTGGGTCGACACGGAAAACTGCCAGCATTTGGGCGGTCCATTTCGACTGTGGACTGGGGGCCACGGGTTGGCGCTGAGTAACTTTTGCCAGCACCATTAGGGTTAACAATTCGCCCATAATTCCACTTCAGTTAACCATTTCGCCCCCAGTGGCCGAATATTTTGTTCTTGAAGTGTTTGTTAACACCTTTCTAGCCGCTACACGTACATGTCTGTTTCAGATTTTTTGGGGGGGTTAATTTTACCACCAAAAGCTAAAACTGTTTCAGAAACATGGACACAGATTGGTCTCAGCAAGAGGCATAGATCCTCATGAGCCCCCGCAGTCGCGGGGGCTCATGAGGATCTATGCTTCTTGCAGTTGGGTCGTTTAACCTTTTTCCCGGCAGTGCAAGGGTTAATGAAATGCCAAACAGCTTGACAGCCGCACGCCATGCCAAACAGCTTGACAGCCGCACGCCATGCCAAACAGCTTGACAGCCGCACGCCAAACAGCTTGACAGCCGCACGCCAAACAGCTTGACAGCCACCCAAAGTTGTTGAAACTCGGCACACGTTGTCCTGGATTCAGGCTGAGAAGGTGGCAACTCCAGCGTGTTTAGACGAAAACGGTGGAATAAAAAAAAAATGGGAACAAGCATGCGATATCGCACGCATGTCCGGACTTGTAATCCACTATATTGCCTCACATGACTCGCACTTTTTTTTCTTCTTTTCTTTTCTTTTACATGCATGGACTTTTAATTTCCAGAAAACCGGAACTGTGTGTGACCAATTCAGCTCGACTCCGAGCCCAGTACCCAGCAAGCAAAGGTCCTCCTGCTCACGACGGCCGCAGTGGGTCCGCAGACGTATTGCTGGGGTAAGAGGCGCTGTCCATAAACAGGTGACACGTAGAACGAGCTGTTTGGACTGGAGTTGACTGACTTCAACTGTGGGATCAGTACGTACATAGACCGCTAGATCTACAGTCGCCGTGGGACACATGACAAGACGGATGGCCAGACCTCCCGCTCCCGGCATCCATTTTAATTTTTCAATCTCCCCGCCGCGCGAGTCAAGTCTGCTGCCTGTATAAACATTCCTTCCCAGCATGCCCGCAGCCAGGGACAGATAACCCGTCACCGATACCCTCGGATTCCCTCCGTCAGGCGGCTGCTTATCTCCCTTGTCCTGCATCCCCGAAAGCGCAGTGAGACGAGAGACGAGACTACAAGAGGGGGAGATTATTATCGTCGCGCGTTGCACGGGCTAGAGGAGGTTAATTTGAATCGTCGTGAACGCAATATTACCTCCTCCCTAAGAGGAACGCAGACCTACGTATTACTACAACGCATTACTAGAGGTGCGATATAAAAAGGAATTGAACTCTGCGATTACGTGGCAGAGGTGAGCCCGGGTGGAAAGAGGAGTATCAGCTTTTCCGACCGAAGACTCTGACTGACCCCATCTTGAACTGAACGGGGGGGGGGGGGGGGGGGGGGGGGGGGGGGGGACCAAAAAAAACAACTCAGATCTCTGCAAGAGACATAGATCATCATGAGCCCCCGCAGTTGCGGGGGCTCATGATGATCTATGTCTCTTGCGCTTGGAATACGTTGTTTGTGTAAACGTTGGGTTAAGAGCGACATTGTTGCTGTAATCTGTGTCGACCCGAGGTTTAAACATTTGCCTGCTCTTTTGAGCGCGGGCGGTTGATAGCAAAACACCGGCGCGCTATCTCAAATCAGCGTGTGAAAACAAAGTTTGGGGGGAAAAAAAATATAGTTTGCAAAAAAAAGTTGCAGGTACAAAAGCGAACAGTGTGAAAACCTTCCTAGTCACTCCATGAACTCCCTGTATTTTTCTCCGGGGGAAGGGGGGCCGTAGTGTTTTCCTGAATGTTAATTAGAACATATTATGTATGCGTTATTGTTTAGTTCATTGTAAAAGTGGTGTGTTTCGGGCATTGTGTTTTGTTTGTTTTGTGCATATGCCATTGTACTTTTAGTTTTGTGTACAGATTGTTAAGCGCTTAGAGCGTTTGATTAATATTAAGCCCTATATAAATACTCATTATTATTATTATTATTATTATTATTATTATTATTATTATTATTATTATTATTATTATTATTATTTTCCAAATATATAGGGGGGGGGTGGAAGTAAGCTAACCTGGCACTACTCTTAAATTATCATGGTCGATCCATCTCTTGCTGTCATGAGTCAGAGGCTTAATTGGTTAATCTATGACTGAAAGAAGCAGAAAGTGTGTGGAATCGGACCTGCTCCGCCATCGCGTCTGCAACCTAGTCGTTGATAACCAAGGGCGGCAACCGCGGCTAAACGACAGCTGATTGATTTTCAAACGGGATGACTGAGCGCCCTTTCTGTCAAACTTCAACCTCTCCCCTTTCCCTCCCCCCCCCCCCCCCCCCCCCCCGACCTTCCCCTTCTCCTCCCCTGCCTCCTAGCTTTCCCCTTTTCCAGTAAACGTGAATCGTTGAAGATTAGAAATGCGTGAAATTGTTTAACTCATTCTACCCCAACACCGAAATCCTTAAATTTTGTCATTGTCCTCTGAAGACTGCATTGCCGTGCAGGACACAGCTCGACCATGATAGTTCAAGGGTGATGCCAGAATAGCTTGGCGCCCATAGGCGCCAAGCTATTCTGGTATCACCCTTGAACTATCATGGTGGATCTTTATCTTGCTGTGGTGTGTCTGGGGCAAAATGAGTTAACACACACACACACACACACACACACACACACACACACACACACACACACACACACACACACACACAAATGAGGGTGAAATCAGTCTGTTACCGGTTGTGACTGAAATTACATCGTACAGACAAAAAGAAGAAAAGGAAGAACGAGATGCTTTAGTTGGGGAGCAGACATGCAACGCGCGTGTGTGTTATCAAACAAAAGTCTACTCCTTAGCCCGGTCACGACCAAAGGTTTTGATACGATCTTTTCCGGCTAATCCACACGGCCGGCGCAAACTGAATTCTCCGTCACCATCGACTGTTAACCCTCATCATTCGGAATACACCTGTGTGTGAAATAAGTTTGACTAAAATAGTTCAAGGGTTGTGCCAGAATAGCCTGGCGCCTCTAGGAGCCAAAGCTATTTTGGCACCACCCTTGACCTAAAGCCATTGGTCTCAGTATATCCTTATCTGTAAGTATGATAATGTAGCTTGCATTTGACAGTGTACACATTTGAAGCTTCTAGCCTCAGGATGGTAAGGGTTAAAGAACACGGACGCGAATGCAGCATCACTTGCGGGGGCTCGTGAGGATCTATGCCTCTTGTCTTTGGGTATTGCGCGTTCCGACAGGAAAGGGTTAAGATGACATCGCTGTGTGCCCAGCTGCGTTGCGCCATCAGAAAGTCATGAAAAGAAACACTCACACACGGAAACAGAGAGAGTGATGTCTGCCTCACAGCTGTGAGACCCGTGCTTGTAAAACAAAACATAGCGATCCTGTGATCCAAACCATAGCAGGACCACCCAATGTTGGACACCCAGGGTAATGGAGTCTTTAGACAGGCTGACTCAAACATGGAGAGTCGCTATTTCTTATTGGCTCTCGCGCTGTGATCCACGGACGAGACAAACTGAACCCGAGACACACACCCGCCGATTAATAAACACTACTGGGAAGATCACAGCCGACTCTGAACACCGCCCATCCAAACATACACTGACACCAACAGACAACGCAAATGCTCCGCTTTAGCAAAGGTCTTCTGGCCGAAATCGGCTGCAATTGGCCCACGCATGCGCGGGCCAATTGCGGCCGACGTCGGCCCGAATTTTTTTCGTGCACCAGGAAAACTTGACTGACCTGGCGTAGGAGGGGGGTATCAGCATAATATCCACACCGACAGCGTGTTGCAGAGACCCTCGCATCAGTCTAGCGAGCTTTCAAGATCTGAAACAATCACAACAATTCACTTGAAGACAAAAGAGCTCAGTCCCTTCTCGGCGAGCTATGGTGGATGTATCTCTTAGTTCTAATGCCATAGGCTGAATTTAGAGGACAGGTACCAAATCTGGAAAGTAGGCCTGTCTTAGAGGACAGGTACCAAATTTGGAAGGGAGGCCGATTGTAGTGGACACGTACCAAATTTGGACGGCAGACCCGTCTAGTGGATAGCTACAAAATTTGGAAGGCAGGCCTATTTAGAGGCCGGACAGGCAGCACATTTGAAGGCAAGTCTGTCTAGAGGAAGGAACGCCTATTTAGAGGATAGAAGGGTACCTAATTTGTAAGTTCTGAAGTCTCAGCTGAACCAGAGTTGCTGTAATGCGTCAGAGGCTTAACTGGGGTGGGGGGTGGGGGTCGGGGGGGGGGGGGACCGGGTTCTTTCTCCGGGTACTCCGGCTCATTCCTCCCACACGAATTTGGTATTAATTTCAGTCCACTTAATCAAAAATTTCAAAAATATAAAAAAAAAACCGATTTATATTTCGAAAAACTTCAGTAGCTCCCTAGAGCTTGCCCTTAGCACCACGTGAATGTTCTGTGTTTATGTACAGTGTGTGAGGGAATGCGCGTGATTCACGTGAGCGTGCTTGTTGGGTTCAGTTCGCGGCTATGTCCTGCGCATTGAGTTATATTATAAATATGAGAAATGCGTCATATCAATACTATGTATTATTATTATTATCAATATTATTATTATTATTATTATTATTATTATTATTATTATTATTATTATTATTATTATTATTATTAACCATATAAGCCCTTCATAGGCAGCGGACACAGATTGTGCTTCTGAAATCCCCGCAAATTCAAAGTCAAAGCCGATCACCAGCCTTCTAAGAAACGTGGCTACAGAGTGGATTCAGCAAGAGGCATAGATCCTCATGAGCCCCCGCAGTTGATCTATACCTCTTGCAGTTGGGTACTTGTCAATTTTCTCGGCAGTAATAGGCTAACTCATTCCAGACGCACCGGGCATTCGGACACGCGGGATAAAGCCGGCACAAAGCGGTGTATCCAGTTGTAACACGCCTCGTGTGTGTTAAACGTAGGGGAAATTGATAAGAGGCAGCGAAAGTTGTCTTAATTAGTCCAACTGCAAGAGGCACAGATCCTCATGAGCCCCCGCCAGTTGCGGGGGCTCATGATGATCGATGCCTCTTGCTGAATGCACTTTAATGCCGTAAGGCTGACTGCTCCGCCTTTTAGAAATATTACTAAAATCCGCCGACTGTGAAGCACACCATTTTATTAACTCTGTTGTCGGTCAAATTGTTTCTGGGGCGCCACGCGCACAAGCTCTGTTGTCCACAAATCCTTCGATCCAGGTCCTTTGCCTCTTTACCGCAAGACAACCAAATACCGGCCTTTGGTTCACAAGAACAGTCCACAAGACCATGCGGCAAGTTGTCACGGAGCACACCGCGTTCTAAAATCTGGTTCCAGAAACCCGGACTGGAGGTCCTCGATAGCTCTGTGGGTCTGACATGATTGCGGACATTAGAGTTGCCGAACTTCGCCTAGACCGCCGTGAGATGGCTTTAGTCGCCTGCTCGGCGTTAAAACCCCAATAACTAACTAACTACCCGAACTTAGCGGTACCATTCAGTGCACAGTATGCACTGAAAATGCATTAAAAAAAATAATAATAAAAAAATAATAATCCTGTTTGCAAGGTACAGTGCTCTATGAGACTTAAAAGCGAATTTCACACCGCGTCCGTGATTATAATGTCGTTCACGGGCCAATTCCCTCGACATGGCCAGACAACGAGCCGGGATGATGAATACCTGACGCTGTGTTACTCTCTTTCATGGTCAGCAAATCATGAACAGCTTAGCGGGAATTACGAAATCATTGAATGAGCCACGCGCACCAACGCGCGGGAAATGCCTCACCCTTGCACGACAGCTGGTCTGTCAGTTTCGGCCCGATACGGCTTGGAAGGTAAGGTCCAAAATCACAGCCCAGAACATTCTAAAGTGGCGCTGCACGTGCGTGTCATGGCAACCCGTCATCCATTTCCACCTGTCCAAAATCCCGTCCTCAGTGCGCGGGGCATGGCGGGGGGCTCAGCTAACGACATCCAAGAGTCGACACAATTTTAACTGTATATACGGCTGCACGCTCAACTCCAAATAACATCCTCAATTGAAGAGCAGATGAAGCGGACCTGATTCAGCAAGAGACATAGATTCTCATGAGCCCCTGCCAATGTACCAGTACAGGACTGCGAATGCAGGGGCGCATGCGAATCTATGCCTCGTGCAGATGACGGGGGAGGGGGGGGGTAGGCTGGAGGGAGGGTTTAATTCGCTGTAATCTGCTTACAGAGGACATTTCTCATTTCATGCTTCCATGCACGCTCCGTTCTGACTGTCAGGTAGTTACAGGTAGTTACAGGTTCATTGGGTTGTAATCCCTGCACAAGATTGACAGACTGTCATGCGCACGCGCACCATCAAACGTGCACGCGCACGCGCACCATCAAACGTGCACGCGCACGTACGCTTCGAGACTGAGCACACACAGACAAGCACAGACACACACACACACACACACACACACACACACACACACACACACACACACACACACACCCCCAGAGACACACACACACATATCACTAAAACACACAAACACGCAAGCACACTACACACACACACACACACATACACACACACACACGCACGCAGTGCAAGCACAACAAACGCACGCGCGCACACACAACACATGCAACCCCCCCGCCCTCCCCCCCCCCCCCCCACACACACACCGCACCCCACATCCCTCCCCACAAACAAACACACGCATAAACACAAGCAGCACAACAAATTCACGCGCAAACACACCTAACACATGCACGACCCCCCCCCCCCTCACCTCTCCCCCCCCCCCTCAACCACACTGAATCACTGGCGGTTTTTGAAAGAGGCTGGATACCGGATGGAAGCGGGTGCCGGAGGTAACAGTGCTGTTTGTGAACTCGGAAAGAAAATTGTACGAGTAATTCACACAATGTCACAATGTATGCAGGACTGCAGAAAGACTGAGGCAGATATGGTAACGTGACCACAAGTGGCTCCCTCATCTCGTGTTTTTTTGTTTTTGTTTCCTCTTGCAAGGCGAGGGGGAGGGGGGTGGAGGTGGTAGGGCGATAGAGGGGTCGTAGCATTTTTCCTTCCGGCCGCTAATCATAGCGTCGATCTGACGTTGGGCGGAGGTTATGAATAAATAAATACGCGATCAGCCGGCACTGTCATTTGTTGTTACGTTACAGCCCTCAAGGTGGCACGCCACTCAGTCACACCACCTTCACTCCACACCTCCTTCGTCAGAGGAACAGGCACGACAATCACTTCCAGAAAGAGTCATAGATTCTTATGAGACCATGCGAACCAGTGAATGAGCATCTATGTCTCTTGCAGAGCGACTTGAGTGAGCTAGTGGACGACTAGATATCTTCATCACCCACGGCCGGCCCAACACACCCTTTCGTCCCCCGTCATGAAAATTCATCTCATGAATGATGACAACCTTTTTTTTTGTACCTCCCTCTAGCTTGCGGGAGCGGGAGACTTTCTTTGTCGGCGGACAACTCTGCATGCAAAGCGCAATTCCGTCCAAAAACCGCAATATTGTGCAAAATGATAAGGAAAACACAGTTCCGCGCGAACAACGAGATAGAAAACATGCGCACTGGCAAACAGGAAGAATGGTTGGGAAAATTGTTAAGACATCTTGAGCAACTGAAAGAAAACAAGATGAGGATTTCATCCCAAAGTCTACCGTATTGTTTGCAGCTCACAATCGTTTTTCTTTTAGGAACATTCAGAATTGTTCATATTTTAAAGCTTATCCTTCTGATCCATTTCCTCTCTAAGCCAACCTCTGATCAACACACACGCCGGCACACACAAATAAAGACGGACACACAGCGCTTCCTGCCATTAGTAAGCTCTGTGGGTTCGTGTAGCCACAGGAATTCTGAAGAATAATAGCACAAGCAGCAAAATGACGTCACTATATGCTTGACGTCATGGCATCGCAAGTTCCCCGACGCTGTGTACACAGTGACGCATTAGATCAGGGCTGACTGTTTTTCTTCCACACGGCCTCTGTCAGGGCTGACTGTTTGATGGGAGTATATACCAGATCCAAAACTTGCAAAACATAATTAATTATTATTCAAAAAGTTTAAGAGATACTGACAACGCTGGATTAAGATCACGAACTCATCCAATGTCTATTTCAAAGCTAGCTATATCCAAAATTCCAAGTGAATAGAGCAAAAATTACGGACTCAAATGTGGGTCAACCGACTTTCTATATGAACGGTCTTCCTAAATCAAACTGTCAGAGAGAGAGAGAGAGAGAGAGAGAGAGAGAGAGAGAGAGAGAGAGAGAGAGAGAGAGAGAGAGAGAGAGAGAGAGAGAGAGAGAGAGAGAGAGAGAGAGACAATGACAATGACAATGACAATGATTCTTTATTTTACAACGGTGAAAGTTTTGGCTGGCACAACCACTTTTCGAACTTGCCGTTGCTAATCTAATCTACAAATAATACACAAAGTTTAAAAATATTATATTAAAAAAAAAAGTGATAAATGATATAAAACAAAACAAAACAACAACAAAAACGTGCACACACACACACACACACACACACACACAGACACACGCACACACACACACACACACACACACACACACACACACACACACACAAACACGCGCATGCACGCACACACTGAGTAATATAGGGTCGCAGTGAAAGTATTAAGATAATGACGTGAGGTAATTGAAAATACTGGCACTAAAATACGAAAGGGTTGTTGATGTTGTAACTTTCCTAGGCAAAGTGTTCCACAGGCTATGGCCTGAGAACGCTAAACTTGTCTTGTAGAGATCGATTCTAGGTCGTGGTACAATAATGAATTGCCTTGATCTTGAGTACGTTGGTGATGGAAAGGAAAATAGTTTCTTAATATAATCAGGCATTTGGCTATTCAATGTTTTGAACATAATTATTCCCTTATTGTACATTAAATGATTTTTCAGGGGAAGAATCTCCAAGGTTTTCAATTTATTATCGGTAGTTGAGTTAGGGTCAGGTAGGATAAGTTTTGCGGCTCTACGATGAAGAGAGTTCAGTCTCTTTAACTGGACCTCGCTTGCTCCATCCCACACTGTAGAAGCATAGTCGATATGTGACCTGATGTGGGCGTTAAAGAACAGTTTACGTGTTTCTACATCAGTGATATATTTTAATTTGGCTAAAATGTAAAGTTTCTTTGATATTATGTTGCATATGATAGTAATATGACACTGCCATTTAAACTGGTTATCTACATTAACACCGAGAAGACGATGTTCTGTTACTTGACTAATGGGTTTTCCTTGAAGAGACAAGCTGAGTGAGAGAGAGCCGAGCTGGTGCTTTTGACGGTACTTAATACCATACATTCAATCTTTGCTGGGTTTAGGATCATGGAATTGTTACTACACCAGTTGTCAATGTCTTGTAGTGCGTTTTGCAGGCGTGCAGGAGAGAGAGAGAGAGAGAGAGAGAGAGAGAGAGAGAGAGAGAGAGAGAGAGAGAGAGAGAGAGAGAGAGAGAGAGAGAGAGAGAGAGAGAGAGGGAGATCATTTGTGTGTGTGTGTGTCAATTCGCGTATAACAATGACGTGTCTGATACCTTGCGTCAGTTCAGAAACAATGTACAACAACAGCAACAATGCATAATGTGGCTAGCGCTTTTACGTCACCGTCTGAAGTCGAGAATTCTTCGTGTCGACATTATTTTGTTTCTGCGATGAATTTTTAAAAAAACATTTTTTTTTTTTTACAAAAACATTGAATAGATACAAAGCTGGTTAACGAACTCATCCAATATCTTTCTCGAAGCTAGCTGTATTCACAATTTCAAATGAATATAACACAAATTACGGACTCAAATACGGGTCAACTGACTTTGTATAAACGGCAATTTTTCTTCTTAATGAGTACTCCAATCTAAAAATACTCCGAGATACACCTTAAGGAAGCATTCCCTACATTTTCAGACCTGTACGTACACAGACACAGGCGAGAAACTCGTGTCTACACACACACACACACACACACACACACACACACACACACACACACACACACACACACACACACACACACACACACACACACACACACACACACACACACACACACACGCACGCACGCACGCACGCACGCACGCACACACACACACACACACACACACACACATACACGGCATTTCCCGCCAAATGTACGTTCAACAGCGCGGTTTGGCGTAGCTAGGCATGACGTAATTTTTATCGTGTTACTTCACTGTCAGAGTCTGAAGTGTGCCCGCCTATGTTCGTCATTTGCATGCTACGGAACGTGCTCCCACCAGCCCCATCTCAAAGTCTACCGTTTGTTTAATACGCTATACAACAAGATTGGATGAACCATAACCCACAAAGTCCCTTCTATATGAGAGCTGTCTTCGCTGTCAAGGGTCTCTACCTTTTGTCTTTGACTTGATTCTGATGTTAAAATATCTCGTTCTGAAAAAGCCTCGTAGATGTGCCAATGCGTCATAGTGAACTCTAGAAGGGACGCGCGCAGTGCGTACGGGTCATTGGTTTTTTTAAACGTCATTTGTCATGACGTATTTTGTTGTTGTTCTTGTTGTTATGTGATTTTATATTTAACGTGACATGAGATTCGCTTTTGCTTCAAGACTTGGGAAAATGGTGACAGAAATAGAATTTCACGGTACAATTTCAGTCTTGCTATAATTTGTGTGAAATCAGGTTGACTTTACCTACCTACACGCTAAAGGGACTTAAAAACAACACAAGCTCATCTGAGTCAGTTTTCGTTGCTCTAACCCTGCATGATGACGTGACAATAATGACGTGACAATATACCAAGTGACGCAAACTGCGAAGCTGTCCTTGGGAGACCTTGTTGTGTGGAACAGAATTCCCCCCCCCCCCCCCCCCCCCCCCCCCCCCACAATACCGCTTGTACTTTTCATGAAGTCTTTCTGGGAACTGTTTTGAAAACACAGCGGGTCCGAACAGGACAGACACAGACTCGAACTACAGACAGACACAGACTCGAACTACAGACAGACACAAATAGTTAACCTACTCTCTGCCGAGAAATACTGAACACCACACAGCTGCAGTTGCGAGGGCTCATGAGGATCTACACCCCTTGCTGAAACCAAGTTGTATATTTTCTTCCGGCTGTGAATCATTGACGTTGAATTCACCAGGATTTCAAAACGTAAACACACAATTTGTATCTGTTCGCAATGATATGGTTAAGTGATTCGAAACGTGCCGCCTCCGGATACGCGGCTTAAGCCGCGTATCCGGAGGCGACACATCTCGAATGAGTTAATAACAGTTTTGCGTCACAAACACTAGCCTCGTGTCGGCCTCCAAAAAGTGACGAACACATTGGCGGTCAAAACGTCACAGACAGACACGCTAGATAGAATATGTCCGCCTATATCGATCCTGTGCTTACAATTCCTCCCCCCCCCCCCGCCCCTGCCCCCCCCCCCCCTCCTTCCGCCCCTCAATCGCCCACTGCCCCTCAAGCCAAGGTAGTCACGTGAGATGTCAGTTACCGGCGTGTGAAATCATACCTAACCCAATAACTCGGACACAGCATGGCAGTTAATTTGATAACGCATACACGGCGTGTTAACTCAGCGCTAATCCAGTAACCTGGAAACAACATGTAATCAGCCGAACACAGCGTGTGAAATCATACCTAACACAATTACTCATATATAGCCCCCGGTGAAAAACGCCCACTGTGATTCGTACGCTGCTGGAACATTGCAATCTCACACCCAAACCGGCTACACGGCCTCCTGCATTTGAGGGCAATAGACAGAACAGGGTTTGATGATGGTCAGCAGGGGTAAAAGGCTGTCAGTACCCCCTGCTGTTTACAAGAGCCCATGTACGTCTGTGCCGGGTGTCGAAGAAAAGTGTTGATGTCGGACTAGAAAGGTCCATGAATCAAACAGCGAAAAAGAAAGTATTCTCTGTAAGACAACCCCACGCTCAAACCTAAGGAACGCCCTCCGTTTGAGGGACACGTTGATCCAAATTCAGTCGAGCAAGAGATGCAGATCCTCATGAACCCCTGCGGATGCACCAGTACAGTACTGTGAATACACCAGTGTGAACGCACCAGTATAGTACTGTGAATGCACCAGTATAGTACTTTGAATGCACCGGTACAGTGCTGCGAATGCACCAGTATAGTACTGTGAATGCACCGGTACAGTGCTGCGAATGCACCAGTACAATACTGTGAATGCACCAGTACAGTAATGTGAATGCACCAATACAGTACTGCGTATGCACCAGTACAGTACTGTGAATGCACATACAATACTGTGAATGCACCAGTACAATACTGTGAATGCACCAGTACAATACTGCGAATGCACCAATACAGTACTGCGAATGCACCAGTATAATACTGTGAATGCACCAGTACAATGCTGTGAATGCACCAGTACAATACTGTGAATGCACCAATACAATACTGTGAATGCACCAATACAGTACTGCGAATGCACCAGTACAATACTGTGAATGCACCAATACAGTACTGCGAATGCACCAGTACAATACTGTGAATGCACCAGTACAGTGCTGCGAATGCACCAGTACAATACTGTGAATGCACCAGTACAGTACTGCGAATGCAGGGGCACATGAGGATCTGCATCTCTTGCACGTGGGAGAGTTGAACAAGGGACTGTACTGACTCTCCTGTTAATGAAGGCCCCGGAGGACGGCCCAAAAAATGAACACCGCGTATTGGAGTCGTCTGCAACTTCCCTCCTTGCTGGATTGATGATGCGGGGTTTTCGCCTCCAGAGGGCAGCCAAAATTAGATCATGCGTGCGCGAGGGGTCTTTTGTTTCGCTGCTGTAATTCTGTTTGACGAATTATCCTGGAGTCTATTGCGACAAAAAGTGCATTGGGACATTGACAAAGCGAGAGACTGAGAGAGAGAGAGAGAGAGAGAGAGAGAGAGAGAGAGAGAGAGAGAGAGAGAGAGAGAGAGAGAGAGAGAGAGAGAGAGAGAGAGAGAGAGAGAGAGAGAGAGAGGTGAGTTCAGTCGGAACAGTTTAGTCAGGGCATGGACCAAGGAAGCCCTACTAATCAACAGGGGCCATTTTCTCTCGGCATGATCAATGAACATTCACTAACGGAACGCGCCCGATCTGCAAGAGGCATAGATCCTCATGAGCCCCCGCATCCGCGGAGACTCATGAGGATCTACGCCTCTTGCTGAAGCGTTTTATATCTGTGGCCATTGCGCAGATTAATGGCATGCGTGATCTTGTAACTGCCGCCTGGATATAGCGGGAAGACCTCGACATGCTTTACCTCTCAAGTGGCCGCCATTGCTCTGACACAAATCGACATCAACCTGTGGATTCCTTCTGCACGCGGCCCGTATCTTACCCCCCCCCCCCCCCCACCCCACCCTCTCACACCCTCCCTGCACAACCCCTGTGCGCAGAAAGTTCATCATCCGAGGTTTGCAGAGAAAAAAAAACACACCCAAGTTTCTCATCAAAGTTCGAGATCAATAAATAGTTGCATTCCCATCCCGTCAAATCAATATTTAGAACGGAAGTCATTTGCGTGAAATCTGATTGGCTCATCCTGGCTTCCGGTCGGGAGTATTGAAAGTAAAACAAAAGTCGCTGAGTTGGCCGTTCGTGATTCTGGAGAAAGACGCAATATTGGAGTGATGCAATGAATCAGGGGGCCGGGGGAAAAACACACACTTATGGGGCGCCTCTACAATCTCTCTCTCTCTCTCTCTCTCTCTCTCTCTTTCTCTTTCTCTCTCTCTCTCTCTCTCTCTCTCTCTCTCTCTCTCTCTCTCTCTCTCTCTCTCTCTCTCTCTTCTTTTTATTTTATTTTATCTTATTTGTCTTGTTACCTTTTCTGCTATAATATTTATTTAAAATGTAATAAAGGACAGACGTGTATAAAGGCCTGCGTGCCTACTGTCTTCATCCTTAGAAAATAAAGTTTCAATTCAATTCTCTCTGTTTGCGCGCGTGCGTGCGTGTAAGTGCTTGCGCACGAGCGTAGATATTTGTGTTTGATTCTTTGCCGTGTGTGTGTGTGTGTGCGTGCGTGTGTGTGTGCGTGTGTGCGTGGGAGTTTGAGTGTGCGTATGCGTGTGTGTGTTTGTGTGTGTGTGTGTGTGTGTGTGTGTGTGTGTGTATGTGCTTGCGCGCGAGCGTGTTTGTGTGTGTGTGAGTGCGTACACCAAACCACTCAATTGGGTTACTTTCTTTACCATCTTTATGCAAAATGGGTGTGTGTAAAATTCTGGGTGACCAAGTCAGGCACCCATTTTTTTCTGAGGGTTGTTTCTGCATTATCTTTCATTCAAAAGTCAGAAAAAAATATCAAAATAGGATGTCCCCATTTCGCCAGATTTACTTCATGCTGTGTTTTGGCGATGCCCTGGGCCTGTGTGTTGACACGGAAGCAGAGTGTTTTCAGATCAACTTGATGATCGCTGATTGGTTAGCCCAACACCGATGAACGGAGTTGTTTCCCTTGCCCTTCCTAAAACGTCGTCTTTCGTCCCCAACAGTGGGCCATTCTTCCGCGTTTGCAGAGGTACTTTATGCAATATTTCTTAGTTAAGAGCACGCCCAAATGTACTTGTTCATTGCAGTTATTTAACTGAGAGATGCCTCCAATCCCCGATACCCGTTTGGCCCAGAAAAATAAGGCGTCTGCTTCAGCCGTGGCTCGGTCCGTGTCTTCCTCTCTCTGACCATTGAGTCTTGTAGTAAATGATAATAGAACCCCACGATTTTAACAAAAGCTTTCTTCTTCAATGAAAGGAGTTCGTTCAATAACCCCATTACAAGGTCAATCTGCCACGCGATTTTGTTTATTTTTTTTCTGACATGTGTGATTGTCAGTGATCGAAAAGTAACTTGCCACATGCATGCACAGTATCAGTTGACTTTAAAAAAAAATGGCGCCAGATTTCAATCCTCGTTCGCAAAACTGCCTCGCGATTCGAAGAACAAACGTCCACAAACAGGTCTTTCGGAATGTGCAACTGAAGTGTCGCTTTTTACTGTATTACCAGTTTTTAGTTCTCAGGGTCACCCTGGTCAGCCCCACAGGGTGGGGTTTTCACTCTATTCTGGGGCATGTGTTTCTGTCTACCCTTTGTCCATTCACCTGTATTTGCCTTTTTTAAAACTCTCCCTACTGTCTGCACTGCCTGTAGCTCTTGATATTGGATGTGTGTTGCTAAATGGTCTTAGCTTTATTTAGGCCCCATGTGTCAGGTTTATTTAACGTATTTGACCGGCTGGCGACATACATGGCAATGTTCTGTTTAGGTGGTTTTTTTTTTCACAAGCAGTGCAGGCACGTCCTGAGAAAGCCTTGTTGCTGTCGGGACGTTAAGCAATGTACAATCAATCTGATTCAAAATGTCAGTTGGTTCACATGGTTGTATTGGACATGTTTGCAGCAACACCGTTTTGGTCACACGGGCTCAGGACTTTCTGCACACACCCAGCGCCGGATGGCAGCAGGATGTTCAAACCCATCGGGATCTATGCTGCAGCATCATGGCCCCCCAGCCTCTGCCACAGAGGGTGCGTCTGGTAGGAGGGTGCATGGACGGCAGCGGAATGCTCCCAATTACAAACTGGTAAGTAAAGTGATTCTATGATCATCTTCATTTTATTGGCTGGCGTAAGTGCGAAGCAAAAGTGAGTTTATGTTCTGGGCCACTGGTCGTCCGTCCGTCGTCCATGGTAAACTTTAACTCATTCTACCCCAACACCAAAATCCTTAAATTGTGTCCTCTCAAGACCGCTATTCTGGCATCACCTTTGAACTATCATGGTCGATCCTTATCCTGCTGTGGTGTGTCTGGGGGTAGAATGAGTTAACGGTGGCATTTATTTCGGAGACTATTCAAGCCATATTTTTCAAGCTTGGCCCAAGGATACTTTGTGGCAAGACCTTTTTAAACATGCCAATTTGAGTGACCTCTCTCAAAGGGTCACGCAGGGTTGACAAATGTGTGAAAACTGCTTGCATTTTCAGAAAACGTGGATTTTGCTGCTGCAGAAGCCAGCCCTCGTCACCAAGGTCACACATATGTAAATCGGTCATACACGGGATTACTCTTTTTATTCTTGTGCAAGGCCCCTTAAACCAAAATTGGGCTGTTTCTGTTCCCTAATGCAGCTTTGGTTTCAATTGTTCTTTCTTTCTTTCTTTCTCCAGTTGGCAAATGGCGCCTGGGATGGACCCGAGACTGAGAGTAGTGCCAGCGCATCGCAATACGAGGGCAGTGATGACGTGGAGTTTGTTCCTGGCTCGAGCTCACCGGATTCAGAGGGTGTGTCGGCATCAATTGCTGGGATCTCTGACATAGACAGTATTGTATCGACTATGTTAGATTTCATCAAAGTGGCAGGTTCGGGCTGGCCAGGTGTCGGTGACGCTAGTACCAGCAAGGTGCAGTGTGCGTTAGGGGGTGGCAATGAGAATGTGGATAGGCAGAAGGAACATGATGCTGGAAAGAGTGGGGAAAGAGCACTTACAGAAGAAACAGGTGTGCACGTGTCGCAGAGAGGGAAAGGAAAGTACAAATGGGACAAAAAACATGCATGCAAATTGTGTGGCAAGCTTGTCTTGAAAATGAGCACGCACTTACAAGATGTCCATGCAGATGAGGCAGACGTTGCTAAAATTTTGTCGATGAAAAAAGGGACCAAGCAGAGACGTCGAGCATGGATCAGACTACAAGATGAGGGTGATTACATGCATAACGTTGCTGTTCTTGAAAACAAATCCGGATGTTTGATTCCTAAGTATCGCACCAAAACTAGTAAGGTAGACGACCTTCTCGCATGTAGCCATTGCAAAGGGCTCTATCAAAAAAAAGCTGATCTCTGTACACTCAAAACGTTGCTGTCAGAAGCCAGGAGGGTTTCAGATCACTCGGCGAGGGGACGCGGCGCGCCGTGGTCGCCTAATGCTTCCAATACCCTTAGACGTTGAATTTTCCTTCTATCACAAGGTCTTGGCTAGCCAAAGAGATGATGAGATAAGCCGTCTCATCAGAACTGACCCCTTGCTTCTTGAGTATGGAAAGAGATTATTTGACCGCAGGGACATTGAAGAACACACGGCTGGACAAATCAGCTCCAGGATGCGGGAGTTAGGGGGACTATTAAAGATTATCAGAGTGAGGTCAGAAATGAAAATCGCAAGTTTAAATGCTGTGATCAATTCAGCTAGCTTTGATCATGTGGTCCTGGCTGTAAAAGAGCTAGCAGATTTTGATGAGGACACACATCAGTTAAAAAAAGGCAATCTCGCAATGCGCATAGGCCATGCTTTGAAAAAGTGTTCACAGATCAAACGGTCACAGGCATCCAAACAGCTTGGGCAGGGTTCAGACGACAGGTGGCGACAGGAGCTCTCTGAGGCGCAGCGGTTTGACTCTGTCTTCAACGGGGACTGGTATGATTGTGTGTCCGCTACAACAGCCCAGTCGGTCGGGAAAATGACCATGAACAAACCCAAGCTGATCCCATCATGTGAAGATGTGAGGAAGGTCCAACAGCTTCTTGAGACAAGGATGGTTTCGGAAGATTATCCGACAGTGGTTAAAGCAACTCTTTGTGCTGTATCACTTTTCAACCGAAAACGAGGGGGAGAAGTTCAGAGAATGAAGGTGTCAGACTTCCAGAATGCTAAGATTGGATCGATCACCAATCAAGATATCTTGAAAGGTCTCACAGAGGTTGAGAAGAAAATGGTGAATCATTTTCAGCGAGTGGAAATCAGAGGCAAGTTTAATAGGAGTGTTCCCGTTTTGCTGACGAAGAAGATGATGACAACTGTGGACAGAATCCTTCAAATGAGGCAATCAGTGCCAGCTCTCGCTGATTCCCAGTACATCTTTGCCACACCTTCTGGTCAGAGGCCTTACAGAGGCCATGATGTTCTGAAGGCCCATGCCCTAGAAGCAGGGGTGTCATACCCAGCCATGTTCACATTTACTCAGTTACGGAAGCAGGTTGCAACTTTGGCTCAGTCAATGGCCATCTCGGAGTTAGACCAGGATCAGCTGGCAGATTTCCTTGGCCATGATATTCGGATACATCGCCATATCTACCGCCAACCTCAAGACGTCCTTCAAAAGGCAAAAGTGGCAACAATTCTTCTGTCAGTTAACAATGGGATGACAGATTTTGAGAGTTGCATTAGAGCTGAGCTGGGCGATGATGAAGAGATTGACTTTGACAATGAAGACACATCAGAAACTGGCAGAGAGGTCTCGGGGGGAACAGCACCTGTGAATGAAGCAAGTAGCAAGTCAACAACACAGGAATCGATGAGCATGACGGAGAAAAGACGTCCAGAGCCTGATGACAATCTAGATAGTTTTGATGATGACAGTACTGCGTCAGCTCCTGTTCGAAAGAAAGCTAGATTTACAAATTTACAAGGAAACCATGGGGGGAAGCTGAAGAGAAAGCTGTTCAAACTCGTTTCAAGACACACCTCGTCATGAACAAACTTCATGGAAAGGCCGAGATACAGCACGCAATGGCAGAGGAGCCCGCACTTAGACATAGGCGCTGGACAAACATTAAGGATTACGTCCGCAACAGACTGAAAAAGTTACAAAAGAAATGAATTGAGGTTTCCCGCCACTCGTGGCATTTTCGGTTTCATACAGATTTATTACAAGAGTGTTATTATTGGGGTGGTTTCAGCATGTATAGCCTGCTTTTTTTTTTATCTGATGGACGCCTAGATCATTTTGTATACTGTATAACCTTTGGATTTGCAAAATGAAACAGCCGGCTGGGGACAAAAGACAATAATAAGATAAGAAAGCCATTGACAACGTAAAGATTGATTACAAGAGTGTTATTAGGGGGAGGGGGAGGGGGGGGAGGGGGGGGGGAGGGGGGGGGGGCTGGATCATTTTGTAATATACTGCATACCATTTTTAAAACTCTGCACATGGAAGAATGGTTGGTTGTTGGGGACGAAAGACAATAATAAAGGCTGAAGTTTCAAGTGATTTCTTATGTTGTCAGTTAATTAATTAATGTCAGTGTTCTGTTCTGTCATTTTAACTCATTTTACCCCAAGACCGGAATCCCCAAATGTTGAAGTCGTCTTCAGAAGACTGCGTTGCAGTGCAGGACACAGATCCACCATGATAGTTCAAGGGTGATGCCAGAATAGCTTGGCGCCCATAGGCGCCAAGCTATTCTGGCATCACCCTTGAACTATCATGGTGGATCTTTATTTTGCTGTGGTGTGTCTGGGGTAGAATAAGTTAAGCCCAAATGTTGAAGTCGTCTTCAGAAGACTACGTTGCAGTGCAGGACACAGATCCACCATGATAGTTCAAGGGTGATGCCAGAATATCTTGGCGCCCATAGGCGCCAAGCTATTCTGGCATCACCCTTGAACTATCATGGTGGATCTTTATTTTGCTGTGGTGTGTCTGGGGTAGAATAAGTTAAGCCCAAATGTTGAAGTCGTCTTCAGAAGACTGCGTTGCAGTGCAGGACACAGATCCACCACGATAGTTCAAGGGTGATGCCAGAATAGCTTGGCGCCCATAGGCGCCAAGCTATTCTGGCATCACCCTTGAACTATCGTGGTGGATCTTTATTTTGCTGTGGTGTGTCTGGGGTAGAATAAGTTAAGCCCAAATGTTGAAGTCGTCTTCAGAAGACTGAGTTGCAGTGCAGGACACAGATCCACCATGATAGTTCAAGGGTGATGCCAGAATAGCTTGGCGCCCATAGGCGCCAAGCTATTCTGGCATCACCCTTGAACTATTGTGGTGGATCTTTATTTTGCTGGGGTAGAATAAGTTAAGTGTTAGTTTCTTCGTCTGGGTCTTTATCTATCTTTCATATTTTCCCACACTTTTTGACCCGCATCATAGTCATACTGAGGCTAAAAGCTTCAAATTTGTTCACTGCCATAATTCTATGCAAGCTACATTACAGTACTTACAGATGAGGACATAGACCAATGGCTTTAGTTCAAGGGTGGTGCCACAATAGCTTGGCGCCTAGAGGCACCAAGCTATTCTGGCACTAACCCTTGGACTATTTCAGTCACACTTGTTGCACACACTGGTGTATTCCGAATGATAAGGGTTAATATTCAAAATGCTCTGTTGCTGTTTGTCTGAAACTCCAGAGTACCCAAAAAAAAAAAAAAAAAAAAAAGTCCTTTAATTTCCAGAATACATTATGTTGATTCTCACATCAATGCCATGATAAACTGTTTTGCTTCAGAAGGACAAAACGCAGCAATGTTTAAAAGATTTCCTCTGTAAAAATCATAATCGAAAGGTTACGGGCCAGTCTTTATTGAATTTTGCACCATACAATGTTAAAAATGTTAAAAGCACACATACACATTAAGTTGGAAAAAAAAATTAATGTGAAAAAGAAGTATTCCATGAACTTGACCTTATTACAGACGCCTACTGTTGTGAAGACACCCATTTTGACTGTAATGCCAGTTTTTGTGTGTGAGAGGCACCCACATTCTTGGTAGAAACCCATTTTTTTCCATCTAGTGGCTCCGTTTCTAGAAAATGTCTATTTTATTTTAAGTTATAGAGCTTAGTTATAAGGTGAGTTCTAAACATTCGCATCAATTCCAGAGCCCTAGAATAAATAGAAATATGGGAACCCATTTTGACATAAAATGGTAGGTAACCCACTCTGAAGCTTTTGTCTGCATGTGTGAGTGTGTGTATGTGTGTGTGTGTGTGTGTGTGTGTGTGTGTGTGTGTGTGTGTGTGTGTGTGTGTGTGTGTGTGTGCGTGTGCGTGTACAGACTCTATCTCCCCACTCCCGGGATCACTTCCTCCCAACAAACACTACTAAATCCCCCAGCATGCAGTGCGGTAGTTATGCACGGACCTAGCTTACATTTACACTAATGAATTTCTCCTCGGCCCGGCCAGACCTCGCGGGACCCACTGTTTTATCGCTAAATGGACAGGCCTATAGCTGCCGTAGAGGCCCCCCCCCCCAAACCCCCGCCCAAAGCCCCCCACCCCTCCAACCACCACCCCTCGCTCCCACACCCACCCCACCTTGTCCTCTTTTGTCGTCTCCCTGTGCATGCCTGGCGCGAGACTGACGGCACGCGTGTATTTGTATTACTGAACAAAACGTGGAACTTGCCTCGAAAGTGAGTCAAGTTGGGAACTTGCCTGGAAAGTGAGTCAAGTTGGGAACTTCCCTGGAAAGTGAGTCAATTTGGAAACTTGCCTGGAAAGTGAGTCAAGTTGGGAACTTCCCTGGAAAGTGAGTCAATTTGGAAACTTGCCTGGAAAGTGAGTCAAGTTGGGAACTTCCCAGGAAAGTGTGTCAAGTTGGGAACTTCCCTGGAAAGTGAGTCAAGTTGTGAACTTCCCTGGAAAGTGAGTCAAGTTGTGAACTTCCCTGGAAAGTGAGTCAATTTGGTAACTTCCCTGGAAAGTGAGTCAAGTTGGGAACTTGCCTGGCAAGTGAGTCAAGTTGGGAACTTGCCTGGAAAGTGAGTCAAGTTGGGAACTTCCCTGGAAAGTGAGTTAAGTTGGAAACTTGCCTGGAAAGTGAGTCAAGTTGGGAACTTCCCTGGAAAGTGAGTCAAGTTGGGAACTTGCCTGGAAAGTGAGTCAAATTGGGAACTTCCCTGGGAAGTAGGTCAAGTTGGGAACTTGCCTAGAAAGTGAGTCAAGTTGGGAACTTGCCTGGAAAGTGAGTCAAGTTTGGAACTTGCTTGGAAAGTGAGTCAAGTTGGGAACTTGCCTGGAAAGTGAGTCAAGTTGGAACTTCCCTGGAAAGTGAGTCAAGTTGGGAACGTCCCTGGAAAGTGAGTCAAGTTGGGAACTTGCCTGGAAAGTGAGTCAAGTTTGGAACTTGCCTGGCAAGTGAGTCATGTTGGAAACTTGCCTGGAAAGTGAGTCAAGTTCGGAACTTCCCTGGAAAGTGAGTCAAGTTGGGAACTTCCCTGGAAAGTGAGTCAAGTTGGGAACTTCCCTGGAAAGTGAATCAAGTTGCGTGCAAGTATCTTTGCTATAGACTAGTCTAAATAATTATAGATAACCCTTTGGGTGTCGGAAGCGGCTTTTGTCGCGATGATTCCGGCACGATGTCTGGATGTTGTTATTCCGGCAGGATGTCTGGATGTTGTTATTCCTGCAGGATGTCTGGATGTTGTTATTCCTGCAGAATGTCAGGCTGTTGTTATTCTTGCAGAATGTCAGGTGTTGTTATTCCTGCAGGATGTCAGGGTGTTGTTATTCCTGCAGGATGTCAGGCTGTTGTTATTCTTGCACAATGTCAGGTGTTGTTATTTCTGCAGGATGTCAGGGTGTTGTTATTCCTGCAGGATGTCAGGGTGTTGTTTCTCCTGCAGGATGTCTGGATGTTGTTATTCCGGCAAGATGTCTGGATGTTGTTATTCCGGCAGGACGTCTGGATGTTGTTATTCCGGCAGAAATCATCGCGACAAAAACCGCTACCGACATCCACAGTGTAAAGATTAAAAACACCCAAAAAAACATCACTAATTGGCTCCTACTGGGCGCCGTGTTGTGTCCGCGGTAGAAGAGACACGTGGTAGCAGTCAAGGGGTTAGGTCTGTACTTTGTGTCGTGTCGTGGGTTAGGTCTGTACTTTGTGTCGTGTCGTGGGTTAGGTCTGTACTTTGTGTTGTGTCGTGGATTAGGTCTGTACTTTGTGTTGTGTCGTGGGTTAGGTCTGTACTTTGTGTCGTGTCGTGGGTTAGGTCTGTACTTTGTGTTGTGTCGTGGGTTAGGTCTGTACTTTGTGTTGTGTCGTGGGTTAGGTCTGTACTTTGTATCGTGTCGTGGGTTAGGTCTGTACTTTGTGTTGTGTCGTGGGTTAGGTCTGTACTTTGTGTCGTGTCGTGGGTTAGGTCTGTACTTTGTGTCGTGTCGTGGGTTAGGTCTGTACTTTGTGTCGTGTCGTGTGTTAGGTCTGTACTTTGTGTCGTGACAAAATGCGCTAACGACATCCACATAGCTGATTCCACCCGCGAAATTTCAGCACCTAAAAAAAAAAAAGACTCTTTCCTCGTAGTCATAGCAACAGCGATGTTAGTCCCTTCAAATAATGTGACCGGTAATAAAAAGCACGAAGCTGATGACGTAAGCGATACACATTGTCGAGCTATCACGGTCCTGCAATATTCCCAGCAGCCATCTCAGCAGTGCTTATCAAGACGAATATGTGCACCGGTTGACTGAGGACGTGCAAATATTCCTACGCGAACAGAATGTGTTACTTGTCACTGGAAGTGAAAAGTATGTTTAGGAAAAAAAAAAATTGAAAGAAGAGAGAAAATTTGCGACCAGATGAGCTGAAGTGTTCCTTTCAATCAGGTGGGACTGAAGTCCCTTTGATTATTAAATGCACGAGTATGGGAATAAAAACGAACTCACATCAAATCGGCCGCCTGTGTGCCTGGCATTGGGAAGGGCCAGGCGCGCCCTCGTGACCTACCTTCCATCTGCAAGACACATAGATTTATATGGGCATCTTCTGACGCAGGGGCACACATACCACCATTATTATGTGTGTGTGTGTGTCGTGCTGCCCAAAGTCGCTTCAAGCTAAAGGTGTTGCTCCCCATTCAGCCAACGACTGTAGAGAATCTCTGAGGGTGAGTAGTGAGTGGTGAGGGGTGGGTGGTGGTCGTGGTGGTGGTGGTGGTCGTCGTGGTGGGGCTGTCCGCGGTAGTGATGGTGAAATGAGACAGAAGTTTGGAGAAGATGGCCGGAAATGAATAGACCGCAACATGACGGCTACTGTCAGACTTCCATCTCCCTCCCCCCCTCCCTTCCCCCGCCCAACCAACACACACACACACACACACACACACACACACACACACACACACACACACACACACACACACACACACCACAAAAACACACGCACACACATACACCGACACCCCTCCCCCCCCCCCCCCCCCCCCCCCACACACACACCCTTGTGACAGTGACGGACACGAGATGGGCGAGTTGTCTCCCTCTAAATTGGATGACGTCCCCTGGGACACAGCCGTAAAGAGCGGTACAGTGGGCCGAGCCAGAGATTAGGAAGGCAGAGTTATCTGCCGCACCGCGGGGAGTATACGGTGATCCCAAAACCACTAATGTACTCATCTCATTTTCTAAAATACACACCAGCTCACCGGCCACCGTCTGCAACCGGCACAGGCCTACATCAGCTTGCGGCAGCAGGGGCTGATGTAAGCGTATGCCTCTTGCTAACCGAATTTGGATGGATCCAGCTAATCTTCCTCAAATTGAGGCTTGTATATAAGGGTTTCAGTGTTATACTGGGAAAAAAAAAGATTTGGTATTATTCATTTTTTCATTGCCGGCATGGAAGATGAGAATGGTTGGTTGAGAGAGAGAGAGAGAGAGAGAGAGAGAGAGAGAGAGAGAGAGAGAGAGAGAGAGAGAGAGAGAGAGAGAGAGAGAGAGAGAGAGAGAGAGAGAGAGAGAGAGATGAAATGAAATGAAATGATAAAAGAATAGGTGCGCAGACCTTTTTACATTCTTGTCCTTGCTACAATCTACGGCGGGGGGGGGGGGGGGGGGGGAGAGAGAGAGAGAGAGAGAGAGAGAGAGGAGAGAGAGAGAGAGAGAGAGAGAGAGAGAGAGAGAGAGAGAGGCAGGCAAATGTTAAGGTCATCCTGTGATCACAATTACCGGCCACTCGTGAAATAAAATCATTTTTTAACTCCGCAGCTAATCGACTTTATTCACGTACGTCGAGCGGCTCCACATTCCCACCAACCCTGACTTTTTCTCCGCAATGTCCTAAGGGAGGCAACTGTATGAATGGACTTGATCTCGTTCCCCGCGGCCAGGGCAGAGTTGTCTGCTGCTGAAGAGGCTAGCCACCCCCCCCCCCACCCCCTCCTCCCACTTCTTACTTCCACCCCCATCCTCTCCCACAGAACTCTTGCGCTCAGCTGCTGCTGCTCTTTTGGCGCCAGTTACTGGCACAGAAAGCAAGTGTGAGGTAAACTTCGACAAAACACAACAGCACGTGCCACACGGAAATCCGTGGGAGTAGAGTAAGCAGCTGAAATTCAGCGAAAGGGTAGTCGACCCGACTGTCGGACGCTGTCGCCTCGTGCATGCGCGGGGCGACTGCGTCCGACAATCGGGTCGACCATGACCTTTTGCAAACTGAGAGCCCGCTGCCGAAATGAAAGCAAACGTGACTTGAATCAGTCTACACTGCTTGCTGATAGCACAGAGCCGCCACAACAAATGTTCTGCTGCATAACCACAGTGATCAAACTTGCAGACTGTCACGGCCGAGGCAATATACAAGATATTAAGTTCATCTTTTGTGACGAGCGAGAGAGCTGCACTGTGTCACAAAGAAAATCTGTCTAACTGCACAAAAAAGGACTTGACTGTCTTTTTGAATCAGCAGGGCAGCAGCCATGATCAGGTCCTCTCATCCAGCCAGTAGATCACGTTATATATTCAAATGAGGTAGGTCAGGCAGTAAGAGGACCGGTGTTTAATGAGGCAGGTCAGGCAGTAAGATGACCGGTGTTTAATGAGGTAGGTCAGGCAGTAAGAGGACCTGTGTTTAATGAGGTAGGTCAGGCAGTAAGAGAACCTGTGTTTAATGAGGTAGGTCAGGCAGTAAGAGGACCTGTGTTTAATGAGGTAGGTCAGGCAGTAAGAGGACAGGTATTTAATGAGGTAGGTCAGGCAGTAAGAGGACATGTGTTTAATGAGGTAAGTCAGGCAGTAAGAGGACCGGTGTTTAATGAGGTAGGTCAGGCAGTAAGAGGACAGGTATTTAATGAGGTAGGTCAGGCAGTAAGAGGACCGATGTTTAATGAGGTAGGTCAGGCAGTAAGAGGACCGGTGTTTAATGAGGTAGGTCAGGCAGTAAGAAGACCGGTGTTTAATGAGGTAGGTCAGGCAGTAAGAGGACAGGTATTTAATGAGGTAGGTCAGGCAGTAAGAGGACCTGTGTTTAATGAGGTAGGTCAGGCAGTAAGAGGACCGGTGTTTAATGAGGTAGGTCAGGCAGTAAGAGGACCGATGTTTAATGAGGTAGGTCAGGCAGTAAGAGGACCAGTGTTTAATGAGGTAGGTCAGGCAGTAAGAGGACCGATGTTTAATGAGGTAGGTCAGGCAGTAAGAGGACAGGTATTTAATGAGGTAGGTCAGGCAGTAAGAGGACCGGTGTTTAATGAGGTAGGTCAGGCAGTAAGAGGACCGATGTTTAATGAGGTAGGCCAGGCAGTAAGAGGACCGGTGTTTAATGAGGTAGGTCAGGCAGTAAGAGGACAGGTATTTAATGAGGTAGGTCAGGCAGTAAGAGGACCGATGTTTAATGAGGTAGGTCAGGCAGTAAGAGGACCGATGTTTAATGAGGTAGGTCAGGCAGTAAGAGGACCGGTGTTTAATGAGGTAGGTCAGGCAGTAAGAGGACCGATGTTTAATGAGGTAGGTCAGGCAGTAAGAGGACCGATGTTTAATGAGGTAGGTCAGGCAGTAAGAGGACCGGTGTTTAATGAGGTAGGTCAGGCAGTAAGAGGACCGGTGTTTTAAAACAAAATATTCTGCCTTCTTTGGCATTTTGTACAGAGGCAGTATGCTGGAATTTGCTTAAAATCTGTTGATAGATGAGAAGAGTGCTTTGATTCATACCAGTCTTGGCTTAACCAGCGGACTCTTTTTGGCCTAGTTTGAGTAGCCAAGCGGATGGTGATTTGAGGTGTGTACCAGTTTTGGCTGCGCTTGGATGTAGGGTTGGTACAGAATCATGTTGACAGCCAGGAAATAAGACGGGTGGTGTGGTTATTTCTTTTTTAATTTTGTGCATGGCAGATGTGCAGCAAAGTGGGCGGTAGTGTTGTTTAGGGGCTTGAAAAATTAGGAGATGACTGGGACAGACTAAGACTAAGGCATTGTAACAGATGGGACTGCAGGGGAGGCCCACTGTGTACTATTGCCATCACACGGTCAACATGGCCATTAGGTTACGCCCCCTTTTCACACACCCTTCTCTATTAGTATTAGCCTCTTGCAACACAAAACTATGGACGAAGAACCTTTCTGCCCACACAAAAAAAAAACAAAAAAAACACGCGGAGCAAATTACAGGAGAAACATTTCCAGCAATTCTTAACTCTTTCGGTCCGACGGCCGTATTTCCCAAATTTGGGAGGCGTCATCTAATGACTATGCACCAGTTGCAGGAGATGGATCGATCATTATAATTCAAGGGCAGTGCCAGATTAGCTTGGCGCCGACAGGCGCCAGGCTAATCTGGTACTACCCTCGAATTATCATGGCCGACCCATCTCCTACTGTAGTGAGTCAGGGCTGAATGGGTAAAACAAATTGTCTGTTAGCGTTTTCCGGTTGGGGTTGGTTAGTTCGGGTTTAACGTCCACAGCATCGAGGTGATCATGGACGGCCCTGACGGGCGGGTTATGGGGTACACGGAAATCTATTTGCCTATGAAGTACGACTTGAACACTGATCAACTCAGGTGCACTCCACCTGTGCCACTTTGATTTACCATGACCTTTCAACGGATATGCTATTGAACAAATCCATTTTTCCCCCTGGATAGTGAGTCCAGCTACCGAGGCCGGAACGGGATTCGAACCCACGACCCGGCGATTCCCTTCGCTCTCCTGCTCCGACGTTTAACCGCCTGAGCTATTTCGGACTCTTAGCGTTTTCCGCAACACTCTAATGCAGTACGTATCCCATGACAAAACTGTCGTCTGCAAGCCTGCATACAACCGTGCACATGCCCCCATATAAGGCTCCCATGAACACACTAGGTCGACTAAAATTACCCAGATTTTGCTCTTTTTCACACCACCTGTCATGCCTTTTGCTGCTCAAACCGCCCAAACAGGCAAAAACTGGAAGTTTTACATCCTAAAACAATTGCAAAAAGGGAGACAATTAATTTTGTTGAACTATTTCTTGCGAAAAAGTTACTATATGCACCGGAAGCAATTGCCCTGTGTGGCCTGTATCACTGTGGTCTCATCGCATGTTGCCCGGTGTGCCCAAACAGGAACGGGAGCTTGAGCAAATTTAATCTGGTCAGTCGCTGCACAGGCGTCAAAGAGGGGTCGGTCAGTCTTTCATAATCATGAACAAGTGATTAAGTGTTCGTCTATATCTCGCAAAGAGCCCCATACGGTGTCCAGACGATGGTACAACCAGAATATTTACGTCCGACAAAGCAGACTGCATATGACAGAAACTATTATAGACCTGTAGTTGGGTTCGCCGGAGTCTGCTACAGAAAACCAATCAATCACGTCAAGATCAGAATTCAAACATTGTCCTGTGAAGGGTTGATGCGTTTAATTTTTATTTTAATGTGAACAAGCTTTGTCGACTTGTCAGTAGCGTGGAAGTTCAACGTAGTGCCAGAATTCAGACGTCTGTGCCACAGACGCTTACACGAAACTGCGCGAGAGCTGTTGGACTTGTCAGTAGCGTGAAAGCTCAACGCAGTGCCAGAATTCACTAGGCGTCAGTGCCTGAGACGTTCACAATATGATGCGCTAGGGCTGTCTGACTTCAAGTTGTCTGTAGCGTGAAAGCTCAGGATAGTGGTAGATGATGCCCAGCGCAGTTAATGGAGGCGTGTGCCAGAAACATTTGCAATAAAGTGCGCACGAGCTGTGGACTTGTCGTGAGTGCTTTCCTCCAGCCTCGGCGCTTGTATTGATTGCCCGGCTTTTCAGTGGGTCCACACTCAGTCCACACAGCCAGCACCGCCCAGCTCTCTAATAGATCCTCATGAGCCACGAAGCCAGGAACACAGCACATGTGCAAGAGGCATAGATCATCATGAGCCCCCGCGAGAGCGGGGGCCCATGAGGATCTATGTCTCTTGCGGCAGTGGCTGCGGGTTGGCGTGATGCGGCCAGTCGTGATGCGGCCATTTCTTATTGTGTTTCTGTCGCTCGCTCATCTACAAATCCTCGTGTGAATTCAAGGACGACCTTTTCTGTACGCTTGACCAGACAACTTCATAAACCCGCCATCTCTCTCTCTCTCTCTCTCTCTCTCTCTCTCTCTCTCTCTCTCTCTCTCTCTCTCTCTCTCTCTCTCTCTCTCTCTCTCTCTCTCTCTCTCTCTTGTGAACTGATGTTGGGATGCGAGATAACTGACAACTGTTTGTGCTGTTCCATGACTCTGATGTATTTTTGTTGTAGTTGTGTGTGTGTGTGTGTGTGTGTGTGTGTGTGTGTGTGTGTGTGTGTGTGTGTGTGAGTTATATTAATTTGAATTTTTTCAGGCCATACACACATTTCGTCACATTCAGCCGTTTTTAAAATATAGAATTATTTATGTGTGTATTTTATTTGAAAGGTTGTGAGTGTGTGTGTTCAGCACCAGGACACAGTTCTAATTGACATTGTCAATTCTCTATTCTCTCTCCCTCTCTGTCTGTCTGTCTGTCTGTCTCTCTCTCTCTATTTGTTTATTATTATGATTATTATTATTATTATTATTATTATTATTATTATTATCCTCTCTTCTTTTTATTTGTATTTATTTGTCATGTTATCTTTTCTGCTGTTATATTTATTTAAAATGTTATTAAGGACAAACGTGTAAAAAACCTGCGTGCCTACTGTCTTCATCCTTAGAAAATAAAGTTTCAATTTAATTCAATTCAATTCAATTCAATTCTCTCTCTCTCTCTCTCTCTCTCTCTCTCTCTCTCTCTCTCTCTCTCTCTCTCTCTCTCTCTCTCTCTCTCTCTCTCTCTCTCTCTCACACACACACACACACACACACACACACACACACTTACACACACACACACACACACACACACACACACACACACATACACACCTGCCCCTCACACCCCGCCAAAATACACGTCTGAAGTTACCTACCGAAACAAGTTAAACTTACCCAATCACTCGCCAAAAACTTGCACGTCACTCGCCCAAACCGCCCTTGATATTCGCTAATACTCATTACATCCCGGAAGCATGCTGAGGCGCAAACACCAACACCTGACGTTGACAGACGCCAGGAGATTGCAAGCAAGCACCTACAAGGCCGACGCGCACACGTTCACACGTGCCTCTGGTGACTGCATGGTCTCCTCAGGATCCCGCCACTTGTAGACGCACGACGCTGACCGCGAGGCCGGGGACCAAATGAAAACACTGAGCAGGCCGAAATTCCCCACGTCCTATGCAACGCACGCGCCGCCCATGATTTTATTTTTCCCGCCAAATGCGGCAGGAGAGTTGCGCCCCCTGGAGAGGGCGCTGTACACAGGCCGGAAACGTGCCTGAGTGCTCTCCCTTCCTCGCTTTTCTCCTCAGTTCCACTCGTCCTTCAATTCTGCGTCAAGAGACATAGATGGTCACGAGCCCCCCGCAAATGCGAAGGCTCATGAGGATCTACGCCTCTTGCTGAGCTGATTTCCGTCAGTGTTTCTTCAGCGAAGGAGGTTGTGGGTCATTTACATTATTATGGAACCCATTTTTCAATTTCTCTCATCTCTCGATTTTCTTTTCTCACCCACCCCCACCCCCACCCCTGCATCCCTCCACCCGCTCCCTCCACCCGCTCCCTCCACCTACTCCTCTCCTTACAACCTGAACTTAGCAGCACACAGATGTGGTGTCCAATTTCTTGAAATCGAAATACCATTAATTCCGAAAGCGTTATTACTTTTGTGGCGGACTCGTGTTGAAAGACGGCATGTCGGTTAATTCTTTTCAGCACTGACACAAAACAAGATACGGATCGACCATGATAGTTCAAGACTGGTGCCAGAATAGCTTGGCGCCTTCAGGCGCCAATCTATGTGCCAGAATAGCTTGGCGCCTTCAGGCGCCAAGCTATTCTGGCACCAGTCTTGAACTATCATGGAGGCGCCAAGCTATTCTGGCACCAGTCTTGAACTATCATGGAGGCGCCAAGCTATTCTGGCACCAGTCTTGAACTATCATGGAGGCGCCAAGCTATTCTGGCACCAGTCTTGAACTATCATGGAGGCGCCAAGCTATTCTGGCACCAGTCTTGAACTATCATGGAGGCGCCAAGCTATTCTGGCACCAGTCTTGAACCATCATGGTCGATCTTCGCGTTTCCTGAACTGCAGTGCAGCAGCCGGCAGAGGATAACTCCAAACTACTCTTGAACTAGTATGGTCGATCTGTCCCCCAAAACTGTGAATTAGCTTTCTCCTAAATTAAGACATTTCGATCTTGAGGCTGTGTTGACTTTGGTTCAGCAAAGGTCGTGTAAAATTTGACCTGAAATCGTAAAATTGTAGTCTCTTCTCAACATCACCACGACTGCCTCAACAGCCAAAGTCGGTGTCACTGCTGGCCAATGTGCACCATTGGTGTGCCAAAAATGATATTTCATAATCAAAACCGCCTCTCTGGTGCACATTTCCAAAAGGACATTAAAATCATTTGCAAAGGGTGGGTCATCCGGAACAATTTCTGACAGCACATTGATGATTTTTAATAGCTTCATTCTGCATAAAACCCATTTGCCGAAATTGGAACAAAATTAGAACAGCGACACTCTCTCACGCACATTAATTTTTTGCAATAGCGTCATTCTGTATAAAATCATTTGCAAAATTAGACCACGAACAATAATCACGCACGCTTTTAATAGCGTCATCCTGCATAAAAATCATATGCAAAAATTACAACAAAGAAACTGTTTGACGCACATTTTCAATGGCGTCATTTTGCATGTAAATGAAATTGTCAAACATAGAGCAACGACAATTTCTGATGCATCTTTTCAACAGCGTCATTTTGCATGAAAGTCATTTGTCAAAGTTAGAGCAACGACATCGTTTGACGCAATAGCGTCATTCCGCATGAAAATAATTTGCAAAAATTAAAACAGCGACACTTTCTTCCGCACAATTCCAAAAGCCTAATTCTGCACGAAAATAATTTGCAAAGGTTAGAAAAAGAACACTTTTCGATGCACATTTCAAATTGTGTCATTCTGCAAACAAAATTATTTGTCAATATTAGAACGACATTTTCTGCCGCTCAATTCCAGTAACGTCATTCTGCGTGAAAATCGTTTGCCAAAGCTGTTAGATCAACTGCAACACATTGTGATAACACAGTTCCGATACCGTCATTCTGCATGGGTTGTGAAACCATTTGCAAAGCCGGCCACAACACTCGCGCCATCACAGCAAGTCCGCCTAGCAAGCCAACCATAGATAGAGATCAGGGACCAGTTGCACGAGCCAGCTTAGTCCTGCGCCAGCCACTCAGCAAGGTGCTCCGCTGTAGCGCAGGACTAAGCTGGCCCATGCAACTGCCGGGCACTTGATGCAAAACAGCGTCCGACTAAAAATGAGCATTTACTCAGACAGTCCCAGCGGAATGTTCTCCAACATCTGATGCTGCACGCACAAATTCGATTTCTCTTAATCGTACCAGGATCCCGAATTAACCTTTTGGCTTGCACCGTAATCTCACTTGTTCATCTCAGCTAGAGACACCGAGCCATATGCACCCCATTGTGACTTATGCAGCGATCTCGGTGCGATTCATACATAAGCAAAGAGAAATACATCCTCACGAGGCCTTCGTGGATTATAGAACCATCCTGGTGTGATTCATTTTGCGCAAGATGCACAGATCCTCATGAGCCCCCGCAATTGCGGGGGCTCATGAGGATCTGTGCACCTTGCACGACGTCAAGAAATACAACGTACCCAGACATCGATTGCGCGGAAACACCACGGGGTACGAATCAAAGCTCCGTGGAGCCGTCACGCGGTACTGGGCGCGGGACTATCTTGTCACATCTGAAGGGAGCGGTTTGACACGGCTTCGTGAGCACGGACCTGGGGGTCACCGGGGCGAGACTGAGGGCTAATTGCAGTTGGTGGTTGGTAGTCGTTTGATCAGATGGTGATGGTTCTGGCGCGTCTGACTTTAAACTTGCAGAACGGCGCCTTGACCGAAAACTAACGCTGCTCGATGCCATACAGTGTAAACGCCTTCAGCCCGACGCACGTATTTCCCAAAGCTTGGAGGCGTCATCTAACGACTATGCACTTGTTGCAGGAGACGGATCGACCATGATAATTCAAGGGTAGTGCAAGTACTCAAACCAAGGGGAATCACAGCGCTGGACAGATGGTTTGAGTACTGACAATTCTGCCAGCGCTAGCCTCACCTATCTGGTTTGTGAGTAAGGGTAGTGCAAGATTAGCTTGGCGCTGAAAGGCTGATTTTGTAAAATGTGCCTGTTGTCCTATGAAGGCTACATTAGAGATTAGGAGATAGATCAACCATTTTAGTGCAAGGGTGGTGCCAGAGTAGCTTGGCGCCTCTGGGCGCCAAGCAATTGTGACACCACCCTTAAACTATCATAGTCAAATTTAGTTTTTTAATAGTGTATTAGGATGGAAACATATGTCGCCATTAACAAAAAAGAAGACAGAAACTGTAGACTAAATTTCTAGTGTTCTTTGCCCGCCCCCCAACCCCCTCCCCCCCCCCCCCCACGGCCACACACACCTCCCATCCTCTTCAGTCCAAAGGGTTGACAGAAGCGGCGAAGTGTCAACTGAAAAGCCAAATGGACACTCAGAAACACGATTCCAAACACAGTTGACTGCCCCGGGTGTGTGTGTGTGGGGGGGGGGGTGGGGGTGGGGGTGGGGGTGGTGGTTTGGTGGTTGGTTGGGTAGTTGAGGGTGGGGGTGGGGGGGGTGGGCGGGTGGTGGTGGTCTATGATGCCGTTTCTTTATTTTCTTTCATTTTTTGCTTGTTCTGACAAACAGACGACACAAACAGCAGACTGAATTTTCATGCAGCATCCCTTGTGGCAAAACGTCATCGGACCCACGTCGTCCGCAGTGAGCCCGAGGACCTTTGCGTACTGGGATATACCCCCCTCCCCCTCCACCACCACCACCATTTAAGAATGGACTGAATTTTTATGTACCTCTCCGCAGTACCTCGCAATTTCCTTGTCACATTCATTTCCATATGATTTGGAATTCGTATCAGCTCAGGGCAAGACGCAGCAAGACTTGGCGGGGGACAAGGGACGAATATCCTTAGTCGTGGCCACACCATCAGCCATAGCGGCGACACAATATACACACTGGGACAACTGGTGGCGCCATCCTGACGTTTCCCTGGCTAACGGCCTGGTCACATGGTGTACCCACGTACGCAGACGGCCAATTAGATTCAGGCAAACATTTCTTTACGGCATCTTGCACGACGTGTTACTGAAGCTGTACATCTGTTGCGCTGATACCGAGGGGTACAGACAAACGTCACGCAAATCATCCACTGTGACATCATTTCTGTACCACAAGTAAACACACCGAGGCCGCCTGTAAAAACTCTCCGACAGTTGCGTTGTCCTCTTAAGATTGCATTATAGTCCCTGACGCAGATCGACCATCATAGGTCAAGGGAGGTAAGCTATTCTGGCACCAACCTTAATAATAATAAGAATAGCAAAGGAGATTTGTTAAGCGCTTATTCTAAAAGTAGCTCTAAGTGCTGATACAATGAAAAGGATAACTGCCAACACACACACACACAACGTACACACACACACACACACACACACACACACACACACACACACACACACACACACACACACACACACGTGACAGTGGTGATGAATTGTGCATGGCTGGGGAAATGAATTAGTAAAAGGCAGCGTTGTAGAGGTGGGTTTTGAGCAGTGCTAGGAATGAGGAGAACTGTCACGCCTTGAGCTGTCATGATCGATCCATATCTGTCTGCATTGTGCAAACTGGATCTCTGCAGTGATGTTGGCCCAGGGCACTATACACAGCGCTAGTCAAGGCAGGCATGGACCATGATCCCAGCAAGCAAAAGACCTTCGGGCCCGCGTCAGGCCGCAGTGGGCCCGAGGACCTTTGGCTCAGCAGGACAGGAAAAACCAACACTTCACCCCCTGCCCTTGTACCAGGACAACAGAGGAAAAACCAACACTTCACCCCCTGCCCTTGTACCAGGACAACAGAGGAAAAACCAACACTTCACACCCTGCCCTTGTACCAGGGCAGCAGAGGAAAAAACCAACACTTCACCCCCTGCCCTTGTACCAGGATAGCAGAGGAAAAACCAACACTTCACCCCCTGCCCTTGTACCAGGACAACAGAGGAAAAACCAACACTTCACCCCAAACACTTCACCCCCTGCCCTTGTACCAGGGCAGCAGAGGAAAATCCAACACTTCACACCCTGTCCTTGTTGTACGGCGCCGTAAGTTTGGAGTCTTCAGATCCCAGGGCTCTTTTTAACACTCTGGTTATCGCCACACACTGGTTACCTACCCACTATCTGCAAGACGCGTACATGCGCATGATCTCCCGTAAATGTAGCTAACCATCTGCAAGAGGTATAGATCCTCATGAGCCCCCGCATTCGCGAACGTTCTAGAGGCGTGTTTCTTCTCAGGCCTCAAATGGCCGCCATTCAATCTGACATTCGTTATGTAAAACAGGCTTAACCACCGGCACGCGCGGTACTTGTTGGAATGACGTTGACAAGCTACGCCCCCCACAGACGTCAGGACCAACCAGTGTTACGTCTGTGCTTGCTGATTATATATATATATATATATATATATATATATATATATATATATATATATATATATATATATATATATATATATATATATATATATATATATATATATATATATATATATATATATATATATATTTTTTTTTTTAATCGAGGGAGTTTTTACTTTCGCTTGCTCCGTCACAGCCCTCCAGCTTGACCGCATTGCGTGGAAAACAAGGGTCAGGTGTGATAAATCATTCAGGCAAGACGGTCTCGACAAGTCTTCTCTTCAAGGCGTAAATTAGTGATTTCTCTCAAATTAACCCTTTCTCTGCCAGTGATCACGAGTTGCGCGTCTGAAACTGACTGCACACTGTCCGACATTAGCTTGAAAAACACAAATTAAGTGGAACCACAAATAGACAGAAAGAGCCTAGAACTAACAAGGGACATAAACCCTCATCAGCCCCCGCGAATGCGCCAGTACAGTACCGCGAATGCGGGGGCTCATGAGGGTTTATGTCTCTTGCAGATGGGCGGCGTTCATCTTGCCCCGGCAGTGGTAAGGTTAAAAAGCTTTGACTGAGAAAACGTCACACTTCAAACAAGTGAAGTTATGCCAGTTGATGGTTGGTGAGTTCGGGGTTTAACGTCCACGGCACCGAAGTGATAATGCCCGGCCCTGACGGGCAGGTTATGGGGGACAGGGACATCTATTGCCTATCGAGTACGACCTGAACACTGATCAATTCAGGCGCACTGCAACTGAGCCATTTTGATGTACCAGGACCTTTCAACGGACATGCTATGGAACAAGCCCGTCTTTATTTCCCTGGACTGGGAGTCCAGCTACCGGGGCCGGGACGAGGACTGGAACCCACGACCCGGCGATTCCCTTCGCTCTCTTGCTCCGACGCTTAACCGCCTGAGCTATTTGGGACTTGTAATGCCAGTTGAGTTTGTGTAGCCATCTCATCTTGCTGAGCTATTTGGGACTCGTAATGCCAGTTAAGTTTGTGTAGCCATCTCATCTTGCAGAGCTATTTGGGACTCGTAATGCCAGTGGAGTTTGTGTAGCCATCTCATCTTGCAGAGCGATTGAAAACGCCGCGAGAGTATCAACAAATTCAAAACACAATCTTCGTCGACAAAAATATCTATCCCCAAAATTAAAATATCTCTAAACTTTCAAACAAACTAACAAAAAATAAGAATTAATCGCACCGACTGTCGAGTCAGTAATGCAACCTACAATCAGTGTGCTGCTTGTGCATTTGTCTCAACTGCATTTTCAACTCTTCAGTCGGCAACTGGAAGAGGGCGGTAAAAAAGGCCTTCATCTTCCCAGACGACTTTTTGTCTCCAATCTGTTTTTCTCTTTTTCGCCCACTTTATCCCTCTCCCCCCACCCCCCACCCCCCCGATTACCCAACCTCCCACTAATTCCTGCATTGTCAGGAAACCATTACGTGACACAACCCCCACTTCTCTCTCTTTCTCCACGTTCATTTTTTTTCTACTCTACTTTATTTTACTTTATTCCCCCGCCATTTCCTAATGCCCTTGTCACGGGCGGCGAGCGAGAAAGAGCACACGGACCATTGTAGACTTCTACCCCTTATCGATACTCACTACAAGGAGGTACAGTAGTTGGGGCCACACCTTGCACGCCAGAGGCAATGAGCCTCATGGGCCCCTGCAGGGGCCCATGAGGCTCATTGCCTCTTGCAGAGGACAGCAGCTGTAGCAAGCACTCGGCAGGGATTTTAAATGCCTGAAAATCCTCTTACTGATGGCCGCCACTGCCGCGCTGAGGGACTTTTTCTTTCCAAACCTGTATTACTACGACGAGTGTGCATGCACGGGTTCTTTGTAGTAGGGTGGCACGTACATTTGGCGTAATAAGTGCTCCCCCAGCGAAAGCCTTGACTCTGCTCGGGGCACGGATTCCCGTCACATGTGTTTCCGCAGGCTGATCTGGTTAGGAGGACCTCAGCGCATACAACAGTTGAGAACGATGGACTCCAACTATTGTGTGTTACCTCAGCTGGAGGAGCTGAAAGGTTGTTAACCCCATTCTGCAGAGAAAAATGAACACGACCCAGCTGCAAGAGGCATAGATCCTCATGAGCCCCCGCAGTCGCGGGGGGCTCATGAGGATCTATACCTCTTCCTAGAAGCACTGTGAATTCATCTTCCTTTGACAGCTGAGGCTCTTGGACGTTAAACGTACAACGATCTCAAAAACAGAACCTGGGTCCACTGGCAGTGAAGGGGTCGACACTCTAACAGTTTAACCCCTTCACAGTTGAGGAAAAGTGATCCAACCGCAAGAGACATAGATCCTCATGAGCCCCCGCGACATCGGGGGCTCATGAGGATCTATGCCTCTTGCTGAGGCTAATTTGTATCCCAGCTTCGTGGGCCGGGTATGGCTTTGCTGGGCCGGTTTTGGCTTTGGGTCGTTTGACTGAGCTCAGATGTCAGAAACAAAAAATGTAAGGACACCGGCAGGGAAGCGGTTAACGGGCTGTAATGGTGTGAACTTACCTTTTTTTTTTTTTCACTCCACGTGACAATACGCAAGTCGCAGGATCGACGACCGCAGGCCAAAGGGCCGTGACTGAGTGACTAGCAGTAATCTCCCCTACGCCATGAACCAGACGGCCCAGCACTGGACACGTTCACAATAAGGCGGTCGGTGTGGACAAACCTCGCGATGTCCGCCGCTGGTGTCACGACTGAAAACAAGCACCAACGTCAGGTCGTTTGCCACTACAGCGGTGATACATCGGGCTTTGATAGGCGCACGGAATTGGCACCCGCACACATTTATTTGGGGAAGGGGTGGCGGAGGGGGAAGGGGGGTGGGGGGTGTCAGGCGGAGGAAATGAAAGCTAGGGACAGTTTCCTCTCTAAATTAATGCCCCCCCCCCCCTCTCTCTCCAATCACCCACCCCTCACCCCTAAACCATCTTGTTCTTTATTCAACGATCTCTCTTTATTCGCAGTCGTATCCTCGTGCACATGACACCCGAAATCTGGGCGACAGCTTGACACACGCAGTCTCTACCAACAATAGACATAGATCCTCATGAGCCCCCGCCATGCACGGTCTCATGAGATTCTATGTCTCTTGCAGATGGAGGGCGCTGCGCGTTCTGGCAGACCATCTCCTGGTGCCATTCTTCAACCTGCTCGACCTTTGGCTGCAAGAACAAGACGAAAGGAAGCACGTTTGCAGGATCTGCTCTGTCGGCAAATAAATTATATGACAACCGTCTCTCCCTAGCCCCTTTCTTCCTCCACCCCCCCCCCCCCCGTCCACCCTCCACCCCTCCCCCAACCCCCACACCCGCCCAGCGTGCCCATTTTGATTGTGTTAAGGCCCACTTTGTCATGTGGAGTCGTGCGGGCCGAAATTGCCGCCATTTCCCGTCGTCCTGTGCGCGCCGTCAGAAGCATTGTTGAGCCCCAAGACAAGATGGCGGGCCGGAGCGCTGAAAAATGGATGTGTGTTCAGCAATTGTCCGCCAAATGCCGCGGCCAGAGAGGGGTGTTTTAAATTTGGACAAATCTCGATCGGCACTGTCGGCGAATCAATGTTTTCCTCACTTTTTTTCCCGGACAGAACAATCTTTTCGGTGGAAGCCATCACTGACTCTCTCTCTCAATGTGTGTCGTCTGCTTGCTTCTTCACTCGCCCGAACTGTTGGTGCGTCACTCGCCCGGACTGCTGGCGATAATCCCAGGGACATCCGTACACGACCCTAGTGCCGCGTATTCAAGCACTGAACTTGAAATAATGTGAAATAACGAGCAAGAAGACAGGCACTAGACTGAGACGCGTATGTTTATTTGACGTCACCCCCACGCACGTCAATTGGCCCAGGCGTGAGCTGATGACGCATAGATTTTCCGCAGTCTTCGCTAATTCAACGTGGATTCAAAGTGGCGTCAGCAAGAGGTATAGGTCCTCACGAGCCCCCGCAACTGCGATAAGTTAGTGCAACTGCGGGGGCTCATGAGAACCTATACCTCTTGCAGTGGAGAGGTGTTCAAAGTTTCAAGCTGACCCAAACGTGAGCTGATGACACGTAGATTTTCCGCAGTTTTCGCTAATTCAACACCCTAAAACATTAGGTGTCCCAGGTACATAGATTCAAATGGGTGTCAGCGAGAGGCATAGATCCTCATGAGCCCCCGCAACTGCGGTAAGTTAGTGCGACTGCGGGGGCTCATGAGGATCTACGCCTCTTGCAGATGGGCGGTGTTCACATTTTCTCGGCAGTGCACCGGTTAACTGACAATACATCTCGGGGACAAGTGGAATCGTGGCATCGTCAGTAGCGGCCAAGGGGTTAAAATGAATAGATTAATCGACCCATCGGCACTGGAGGAGGGGGTAGGTTCAATGGCATTCCCCAATTTTAAAGCGTATTTCTTTACTGAAGCCAAAAGCTTGTTAAATAAACTTTGATCTAAAAAAATAAATAAATAACGACAATCGTACACAAATCCAGTCTGTCATGAATCCGGTTCGATTTACCGGTCTGGACCAATATTCATCTCAAGAAACACTAGACTAATTCCTCCAACGAAGCCACCAACCGTCTGCCCTTTGCAACGAGACTACTATTACGGCAATGCAAAAAAAAAAAAAAAAAAAAAAAAAAAAAAAAAAAAAAAAAAAAACCGAGCCTTCACGACAGTAAAAATTCTGTTTCGAGCTTCAAAAAAACGATTTCAGTTTTTCTTCTCGAAAGGCCAAGCCTCATCCAGTTCGCCTCAGACAACAAAAGACTTTGAAAGGTCAGTTGACAACTGTTAGAATAACACGCGTACGCAGATGATTGGACAGCTATCAACCACTTCCTTTCGTCTGCAAGGGGTATAGATTCCCATAAGCCCCTGCGGTCGCAGGGGCTTATGGGAATCTATAACCCTTGCTTGAGAAGTCGGCAATGGCTGTTCTCGAGACGGAGAGGTCACGCTCGCCAGAGAACGAGATCTATTAGAAACCGATTGAGCACAGACAGGCGTCACGCACACAAAATGTCAGCACGAAAGTTCTTAGAGACACAAAACGCTTGAACAAGTTTGTGGCTGGCATTTGGAAAAGTCAGATTTCGGAAGAAAAAAAAAAAGGCTCAACTGCCGTCTCGGGTTTGTGCAGGCCAAGAGGCGGGCTTGTTCTGAATAGGACGGCCTTTGACAGGTCCTGGTAAATCAAAGGTTCACAGCTGCAGTGCGCCTGAATGGATCAGTGGTCAGGTCGTACTCCCATAGGAAATACCTGTCCCTGCCCCACCCCCACCCTTTCTCCATAACCCGCCGGTTAGGGCCGTTCATTATCACTGCGGTGCCGTGGACGTTAGCCCCTGAACTAATCAATCCATCAACCGTCTTCAGTGATCTGGAGGACAGCTGGTGTCGGTTGCATGAGTGAACTTAGTTCTGCTCCAGCCACTAAGCAAGGTGCTCCGCTATAGCGGGGTGAGTGTAGTGGCGCTAGAGCGGAGCACCTGGCTTAGTGGCTGGCGCAGGCCTAAGCCCAGTCACGCAACTAGCCGCAGTATCGTTATTTAATCAGCTGTTGTTGTTTTGCCACGTCTAAACAAAATTGTTAACGTCAATTCTAGTCAGCAAAAGTTTCACAGCTGAGATTTTCTTTTTCGGTCAGTGGTTTGTACGTCACGACACCAAATAAATCCGCTGTGACGACTTCTGAACTACTTCGAGGAGCGCGTACGGGCCTTACAAGCGCGTTGTTATCACCGAACTGAACTGAGAAACTCAAGAGAAGCTCGCGGGCACAACCTGGCTTGAACATGTTCGTTCAGTGAAGGCCCAAGTTCTTAGTTAACCAGCCACTACAATTGGAACAGCACGGTCGTCGTCGTCGATCCAAATCGTGCAGAACAAACCGGAAGTGAAGCGCAGAGTAGCGTCTCTTAGCGGAAGAACTGCAGAGCAGTCTCCCTAGGCAATTCTCTAAAGAGTCCAAACGGTGTTCTGTTAATGAGTGCATTAAAGTCTGTATGTAGCGGGCAGGCGACCCCGCACACTGTCCAAACCCACACACAATACGACGGACCATCAGGCAAAGAGTGGCCACTGCAGCAGGTGTGAAACCCTTCACCCTGGGGCTCCCCGAAGGTGCTTTAAGCTCGGGGACACCTCTCTCACAAACCTACCCATCTCCAAGATGTATAGATCCTCATGAGCCCCCGCGTTGCGGGGGCTCATGAGGATCTATACCTCTTGTTCAGTTTAGTTCCTCGTTCCTGAAACGAATCGAAGTTTGTGCCCGTGGAGTCTTGTAGACAGTGATACCAAGTATACGACCGGGTTTGGTCGACTGTTTGACAAGCCCGTGTCCTGTATTGTGCGAACATGAACGGGGTGTGAGGGAGGCCCGTGTAGTATTTGCTCAACGACAGTGCGGCAGATTGTGTGTCAATATGCAGGAGCGAAAACCTGGGTTAGAGGTGGCAGCTGGCGTCAGTTCGAACTTCCTCAGGTATAGGTCGTTTGACATCGTAGCGCACAACGTTTCTCGCCAATATCTCCACAAAGAAACACCTTTCTATACCAATCTTAGAACAAATATCCAGTGACAGTTGACTTAACACGACTTTCTTTTAACAAAATGGAGCAATGTGTCCGTGTTGCTGTATAGTCGTAAAAAAATCGGATTTTTTTTCCCAGGAAATGACAGATTTTGCATCCTCATATGTGCCCCAGATGTATCAAGCCCAGTATAAGAACGAAGATCAATTTTCACGTGAATTGGAGAGTCCGAAATAGCTCAGGCAACCGCGTCGGAGCAGGAGAGCGAAGGGAATCGCCGGGTCGTGGGTTCGAATTCCGTCCCGGCCCTGGCAGCTGGACTCGCAATCCAGGGGGAAAAGACGGGCTTGTTCAATAACATGTCCGTCGAAAGGTCCTGGTAAATCAAAGTGGCACAGTTGGAGTGCGCCTGAGTTGATAATTGTTCAGGTCGTACTCCATAGGCAATAGATATCCCTGTCCCCCAGGGCCGTCCATTATCACTTCGGTGCCGTGGACGTTAAACCCCAAACTAACCATCACGTGAATTGGCCAAGTTTTCCAACCTGAAATAGCGCAGGCATACGACATTGAAATCTGCCGGGGCTCTATTTAGGGTATAGAAAATGGCTTGTTCTTGTAAATTGTCTTTTCTACAAATGTTTACGACCGTACAGCAAAATCGCCAGATCATAGGCGATCAGTAAAAAAAGTCCATATTAGGTCAAGTGGTACAGAAAAGTGTTTCTTTGCGTGTGTTCAGGAGAGATAGTCTTAGCATTCTGTTTTTGTCAGGGAGCTTTCGGGTCGGGATGAGGCCACTGGCGCCGGCCATTATACGCCTTGGCGATGGGCTTCACCCGTCCCGAATCATTGTCCACTGTGTAGCTCTGTTCTTGTAATTGGTGGAATGAGCGAGTGAGTGAATGTGAGCAGCACCTGCGGTGGCAAGACAAGCTTTGCTGTGTACGATTATTTTCTATCACAGCAGCAATAAAGTCATCTTGAATCTTGAGATATTTGGGAAAAACATTGTGCGCCGCGATGTCAAACAGCCTATAAAGCGGAAGCTCACTCGGACCAGGAGCCCGGCTGTGGCGTGAGTGGACTTAGTCCTGCGCCAACCACTAAGCAAGGCGCTCCGCTGTCGCGGAGCGCCTTGCTTAGTGGCTGGCGCAGGATAAAAACTCACTCAAGCAACTGGCCCCAGGCATACGCCTAAAAGATCGCCAGTTCTACGGAATACACGCGTGTCGCCGTTTGTCATCAAAGTAGTAATATTTTATTAAGAACAAGGTGTTACAAACTGCCCGCATTGAGACTGACACTGCGACCCTGGGTATCTCGTGTGCGTAGCGCCGCCGTCGCGCGTGTTCAAACACAGGTGGGAGTCAAAACGTGTCCAGACTCTGTCTGGTGCCGCCTTTGAAATCACCTTCGTGGTGGAAAAACACGTGAAGCTCTAAATATTCAACGTTTAGAGCTTTGTTATTAACACTCACGGGCACAAGTACAGCAGCAACAGCATCAACGACGACGACAACAACAACAACGCAATATAAACACATGTATAGCTTACCTGTACGCCCCGTGTTATTACGATATCCAAAAATCCACGCCGATCACAGCTGTCTGTAACACAGCTGAGTCCAATCTGCAACGCACAGAAACACAGACCACTTTACAGCACACGCAGAATGTCACAAACGCAGCACTAGAAACTCCTGATATAACAGACTGGCCGGCAGACTCCGCTTTTCTTGGCGTTATATCGAAAGCGTGTGATACGCGAAGTGATGTACACAGACAGAGTTGCTGTCGAGAACTTTGGCAAAGTTGTGAGGTCTCGTTTGCGACGAAAGACTCGCAACATCGAAGGAGAGCGAAATCACGGCGGACAGACAACGCTCCAAACATCTCCAAGAGGCATAGATCCTCATGAGCCCGGAGGGCTCATGAGGATCTATGCCTCTTGGAGATGGTTGGAGTGTTCTATATGCTTATGGAACCAGCTGCGACTTGGATCTCGTTGGTTGTTGGGGGTCGTTAGTTGGAAAAGAAACCTCACCAGCGTTTCGTTACCTAGTCACTCAAATCCGCCGCTTGTTATAACCGACTTTGATATAAGCGAAGTAAACGTTAACGTGCTGCTTGTGCATTTGTCTCAACTGCATTTCAACTCTTCAGTCGGCAACTGGAAGAGGGCGGTAAAAAAGGCCTTCATCTTCCCAGACGACTTTTTGTCTCCAATCTGTTTTCTCTTTTTCGCCCACTTTATCCCCCTCCCCCCCCCCTCACCCTTCCCCCCAACCCCCGCTGGCTGTCGGCAGCGGTTTTTTGTCGCGATGATTCCTGAAGGAATAACAACATGCAGACATCCTGTCGGAATCATCGCGACAAAATCCGCTACAAACACTCACAGGATCACGCGTCACACCCATCCACCCCCCCCCCCCCCACCCCACCCCCCACCCCCACCCCAAAAAAAAAAAAAAAAAAAAAAAGAGAGAGAGAGAGAGAGAAAGAAAAAAAAAGAGAAAAAAAAAAGAAAGAAAGAGAAAACACAACAACAAAAAACAACCAAAACAAATGATATAAACACGCCACCCAAGACGCTCATATCCTTATGGCCCCAGCAGCTTGCGATGGACACATGAGGCTCTATGTCTTATTCTGCACAATAGTGGCCACTGTTGCAGCCACCTTCGAAACAAAAAAAAAATCTGTCTTGATTTTGACAAAATTTGCGTGTGCCCAAGCTTTAGCACAGCGTCTTACCAAACAAGACAATCACAGTCCGCTTGGCTTTTCTTGCTATCATAGTCCACGCGGGGGAATCCAGCACGAGAAAACACATCCTGCACGCACCACACGCACACCGAATATTGACTGAGACAGTTAAAACTGACACGTGCACCGCGCGCACTGAGAGCTGTCAATCAAACAAATCTTGCCACTGCACGCGCCACAGGCCACGCTGGTGATTGGTTGGCCGTATTATTATTGGGAACTGGCGCGCGCGCGGCACTTTTCAATCAGAGAAGCCGAGGACACGTCTTGTATTAAAAATTTGTTCTTTTTCTCGGGTGGATAAATTAATACGAGGACGAGTTCTTCCAATGATTTAAAAGTAGATCTGCAAGAGACATAGAATCACATGAATCCCTGCTCCGCAGGGACTCATGTGACTCTATGTCTCTTGACGGCCAATAGCCATATTGACATCGCGGGATGGAGGAGGGGGTGGTAATGTTATGGCGCGCCCCACGTGGCCTGTTCCCACAACAACAGGTGACAGCTATCCCCGCACTGACTGACCTAGTATGATTACCGAACGTGCCTAGAGATCACTGGAACATCTACGTCTTTGTCACCACTAGCGGTACAGCTCGGAACACGTCAGCAACATCGAGTGAGTTAGTTAGTTATTTGGGTTTAACGCCGAGCAGGCCGCTAAGGGCCATCTCACGGCGGGTCAAGCAACATCGAGCGGGCGACAGCAAATCATAATGCGTGCTGCTCACCAAAAGTACGGTAGTTTCGAATGTTATCTTTCAGTGTATATAATTGCTGACAAGAATAGGGACACAACAGATTGTGCAGATTCTTAACCCATTCAGCTCTGACGCCCTACAGCAGGAGATGGATCGACCATGATAATTCAAGGGTAGTGCCCTTGAAGTATCATGGTCGATCCATCTCCTGCAGCTGGTGCCTAGTCATTAGATGACGCCTCCAAAATGTGGGAAATACGGCCGTCGGGCTGAATGAGTGAAAATTCAAATTGAAGTGTCCATACCGCCTTGTTCAATGAGCAGTGGTCGTGCACTCGTGCTAGGACTATCGACCATAGGATTGTCGATACGTAGGACTACCGATACGTAGGACTATCGATACGTAGGACTATCGATACGTAGGACTATCGGCCGTAGGACCATCGGCTATCGGACTATCGATCCGTAGGAATATCGATACGTAGGACTGTCGACACGCACCCAATATTGTGAATATTAGTACAGTAAATTTCGCTTTCAACATAACGACACTTTTTCAGAGGTTCCAATCGCATTTTTTCCCCCTATGTAAATGGCTTCGTTTATTACGAACTTCAGTTATAACGAACAAACTTGGGTTCCGCGGCGTGGCCGTATCATATCGGAAATCAGTTGTCTGCAGCTTATCTGAGCCAGTATACAAACAGTACACTCGGCATATAACATATCGCCAGGGGACCCCCTTTTTTATTGCTGTTTTATCCGAAGTTTGTTATAAGCGAAAGAATTGACATAGAACGAGCGCAATATCCGACCTTGTTGACCCTTTCCTGCCACTGTCCGTACTGACATTTCTGTTTCTTTCTTCACTCAGCCAACAAAAGCCGGAACCGTCCAAGAGACATGGATACAGCTTGGTCTCAGCAAGAGGCATAGATCCTCATGAGCCCCCGCAGTCGCGGGGGCTCATGAGGATCTACGCCTCTTGCAGTTGGACAGTGTTAATCTTTTTCTTGGCAGTGTAAGGGTTAAAAGCGACTTTGACCTTTTCTATACTAATCACAATACGTGTATTACTAGTTTGTTACTACCGACTTTGTTTCAGTAGTGCGACCTTTTTGGGGGAAGTGACTATCAGCCCGTGGAGGCCGTGCGCGCGCCAACGGCGGCCGACGTCGGCCCGATGGCCTGTTGAGTATTGGGCTAGTGCTGTGTGAGCCCATTGTTGTCCGTCACCAGCGATCGTGAGTCAATGACGGTCCTCGCCGTGTCTAATTGGCTTCTTCAGCGCTTATCTCCCGTCGGGACCCGATCTCGACCAATTCTTCGTCAGCCATATCAAAGGAAACATCAGAGAGAGAGAGAGAGAGAGAGAGAGAGAGAGAGAGAGAGAGAGAGGGAGCGCAAACACCATAAAACCAAAGCGAACCATCACACCAAGAACATCGCCTTCAGTCCGTACACAAGTGATAATGATAGAGATATTAGCCAGAGGCACAGATTATTCTCATGAGCCCGTGCCAAGCATTGACTCATGAGGATCTGTGCCTTGTGTCGATGGCAGGGATTGACTGCGCGATGTGTATGCGACTGATGGATGATGCTTGTGAGCGCAAAACAATCACTAGGCCAGATGGACAAACAAGACTCCAATCACAACCACTGTGATTTTTTTGCCGATAGACACACGGGGACAATTGGCGTGATACATTGCCCTCGCAAGTGAACACCAAAGAATACAGGAACACTCGTCAAGCACTCTTGTTTCCACACAGTGTTTAACATTGCAAAAAAACAAATGTTCAATGAATTTCTGAGCGCGTTGGTAATACATGGAATAAACGCCCAACAACGCCATGTTGTCACGCCGGGAAGTGGAACATTTTGGCCAGCCGGGACATAATTTTGGAAGTGAACGAAATTTGGTTATTGCTGTTGTCGTTGTTGTTTTTGTTGTTGTTGGTGGTAGTGTTGTTGTTGTTGTTGTTGTGTTAAACACCTGACAATTCTAAAATCTAGCCAATCTGACGTGACACGATTTTGACTCTCTTAACTTACGGCCGCATTTCCTAACTTTTGGAGGGTCACCCAAGGACCATCTGCCAATGGCAGGAGACGGATTGACCATGATAATTCAAGGGTAGTGCCAGATTAGCTTGGCGCCATCAGGCCAATCCATCTCCTGATGTAGGGCGTCGGGGCCAAATTGGAAATCTGAGCTATGAGACACGGAGTGTCTGTTCTATCAGATCCAGTGTAAGTTTTAATTATAACCACACGGAGTGTCTGTACTGTGAGATGCAGGGTTAGTTTAAATAATAACCACACAGGATGTCTGTGCTATGAGAACCAGTGTTACTTTGATTCATAACTACACTGGATGTCTGTTTCATCAGATCCAGAGTTAGCTTAAAGTATAACTACAGGGGATGTCTGTGCTGTGAGATCCAGTGTCAATTTAGTTTGAATTATAACCACACTGCGTGTCTGTGATATCATCTAGCGTTAGTTTGAGTTATGACAGACGGGTTGCCTGTGCCGGCTATCAGATCCAGTGTTAGTTTCAATAACAACTACAAGAAATATAAGCCCGGACAAGACATTGTCCGAACAGCTCCCAGACGGCCTTTAAATAACCATATCAGCCACAAACAAGTGACAACAGCGTTCTCTCTACTGTATCTTCGCATTCCGGCGCGGGATATCGAGAAATAAATGTCAGGGTATTCCCATACGCTATTAATAAGTATGTGAATTCCCCATTAGTGTCACGTGCTCACGTGATGAATGACGCCACACGACCCAGATTGCGTTAACCCTCTCCGGCCGCGGGCAGCACAGCCAGACGGTTCCTGCCAGATGAGGACGCTGTCTACAGTCTCGGGACCCGCGGGCAGCACAGCCAGACGGTTCCTGCGGGATGAGGACGCTGTCTACAGTCTCGGTACCCGCGGGCAGCACAGCCAGACGGTTCCTGCGGGATGAGGACGCTGTCTACAGTCTTGGGACCCGCGGGCAGCACAGCCAGACGGTTCCTGCGGGATGAGGACGCTGTCTACAGTCTCGGGACCCGCGGGCAGCACAGCCAGACGGTTCCTGCGGGATGAGGACGCTGTCTACAGTCTCGGTACCCGCGGGCAGCACAGCCAGACGGTTCCTGCGGGATGAGGACGCTGTCTACAGTCTCGGGACCCGCGGGCAGCACAGCCAGACGGTTCCTGCGGGATGAGGACGCTGTCTACAGTCTCGGTACCCGCGGGCAGCACAGGCAGACGGTTCCTGCGGGATGAGGACGCTGTCTACAGTCTCGGGACCCGCGGGCAGCACAGCCAGACGGTTCCTGCGGGATGAGGACGCTGTCTACAGTCTCGGGACCCGCGGGCAGCACAGCCAGACGGTTCCTGCGGGATGAGGACGCTGTCTACAGTCTCGGGACCCGCGGGCAGCACAGCCAGACGGTTCCTGCGGGATGAGGACGCTGTCTACAGTCTCGGGACCCGCGGGCAGCACAGCCAGAAATTTCCTGCGGGATGAGGACGCTGTCTACAGTCTCGGGACCCGCGGGCAGCACAGCCAGACGGTTCCTGCGGGATGAGGACGCTGTCTACAGTCTCGGTACCCGCGGGCAGCACAGGCAGACGGTTCCTGCGGGATGAGGACGCTGTCTACAGTCTCGGTACCCGCGGGCAGCACAGCCAGACGGTTCCTGCGGGATGAGGACGCTGTCTACAGTCTCGGGACCCGCGGGCAGCACAGCCAGACGGTTCCTGCGGGATGAGGACGCTGTCTACAGTCTCGGTACCCGCGGGCAGCACAGGCAGACGGTTCCTGCGGGATGAGGACGCTGTCTACAGTCTCGGGACCCGCGGGCAGCACAGCCAGACGGTGCCTGCGGGATGAGGACGCTGTCTACAGTCTCGGGACCCGCGGGCAGCACAGCCAGACGGTTCCTGCGGGATGAGGACGCTGTCTACAGTCTCGGGACCCGTCGTTTCACACGGCGATCAATGGTTCACACTTCTGGGGATACGGACAAACGGGGCTTACACCGGGCACCAAAAGGTCCTCGGGCAGACGACCGGCCGCAGTGGGCCCACTGCGGCCGGTCGTCTGCCCGAGGAACTTTCGCGCATCGAGGAGAGTGAGGGGGCGGGGAAGGTGGGAAGCCGTGAGGAACGACGACAGTAACAGTAACGCCAAGCCGCGAAGTCCATTATTAGTCACTGTTGCGCGGGCGCTTGAGGATCTATACTTCTTGCTGACATCACATTTAATCCATGTCACTGGGACAGCTAAACTGTTACTTTTGTTGACGTCATAAAGTTTCAGAAACATGGCCTGCGTCATCTGCGACTGAACGGTTTCAAGGAAACACTGACTTATCGTTTTATTCTCAGCTACAGGGGCGGTCAATGGCGCAGCGTTAAAAGCGTCTGCCACCAATGCAAGAGGTGCGAGGTTCGATTCCCGGTTTCGGCGTCGGACTTCACGTTTTCTCCTCTAGTAAGTGTCACCATTAATTCGGGCGGACCGTCGGGAGTTCTTTCTCCGGGTACTCCGGCTCTTTCCTCCCCCACGAATTTGGTATTAATTTCAGTCCACTTAATCAAATTTCCAAAATATAAAAAACGATTTAAATTTCAAAAAAACTCAGTAACTCGCTTGAGCTTGCCCTTAGCACCACGTGAATGTTTTGTGTTTATGTACAGTGTGTGAGGGAATGCGCGTGATTCACGCGAGCGTGCTTGTTGGGTTCAATTCGCGGCTATGTCCTGCGCATTGAGTTATACTATAAATAATATGAGAAAAGCGCCGTATAAATACTATGTATTATTATTATTTTTTTTTTTTTTTTTTTTTTTTTACAGTGGTCACTCTGGGAGGCGGAAAACAATGGAGAGAATGGCCGCAGAGGAGGACGGCTCAATTAAAGCTGGCCTACAATTAGTCCCGAGTTTACACAAGACCTGGCACACACACAATAAATCCTAACACCTCCTGACAGCGACTCCAGCGGACGCACGAACCAGGGCGAGAGTCGAGTGCAGTCCCACGAGATGGAATCGTTTTTCACCACTGTCAGAACCACAATCAGACCTGACCAGCCGGAAGGAGCTCTCCTGAGTTGGAGTGGAGAAAGACAGCCCCTGACCCTTCATCCGGGATAATCAACTGTCAGTCGCCATCTTGGTTACCACTGGCTACAAACGACTCGCGCACGCAAGCACACACTCCCCCCCCCCCCTCTCCCCGTGTTAGGCATGCACTTAGATCCCAGCAATCTCCTCAGTGAGGTTGGCGATGAGTTAAATCTGTGTCTGCAAGAGGCGTCGATTCTCATGATGCCCTGCTTCAGGAGGGGCCCATAAGAATCGACGCCTCTTGCGCGTGGAAGCAGTTGGTGGACAGTTTGGCCATTTCTTTACATTAGAGAGTGCAACTATAGAGGCAGACAACCGTCAGTCCCTCCACTGCCCAAACACAAACAGCCGAGACTGGTTCCATCGCAGCAACTGCGCAACTTGAATGAGGACGAGTGACGTGCGCAATTGGGCATTTACCCTTCATTGTGTCCGGCGTTATGAGATCATTGGCACAGCTCCGAAAGGTGGCAATGCTCCGTGTTGGACAGAGACAGAGAGGGGGGTGGGGGTGGGGGCCGGTGGGGTTGGCGTTCCTTCACAAAAAGATGCACGTGATGAATTCCTACGCGGGACTAACTCGACTGTCGACCAATTCCATGGGTCTGATTTAAACCCATTTAGCCCCAACGCCCTGCAGCAGGAGACGGATCGACCATGATAATTTAAGGGTAGTGCCAGATGAGCTTGGCGCTTGAAGGCGCCAAGCTAATCTGGCACTACCCTTGAATTATCATGGTCAATCCATCTCCTGCAACTGGTACATAGTCGTAAGGCAGCACCTTCAAAATTTCAGAAATGGGACCGTGGAGGGGTTGCACACAAAGTTCATGCTGATTGTCCGAGTGTTGGTAGCCAGTATGACGTCATGTACCCAAGACACGTCCAGATACCAAGCAGACCTGCATCACGTGGGCATTACACGAGATGCCTTGTCAGAATAGTCACGTCCGGGTAGTCTGACACTTCTAGACTCCGAAACACAAGACGGCGCAAGAGAGACATTGAGCCAAGACACCCCTTCCGGTTTTGTCCAGAAGTTCAGTGAAAAATGAGAGAGAGAGAGAGAGAGAGAGAGAGAGAGAGAGAGAGAGAGAGAGAGAGAGAGAGAGAGAGAGAGAGAGAGAGAGAGAGAGAGAGAGAGAGAGAGAGAGAGAGAGAGAGAGAAATGACGTCCTGTCTGCTAGATCACGTGTCCAAGATGGCGGAATGATGAAGCGGGACGTCCTCCAACCTGTCTCCCGTGGGCCACATACTTACTACTCTCCCTGAACACTCCACCTGCAAGAGGCATAGATCCTCATGAGCCCCCGCTTACGCGGGGGCTCATGAGGACATATGCCTCTTGCAGAGGACCGTGAAAGCTGTGTAGATTCTACAGACAAGGTGACTACCGTTTGATTTAACCTCCGCGACTGACTCCCTCTCCCCCGGGCCACATTCCCCCAGTCTGGTGCACGTCCCCGCTGGCTGATGGTCTGGGCTCACCCCCATCTCATCACTCTCTCGTACCTTGCAGGACATTCGGGATGCCTCCCCTGGGGTTGCGCCAGTCGCGACAAGTCTTGCGACACTGCGCCACTGCGGGAATGAACGCGCATGTCTTCCGTGCTCGGCGCTGCTCCATCATACCAGACAAGCTCTTTGTGTTAGTAGCTGGTGGTGGATCTTATAATGCGGAGAACAGCCCGACGAAGAGAGAAACACGCTTAGAAAAGACAGCTACAACACTATTTATTAATATTTCAGGTTAAAAGACCCTTTTTTCTTCTTCTTTTTTCTTCTCAAAACAGACATTCAAACAAGGACAAAATTTGCAACGTGTACATTTTCGTGACGGAAAGATGCCACTGAAGTTTTGACGTCAAACAATAGACGAAGAACTCAAAGTGCGTCATAAAAGAAGTAACACAAAAGTGACGTCATTTAAAAACGTCAGTCAAATGTTTGGCCTGGACTTTGATCTAACAGCGACAGCGTACGTAGATTGCGTGTTTGGAATCATTGCTAAATTCAGCGTCACAAACCCCCAGCCGTCCTGAAAGAGTGGATACAAAGTGGTGTCATTAAGAGGTATAGATCCTCATGAGCCCCCGCAAATGCGGGGGCTAATGAGGATCTATACCTCCTGCGTTTGACAGGGGTTCCAATTTTCTCGGCAGTCCAGGGGTTACACTTGACGTTTAATTCACTGAGATGTACGACCGAAATCCAACTCCCTCTCCCCCTATCGGACAAGTCCGCCGGCCAAGTTGAACAGCGTGTGATGCCAACAAAATCTCCCTAGGAGCAAGTCTTCTTGTCAGAATCTCGGTTCCTAACTGTATCAATCGTTCTTGAGCTCCCTCCTACAACCTTCCGCCTTCAACGCACCCCCCCCCCCCCCCTTCCGCGCAATTCTTTCTCCTCCCGTTATGCTACAGCAATGGCGGCCGATGATCTAATGCTCTATTCAGCTGAGAAGAATGTGTATGCCGAGCTGTCATAGAGCCCGCTCAGGGCCCGCAACACTGCCTTGAAGTAATCACACCGTTTGACAAGTGATTATTTGCCCCTGGCTCCCAGCTCTTTACTCTCTGAATCAGATCCCCGCTCTGGGACAACAGCCAATCGAAAGTATCGTTACAGTGTCGGACTGGATCCACAGCTAATCAAAATCGTCGTTACGGGATCGGCATGGGACCTCCGCTAATGCGACCCGCCGTTATGAATAAGGGCGCCATACATACGGGTGACTTGCGTTGGTCGCGTGATTTGCCACCTAACTGTGCCCACAAGACCCTTAAACCTGCAAGCAGTATATATTGTCATGAGCCCCTGAGACTGCAGGGGCTCATGACAATATATGCCGCGTGTAGATATGTCACCATATGGAGGAAGGGCTAGTGGCATCAGCATGCAACTGCCCAACAAACGTTCATCGTTTTGCGGTTTCATTCTCGCTGGTAATCGGCGCACACTTGACCGTTTTCCCGCTGACGGATTCCTTTGAGATCTGTGTTTATGTGTGATGCAGAGTCCATGCGCGTCTCCGACGACCCGCCACGCCGCGAACTATGACCTCTATCATCTCCACAGTTCTGCACACGAGAAGCGTGTCAAGGTCATCACCCAGAACTTCCGGTCTGCCAGAGGCACGCGGCGGACTCCCATGAGCCCCTGCGGCCGCAGGGGCTCATGGGGGTTCATGCCTCTTGTTGGCTGAACTCGAATCACGACGGCCCAAACACGGAGGAGAAACTGACTGGGTTTAAGCGTGGGAATAATAAACTACAACGGGGCAATCAACATCAACAGTCTTTTGACGGAGGGCATTGAGGCGTAGATTTTTGCGGTTTCAGGGGCCTGTGAGAGCCTGTGCCGGTAGTGATCAAACCCCCATTGGTGTACAACTATATTTATATCTTTGTCCCTCGTACGCAGTACGCTGTGTGGGTTTAAGCGTCCCACTGGGGAGGGCAAGGGATTCACAAGTTCCAGCAGATCGCATGAGTCATGAATTTAGCGCCATCATCATCCCGTCCCTCCTCCTTGTTCTCAACCACTGCCCCCTGCCAAAGCTTGTAACAACAATCTACTGCACCGCCAGTGATGCGGTGACCTCCAGTCACCCGTATTCACGTCTGACCCCCTTTCTCCGGGGGGACAACATGCAGCCCGAATGTTGCAGCAACATGGAGGGTGGGAGGTACCAACGGCACCCAAAGCTGAACCATGCCGGCACTCACCGCGCACAAACGCACGCACGCACACACCTCCCCCACCCCTTCTCTTCACTTGCCCCGTGGTTCTAACACGATGAGCGTAAGTTCCTTGGGTCGACTTCAGCCTTAGCTGGCTCGCGCACTTCCGTGCGCGGGCCAGCTAAGGCTGAAGTCGGCCAAAGGAACTTTTGCTGGCGGGCCACGCATCTTTCACTCTGCCAATGGTCTTCCGCTTTTTTATTTTTTTTAAATTTATTTTTACTAACCCTTTACCCAACACCATCCGAACCCCGCCTCATTCACCCACCCCCTCCCACCTCCCACCCCTTTCCCTCCCGGCGCGCGCATTGTAGGTGGCATTGAAGCTGATTTGGCACGTTAGGGAGAGGCAGGAAATGTTACAAAGGATCGTTGAGACTCACAATGGCGGCCCAGAGAAAAAAATACCATTACCGGAGTTGTAAAGACATTAGGTCTTTGCACACAGTGACGGGGGAGGGAGGGAGAGAGGAGAGAGGAGAGAGAGAGAGAGAGAGAGAGAGAGAGAGAGAGAGAGAGAGAGAGAGAGAGAGAGAGAGAGAGAGAGAGAGAGAGACTTTGCGTGTCAGTTGATGCCAATGAGCCTAATCCGATCCCAAGTGGGGAGGGGGGAGGGGGACTTTTAAGAACAACTCACACCTGAAGCTCTGCCGGCATCTCCAGTTGCCGCCCTTGTCGTCTAATGCCGTGCTCTGGGATTCACGTGTCGGCGTCACTTCTACAGAGTGACGGTCCCTGGCCCTACAGAGTAGCGGCCCTTAGGGAAATTATGGTAATTAGGATGGCAGGGATTTGTGATTAAAATACACGAGGGACCACGTACTTGAGAGGCTGGGCCCGCTGGTGCAGACACTCGACAAGGCTGTGGAGAGGGACAGCCACGTCTTCACACAACACTCGCAGGCCTGACACCTCCACACCTCCTGCGCTTTAGGGACGCTGACCTGACACGCGCATAGACCATCAGGTCAGCAAGAGCATGGGCTCATGAGAATCTATGCCTCTTGCAGGTGGGTCGTGAGAATCATGGACTGTGAGTTTGATTTGACAATCTAACATTTGGAGACAATTTGGTGTACGGCTCTCTACATATGACGAGCTGACGCTCTCAGAAGGACAACGCGGGTGCGCGGAGGCAGTGAACAAGTAGCTGCAGCTGGGCTGGACAAACGCCATGCAGTCACTGAACAATCGGCGCGCAGCAGATTCCCGTCACAGGATGTCCAGGCCAAAAGACGAGATCGTTCTACAGTCTGCTGCGGTAAAGTCCTGGTGAATCAAAGCTGCACTGCTGCAATGCGCCTGTATTTATCAGTGTTCAGGTCGCACGCCAAAGGCATTGAGTTATATTATAAATATGAGAAATGCGCCAAATAAAATAATACTATGTATTATGATGATGATGATGATGATTTATTATTATTATTATTATTATTATTATTATTATTATTATTATTATTATTATTATTATTAGCTGTCTCTGTGCCCATAACCCGTCCATCACCATTCAGGTGCTGTGGACGTTAAACCCGAACTAACCAACCGACCAACCATACGTCACGAAACACACGCGTGAAAGCTGAGAGCGGGCCAACTCGAAATGTCTCTCAAACGAAACAGGTGAGGCTAGCGCTGTACAACCTGAATTGTATACGTACCGAGGGAAACTTACCGGCGCTGGACAGACAAAGGGGTAGATCCCCTGCTCCCTCCTACCAGGCAACCAATCGTCAGCACAGAGAAAAATACACAGGTAAATAACCCATACATAGACATCGCTAGGTGACCTAACCGTTTGTCTGTCCAGCGTTGAGTAATTCCCCTCGGTTCGTGTACAGCAACAAAAGGCCTAGTCCCTTTAACCCTTATCATCCTGCCCCCCACCCGGGTCTGTCCTGGGGGACGTGGGTGGGGTTAACTACTTTTTAGTTCCCAGGGTCACCCTGGTCAGCCCCACAGGGTGGGTTTTCCCCTCTATTCGGGGGCATGTCAGTGTTTCTGTCTAGCCTTGGTCCATTCACCTGTATTTTCCTTTTTAAACTGTCCCTACTGTCTGCGCTGCCTGTAGCTCTTTATATTGGATGTGTGTTGCTAAACGGTCTTAGCTTTATTTAGCGTATTAGACCGGCTGGCCACGTATATTCAATATTTTGTTTCGGGTTTTTCTCACAAGCAGTGCAGGCACGTCCTTAGAAAGTCTTTTTGCTGTCGGGACGTTAAACAATGTACAACCAACCAACCTTATCATCCTGATACACTATAGCTTGAAAAAAGATGTGACCATGATAGTTCAAGGGTGGTGCCAGAATAGCTTGCCGCCACAGGCGCTAATCTATTCTGGCGCCAGCCTTTAACTAAAATGGTTGATCTATCTTGCTATCTGCAATGTAGCCTTCATAGGACAATAAGCAATTCATTTCTGAAACCAGCCTTAGCTTGTAATGGGTTAAGCAAAGCAGCGTCGGGCCGAAGTCGACAGCCTACCTTCGACCCGGGTGTCTTTAGCTCACTGAGACAGCTCTTCGTGAAAGCCCGTATTATGTTAAGGCTCCCGAGGCTCTCCCTCTTGTACCTCGTCCCGACCGTCCACGTCTCCCAGCACCCTGTCTGGATTCTGTCCGCGTACACACTTTTTTTCTGTTTAGGCCTAAAACTGATTTCGTTCCCTTCACTCTTTTTTTTTTTTTCTCTTTCTTCTGGAGCTGATTCGCACCGTGTTACGAAAATTCAAATACACGATGTAAAAATCTGATCGGCTGGAAGGATTAGGGGCTGGCCGGCCCTTGTAGCCAGTGAAAGACTGGCCTCATTACAAAAAAACTGTGGATCGGGGGCCCCCCAGACCCCGCGCTCATTGAAGTCGTCACATCAGAGGGCCCGCGTGACGCGGGGAGTGTGCACTGCATCCACATTTACTGATTATGCTCTCTCCAAACTTCTATTCCCCCACCCCCTCCCTCCTCCGGCACCTCCCCCCCCCCCTCCCCCACGGCACTTCAATCTCATGCTCTTCTAAACCACTCCACTATCCCCTGCCCAGGGCTCAGTTGCACGAGAGAGCTTAGTCCTGCGCCAGCCACTAAGCACAACTGCTATAGCGAGGTGCCCCGCTGTTGAGTGAGAGAGCTTAGTCCTGCGCCAGCCACTAAGCACAACTGCTATAGCGAGGTGCCCCGCTGTTGCGTGAGAGAGCTTAGTCCTGCGCCAGCCACTAAGTACAACTGCTATAGCGAGGTGCTCCGCTGTTGCGTGAGAGAGCTTAGTCCTGCGCCAGCCACTAAGCACAACTGCTATAGCGAGGTGCTCCGCTGTTGCGTGAGAGAGCTGACGCAGGACTAAGATCACTCAAGCAACTGGCCTCAATTCTCCAAAGAATCCTCCCGCCTTCCCCCCCCCCCCCCCCTTTTTTTTTCTTCTCCTTTAACACTGCAGAACTGGAGGTCGGCAGAGTCGAGTCCGAAATAGCTCAGACGGTTAAACGTCGGAGCAGGAGAGCGAAGGGAATAGCCGGGTCGTGGGTTTGAATCCCGTCCCGGCCCCGGTAGCTGGACTCACAATCCAGGGGTAAAAAAGAACGGATTTGTTCAATAGCATGTCCGTTGAAAGGTCCTGGTAAATCAAAGAGGCACAGTTGGAGTGCGCCTGAGTTGATCAGTGTTCAGGTCGTACTCCATAGGCAATAGATTTCCCTGTCCCCCATAACCCGCCCGTCAGGGCCGTCCATGATCACCTCGGTGCTGTGGAAGTTAAACCCGAACTAACCAACCAACCAGGTCGGCAGAATAGGGTAACTCGTACAAACACTCTTTACAAGTGCTCTCCCTTGTACTGACGCCGTTCGGGCAGGAAGGACGCACAGACACGCGTCATCATCACCGAAAGGCGTCGCCAGCAGCACTCACGGGGTTAAGGAGTAGCGCGTGGCAAAATTTAGATCTGTTGATGAAGCTCAATTAGATCTAATGGTAAAAGACTGTTTGGTCAAAACTGCGACTGCCCGATTTCACTGCGCTGAAGCTGGTTAGACGCATCTATTTAATTTGGTTCTCTCTAAGTCTTCCGCGTCACCTTCCTCACGGTAACGGTAGTGCGGTATTGTTTGCAGCCAACGAGCGCGAGAGAACGGGAGAGAGAAGAGGGGGGGGGGAGGGGGGGGGGTTAGGGGGGGGGAGGTAGGGGAGGGGGTGTACGCCTGATTAACTCCTTCTACCCCAGACACACCACAGCAAGATACGGATCGACCATGATAGTTCAAGGGTGATGCCAGAATAGCTTGGCGCCTATGGGCGCCAAGCTATTCTGGCATCACCCTTGAACTATCATGGTCGAGCTGTGTCCTGCACTGCAAAGGACAACGGCAACATTTGGGGATTTCGGTGTTAGAGTAGAATGAGTTAAAGCTTGTGCCGTAAGCACAGACAACACTCCAAACCTCTCCAAGAGGCGTAGATCTTCATGAGCCCGGAGGGTAGTGCCAGGAGGGCCCATGATGATTTACGCCTGTTGGAGACGTTTAGAGTGTTGTTTATGCTTATTGTCCAAGCTGGTCATCCGCCCTGACTTGGCTCGTGTCCGTTCTTCACTGTAGACAATGGCGACAAATAATGCGATGCGCTAAACACGACGGACAAGCGGCGTTATCCTGGGGAAGATGCCGTAATCCGCCGAAGGATCACCAAGTCCTTTTATGGACTCCGTGGAGTAATGACAAAATGCAAACGGCGATTGCAGGGATAAGTGGCGCTACGTAAATAACGAGAATTGGGGATTAGGGGACAAGCTGCTGGGCAGGTCAAGTGGCCTGCCGCCGACATCTGCGCAAATCGACCGAGAATGACGGCGGATAATGACGAAAGGACCGTAACAGCTAACCCGTACAGCACCCTCACACTGAAAAAAGATGTTGACAGACCGTGATGGTTCAAGGGTGGTGCCAGAGCAGCTTGGCGCCTCAAGGCGCCAAGCTGCTCTGGCACCACCCTTGAACTACCACGGTCAGTCGGCCCCTAGAACTCTACCCAGTGTTGTGAGGACGGCTCCGAAATGTGCGAGTTTACAGCCGAGGACCCAGTGCGTTAGCGCGCCATCAAGCGGGTTTTACGCGAGGGAGGGGACATTATGACCGTAAGCTATGGCTTATGCCCGCACAACCCGTCATAAAGAGACGTGTAATATCGACATGATGAGCGCGCTGAACGCACTACAGCCAATACAGGATTTAGAAGCGGAGGGGGGAAAAAAAGGCACGAGGAAAGACCAAAACGTGTGTGAGCTGCGCGCGAGGGGAGAACACAGATATAAACTGGACTGGAAAGAAGGAAAGCTCTTCATATGCCCCTACTGCGTTGATCCATAAACATCTATGCCTGTCTCAGGAATACGGTGATTTACAGACTGCTGGCTCGGTGGGGGGGGGGGGGGGGGGGAGGGTGGGGGGTGGGGGGGAGGATTTTTTTTTCTTTAGTTAACCCATTCGAGACGAACTGCAACCGAATACCCGGCTACAGCCGCGTATCCGGATGCATTTCGTCTCGAATGAGTTAACACAGCAAGCACATTTCACAAGGCTGTGTCAGTGACTCCCACACATTTCGGCACATGACCTGACCCAGAATGGACCCAAAAGAAAGCATTTCAGCAGTAAAGTCCGTCGAAAGATCTGAAGCAGCAAAGTCGCAGTGTGCATGAATTGATCAGTGTTTAGGTCGTACTCAATGGACAATTGCTATCTCTGTCCCCGACAACCCGCCCGTTAGGCCTGACCGTTATATCACTCCGTTAGACCTGACCGTTATATCACTCTGTTAGGCCTGACCGTTATATCACTCTGTTAGGCCTGACCATTATATCACTCCGTTAGGCCTGACCGTTATATCACTCCGTTAGGCCTGACCGTTATATCACTCCGTTAGGCCTGACCGTTATATCACTCTGTTAGGCCTGACCGTTATATCACTCTGTTAGGCCTGACCGTTATATCACTCTGTTAGGCCTGACCGTTATATCACTCTGTTAGGCCTTACCGTTATATCACTCTGTTAGGCCTTACCGTTATATCACTCTGTTAGGCCTGACCGTTATCTCACTCCGTTAGGCCTGACCGTTATCTCACTCTGTTAGGCCTGACCGTTATATCACTATGTTAGGCCTGACCGTTATCTCACTCTGTTAGGCCTGGCCGTTATCTTTCCGGTTCCGAGGACGTTAAACCCCGAACTAATCAAATCAATCAGTGAAGCCCGAAACGTGCCTAGTTATTCACGTCTTTTTAACTAGAAATGATGGGTGCGGCCATCTTGAACATGACCTTCGACCTACTGGGGACGACTTCCGGTTTTGCTTGCAAACATGGAAGCTGTGAATACAAAACCCTACACAAGTTCCCGATCTAGCGGCCGACATTGCGCAGTAAAAGGTTGCCACAAGAACCAAAAAAAGCTGTATGACTTGTTGCAAATGCCATGTTTTGACCACAAATCTTTCATTCGCCGTTATTGTTCGTGTTTGAACATAACAACCCCACTGGTTTAATCACTTTTTCCATACTGTGTTTCTTAATATAAGTTTCTTAATATAAGTTTAGGAGCAATATAAATTGCAAAAAAGAGGAAGCAAAGCACAACTTTTTCTTCCCTACAATTAAACTTGGACAAGGACAAACTTTTAAAGCTTTTGCTCTTGGGCGAATGAATTTTTCTGCCTGAATTAGTGTATGTAGCTTTAGTGCATTTCACATCAGTTTTAATTTCATATTTTATGTTATGAGCAACATCATTTTGTCATACAAACTGTTCATTTTAACTGTTTGTCAAAGAATTTTTTTTAATCTAGTATCTTGTATTAATTACAGCTGTGTGCACTGTATTCATAAATAATTTGTAAAATTAGTTCTAGAGATTGTAAAATAGTAAATAATTTTTTTTAATCTATTATTTTATTCATAAAACACATTTGTTTAGATGTTACTGAGTGTAATAAAAATAAAGGAAATAAATTTGATTTTGAATAATGGTTTTATCTGCAACTTCTTCATCCCTTTATTACATTCATGATTTACTGTTTTATTTCTCAACACTTTTTTTTTTCAACACTTTCTGAAAATGCCTCCATCTTCCAGCAACACTTCTGTCGGACATGGCTACACAAAATATAATAAAAATAAAGGAAATAAATTTGATTTTGAATAATGGTTTTATCTGCAACTTCTTCATCCCTTTATTACATTCATGATTTACTGTTTTATTTCTCAACACTTTTTTTTTTCAACACTTTCTGAAAATGCCTCCATCTTCCAGCAACACTTCTGTCGGACATGGCTACACAAAATATCTATGCATATACACGAAAACTTCGCAAAAAACTTTCCAACGCGCACACGTAAACACTTCTCTGAAAGGCCAAACCGGAAATGCTACACAGCCGAGCAACCTGTTAACCGACCCATTTGAGAATATTACCGTTTGGTAAAAAAGAGGTGAATTGTAACAACTGTTCCGTCTTCATTGTACGTGTACATACCAAAATAGTCCGACCCAGTTACACTTTTCATCTTAACACTCGTCCTTCTCACATGGCTCCAAACTCAGATGGCTCCGTTCTCAGATGACTACATTCTCAGACGTTTCTATTTTCATATGTATCCTTTCACAGGCGTCTATATACCAAAATGGAGCCACACATTTACACTTTTTATCTGAACACTCATCAGTCTCACATGTCTCCATTCTCTGATGGCTCCATTCTCAGACGGCTCCATTCTCAGATGGCTCAATTCTCAGACAGATCCATTTTCAGACTGTGAAGTCAGTGACCGGCTGGACACCACAAGTCGCCCTCTCACTGAGCCGGCAGGCTTGGCGTGGTCACTCAGTCAACTAACGTGTGGACAGTAGTCTATCCCGGCCTCATCAACATTGCATTAACTCTCGTCCTTCCCAATAAAAAGGTTTCACAACCGACGATTTTTCCCCGGCTGATGATAAGAGATGACAAAAATTGCCGGCAAGAGGCATAGGTTCTCATGAGCCCCCGCGGATGCGGGGGCTCATGAGAATCTATGCCTCTTGCGGATGTAGTCGCGCCGTCTGAGAGACTTATTTAGCCTGCTGGATTTGACCAGCGTTGGCTGATTGAGGGAGCCTCTTTCAGGTCGTATAAGGACACACACAATAGGCAAAGCACCAGCGGAATTTGGCCAGCGCCCAGTAACAAGCTCATGTCTCCCCCCCCCCCCCCCCCGAAAGCCGCAGTCCGAGGCTTCAAACACACACGTAAACGAGGACGGTCTCCCCACGCGGCAAGAGATGTGTGGCTTTACGAGAGTTCCAACGACCGCTAGGAGTTCGTGACAGTCTACTACTCTTTCAGGAGGGCCGAGGCTTTGCAGAGGGTGTGTGTGTGTGTGTGTGTGTGTGTGTGTGTGTGTGTGTGTGTGTGTGTGTGTGTGTGTGTGTGTGTGTGTGTGTGTGTGTGTGTGTGTGTGTGTGGAATCTGCAGCCCCTATTGTCCTTTCATCACGGGCAGGGCCTGTGGAGGCCCCGGGGCCCTCTCTGAAGCTCGGGCAGTCAAATAGAAGGTCTTTGTCATGGAGATGAGGCATGATCGGGTCGGGTCCTCGCCCAATGGACTGCCAGTAATTGACTTAGCCAATTGTTGCTGCGCCCTCTGTACAGTCTCTTGACCAAACCCGCAAGCGCACTCCCAGTTTGAGGGGTGCCTTGAGTTCATGTTAGTAACAAGAGGCATAGATGCTCACGCGGCCCTCCGTTCGCAGGGCCTCATGAGCATCACTGCCTCTTGCAGAAGTTAGGCGCTGGATGACGGGCTGAAAAGGGAGGCAAGTGTGTGCCAACAAGAGTTGCGGTTCTTGGCGAGGTTATGGCAACATGGCGACCTTTGTGGCGGGCGTGCCTTCAGGCAGAGTTCCTGATTTCTGATTTCGGGGCCAGATTCACACCCTACTCCAGTCCACGGACGTGGCTGTTGCTTCCCTGAGAAGAGAGAGAGAGAGAGAGAGAGAGAGAGAGAGAGAGAGAGAGAGAGAGAGAGAGAGAGAGAGAGAGAGAGAGAGAGAGAGAGAGAGAGAGAGAGAGAGAGATGATGATGAAACGTTTTTATTCATGATAAAAAGATTTAGGCATAGCAATGCCTATCTTCCAAACTGTCCTGCTACTCTACACATATTAAAATACATCAGACGATACATCAAAAGATAAAACAATGTACCAAAATATGTAAGAGAGAGAGAGAGAGAGAGAGAGAGAGAGAGAGAGGAGAGAGAGAGAGATCAATATCTGGCCGTGAAAAGCGGGCGGTGCAAACGCAATCAGTGGACACTTGGCACCATGGGTGAGTGATTCATCTACAGCTCTCTCTCTCTCTCTCTCTCTCTCTCTCTCTCTCTCTCTCTCTCTCTCTCTCTCTCTCTCTCTCTCTCTCTCTCTCTCTCTCTCTCTCTCTCTTTCTTTCTCTCGCCATTAATGTATTTATGCGCGCAGTGATTGTTTTTAGGAGTCCAACGAGGAAAGTTTGGGAGAAACGCCTGCGCGCCTAATATCTCAATCTTTGGAGATTAAGTTTCGTTTTCTCTCTCTCTCTCTCTCTCTCTCTCTCTCTCTCTCTCTCTCTCTCTCTCTCTCTCTCTCTCTCTCTCTCTCTCTCTCTCTCTCTCTCTCTCTCTCACACACACACACACACGCACACACAATCCATTTGGTCACACTACACAGCAACACATAATAGACAGACCAGGCCATGATAGTTCAAGGGTGGTGCCAGAACAGCTTGGCGCCTGGCTGTTCTGGCACCATCCGTGAGCCATCATGGTCTGCCTGTGTCCTGGGCTATTATGTAGTCTTCTGGTGCCACATCTCACAATTAATTCCCCAGATCGCACTATGTCTAAGGGATCCGCTTCTGGGCAGACTTTGATAGCTAAGATGTGTCGATACACTGGGCTCTCAATCAGTGTTGCCGGGCCTCAACTAAGAACTATCTACCCATCTTTTTACAATCCATGTCAGCAGCCACACGTGACAGAGTTTTTTCCCACAGCCTCTTCTTTGGAACTCTCCTACCTACAAAAGAGTAGAAGAGCAACAACAACAACAAAATCATCTTTCGTTTTAAGACATTCAAACTTCAAAGTTTAGTGAGCTTTTCCCTGCAACAGTTTTTTTGTAAGACGCACTAAGAACATTTATACAGAAGACGGCAGCAAAAATTAACCCTTTCTTGCTTGCAGCGGGTCCCTTTAACTCATTCGAGGCCAGCCACATCCACGAATGCGTTAAAGGCGCGGGCCAAAGCGACACAGCCTTAGGAATACAACGACCCAAACTGTACGCTGGGAATTAGCGCACAACCGGACACTTTGCCGGTAATGGCTCTGTACATAATTCGTACAGGGAATTTCGATAACAAGAAGTATTCCAAGAACGCGCCCCGGTCAATGTCTGACGAGCTTTAAGTGCCTAACTGCCTGAACAAACTGCGCCCGAGCCGCCATTAATGAGGGAAGGTGACATTCTCCTGAGCGCGCCAAACACACTAATAGTGTACACACACATGCAGTTCGCGCGTCAAGTTATCCGCGACACACGAGCGGTAATTGTTCAGTATAGGTTAGCACGCAGCCACCAAATTCTTCGGCGAGGAAAATCGAACACCACCCAACTGCAAGAGGTATAGATCCTCATGAGCCCCCGTTGCGGGGGCTCATGAGGATCTATACCTCTTGCATCCACCATTTTGTATTCATGCTCCTTTGACGACTCAGTCTCTCTCACACTGAATTCACAATGGCATTGATTTTTTTTTTTTAAAACACGAGGTGTGTTCAATGTCGGTGAAATCGTCACTTCCAGCAAATCACGGAGGACGGGTCATATGTGGCTGGTCAAGGGTAGTGCTTCGAGCGGCACTGTGCCACAGCTATCAAGACTCCTAACGCTCTTCTGAATGCGTACGCGGACGATACCAAACGAAACCGAATTTCATTTTTGGTAAAGGCCTGGTCAAGTCGACGGACGATTGTCGTAAATCGGAATTACTCTCCCACTCTCTCTCCGTCAGAAACACACTCTCTCCTCCTTCCAGTCCGCCCTCAAAACTCACCTCTTTCAACAGTTCTAGCACTATACCACCACACTCCCCACCCTAAGCTTACTGTCGTAATGTATTTCACTATTTGTGGTACGTGAGTCATTGTCTAAAGCGTGCGCATGCGTGCGCGAGTTGTGAGTGCGCGCTTAGAGTTATAATTATTATAAGATAAGCGCATTATAAATACCGTACATATTATTATTATTATTATTATTATTATTATTATTATTATTATTATTATTATTAATTAGATCACAAGCGGCGCGTCTGTTGACGCGCAGATTGAAAACCCGGACAAACATACAATATTGCTTGTCTGTCCGGGGCATTAACCGCTTCAGTACCTGCCACTTTCTGCATAAAAAAAATCTTTCTGCATTCAGCGGCCATAAGCCACAACCGTACGAGAAACGTGCCGACAAATTGGTCTCAGCAAGAGGCATAGATCCTCATGAGCCGCCGCAGTCGCGGGGGCTCATGAGGATCTATGTCTCTTGCAGTTGGACCGTGTTCGCTTGTTCTCGGCGGTGAAGGGGTTAAACCTCTATTTGCGTCGAAACACGAACAATTCAGTTGGCGGCCGTCCTCCTGGTTTGCGAAGAAAGCCTATCGTTCCAACACCAGGACATCGTAGGCAATCACAAGTAGACAGTGATGAGACAAGCGATGGAGGGGGGGGGGGGGGAGGGGCGTAAGCACAGTAAACCCGTGGTATTTTTGCGTAGTATATAAAGAAGATCAAAGATATACGTCTACGTATGACTATTACGGTGACGATATGTTTGGGGTAGGATTTGAACGGCAGTAGTTAGTCTACCTTGCAATAACTGGAACTTAATTGACACGCAAGTCGTGCTGAAGGGGGGGGGGGGAGGGGGAGGGGAGGTAATCCCAGCAATAGAGAGGCGGGGGGCGGGAGGCAATCCAGGCAACATGGAGATGGGGGATGGGGGAGGTTGAGTGAAAAAAGAATTTGCATACACACTCACACTTGAATTTCACGCACACACACACACACACACACACACACACACACACACACACACACACACACACACACACACACACACACACACAATATTGATTAAAAAACACAAAGCCGGCCACAAAGAAAGCACGTCCGGAAGAGGATCACGTGACCCAGACGCGAGAAAATGGCGGCGGCCACAAATCAGCAATTTCCGGCGCCGCCAGTAGAGGAACAACCAACAGCTGTGTAGATTGATTAAAGTCCCATTCGTTTTGTCGTCTGCTTTACTAAACACGGTCCCGCAACTCCAACCGGCACAGCCAGCGGCGGCCATCTCCAAGAGGCATAGATTCTCATGAGCCCCCGCGACTGCGGGGGCTCATGAGGATCTATACCTCTTGTGGCTTATCTGTGGCTTATCCATATCATTAGCAAGATCTATGCTTGGCGTGATCCATGATCTACTTGCCTGTGGCCTAATGTGAAGGACCAAGGAGTTGCGACGTCGAAATACCAACACCCTCTCCCACGATCTCAACCTTTCTGTTGTTCCAACCGCGAAGGGTCATTACAATCCACCCGTGTCGTGTGTCTACGCTCCTCAGGCGGAGGCGACGGCAGGGCGTTCGCTGAGCTTTGGTCCGGCTACTATCGACAGTCGCTGTCACCATTCGCCTGAAGATGCTCTCTCACAAACCGCCTCCGCTGTCACCGCGATAGTTATTTTCAACGTGTGGACAAAAAGATGCGCGCTCAACCAACTAGAGGCATAGGTCTTCATGGGCCCCCGCGAGGCGGGGGCCCATGAAGATCTATGCGTCTTGCAGGCGGTCTGAAGCGACTCGGTCGGCTTCTCAAAGCGCCAGACAGCCACAAAGACAAGATGTTGAGCGCTGGAGAGCACTATGAACTAATGGAAACACGGGGATGCAGTGAATGGAAACCGGCGCGCACAAAGCAAACAAACGTAAACAAGAGCATTACGGCGGAGTGAAGAGTTAAATCGCAAACGCCAGACAATAGGGCAGCGTACAAAGTAATTGTAGTTCTTAAAGACAGGCCATTTAAGGCCATTTGCGGAGAGCGTCAGCAGAGAGGAATTGGCGGCCTTTTGGGGCTGGTAGTGTATTGAATACAAACGTGAGCACGTGCGCGCGTGCGTGCATGCGCGGTGTGCGTTCGCGCGCGCGCCGCGTGTATGTGATTGTTCAGTTCCTGATAATGAGTTGCAGACTGAACCAGGAGGCTCCACCGAACTGCTCAGTCAGCAAAGCGTATTTGTCAGACAGCAGCTAGTACAACCACTACCTCTGTGTTTGTAACCCTGTTGGTAGCTACCGAAGCCAAAGATTCTAACTTATATAAACATATCCCTTCGCCCTCCCCTCACCTCATCTCGGTACTGTGGACGTTAAACCCGAAATAACCAACCAACCAACCTCCCCTCCGCCCCCCCCCCCCCCACCACTGGGATAAGCCCATATGCTCTCGTGGACTGCGCTTCGCCCACTCTCAATTATCTCCCTGATGCCCACACAGCGATAGCTGACCTCCCCCCCCCCCCCCCCACCACTCACACACACCTCCCCATATGCGTTGGGTTCTTCCGTGACAAGGTCAAAATCAGTATTCAGTGTGCTGACAATCACTTCCCAATGCGCAAATGGCCATCGGGCCGACGTCAGCCGCCGTTGGCCTTTTGCGCATTGGGTTAGGAGACAACGGTGAGCTAGCTTATCTAAACAATGTATTCTTGCTTCACTGAGTTTCACAAAGGTCGCAAAAAAAATCTGCTGTAAACAAACTATAACTATCGCTGTGTGAGCATCAACTCCAGGGAGATTATTGAGAGTGGGCGAAGCGCAGTCCACGAGCGCATATGGGCTTATCCCAGCATGGAGACAACAGCCTGGACCAACCCGGACCAAACCGGCTGGGCAGACAGCAGTTTTCATCAGACGTTGTGTAAAATGAATCCGTGCGGCCGTCGATACCAGGCGAGTTTGTCGTGTCCCTCCCGTCATCCTTTGTGTAGTCTCGCCAAATCCCGCGTTAATCGCCGGCCTCCACGCGCTTCCTGCCATCTCCAGTCACGTGACTCTTCCCAGCCCTCCCGGGGCCTGGCCTCCCTTCCGGATCGATACTGGCTCAGTGTACACCCGTCCCCCCTCCGGCCACTCCCCTCTCCCCCTCCCCTCGCTGTAAGCGGCAGGAAATTAAAGTGTGTAACCTAATCACGGCCATTATCTATAGATCTTGCAGGCACCGCTACCCACACCTCCCTTCTGAGTGCTGACGTCGGCTGTTTCCCCACAATGCACTTCGATTAGTTGCCGCTCCGGCAAGTATGAACAGCGCCGCACCGTGCAGGGCTGGTGGTGGTGGGGGGGGGGGGGGGGAGTGGGGGAGAAGGGCAGAATTGGATTCCAGTGGCAGACTTTGACCAGGGCGACTTTCCCGCTGAAAGAAATGACATGGCGCAGTCGTGCCGGCCAGCAAGAGGCATAGATGCTCATGAGACCCTGCGAAGCACCAGTACTGCACTGCGAAGCAGGGTCGCATGAGCATCTATGCCTCTTGAAGACGGAAGGAGGTGAGTGAGAGTCTGCACTGAGGACACTGCGCGGTATGACAAGAGCATTAATTAATCCACTTCAGGCTCAATGGCGGAATTATGGAGGGCCGTGTAGTGTTTGCACGAGTCTGAGGTAAGACAGGCGTGTTGACATGCCGGTCGGCTTTTTGCCATGGCCGCCGTGGACTTGAACGACCTCCCAAGGACTGAGCAGGGCCGTGCTGCTCACCAAGCCATGGGCTGGTGCACCTCGAAATAAAGCCAAAATGTTAACCTGTTCAGTGCCACCTGACGCAGGCTGAGTTTCTGCAATCTTCAACCCCCCTCCGACAAAAAAAAGCTAGATGTCCCAGGAAAATGAATTTAAAAAATGTGAGCAAGAGGCATAGATCCTCATGAGCCTACGCAACTGCGGGGGCTCATTAGGATCTATACCTCTTGCAGTTAGTTGGCGTTGACATTTTCGCATGGTTAAAGTTGAAAATGACAGTGTTTTTAGGGGATTCTAAATAACGAAGAGACACCCACAGTTTTTGTTTCCCACACAAGACGCCAGCGAAACAGAAATATTGGCGTCAAAACGCTTGTTATTCCGATTTTCAAAATGCGTACGACCTTGTCGCGGTCGAAGTTGATCGCACAGAGTTAAATTATAACATAGTTGTTGTTGGTAGTAATCTAAATAAATCCCTGTGTCCGGAACATGACATCTGCCCTAATCTGACCAAAAAAACTACAAACTTACACGTCCATTTTTGGGTGAAAACCCGATTTTTAAACAAAGAAAATTCGGACCAAAAGCTGACTGGCAAAAGAACACGCCCGAGCATTCACCAATGAAAACATGTGTACCTGTCTGTCTGCCTATCGTTTCTTAATAGTCTATTCTGGAAAAGGGTTTTACATTGAAATATTAATACATTGTGTTGTAACTGTGCTTTCAAAGCGTGTTCTCTGTATAGAAATGTCCAGCTACAGAACAAACACTACAACGAAGTAGACATCAAAGTGCGAATGGCCCGTCGATTCGGGTAAGCAAACTGTCCTCGGGCTGACATTGGCTCGCGCGCCAACCGTGACCAACGTCAGCCCGAGGGCAATTTGCTGGCGGCTGGGATGATGTGTTTAGCATCAGACAGCGGCCGTGTACGGCAGGCGAGCGTCGCGTGGTGTCCGTATAATGGAGTGCACGGGCGGCCAGTAATTTGTTTTATCGCATCAACTTCATCTCCCGTCCATCTCGGGCCCGTCCCTAGGGGGACAGCTGCCCCCACCCCCCACAGCCCACACTTCCTTCTCTTGCCACCCTCAGTCCATCTACTGGGTGCGTCCACTCGCCTGTGGTCACTGGTAAGTGTGAGCCAATGTCCTCGCAAGCCAAGGTGAAGGAGGGGGGTGAGACCGGATTTCAGCTGACTCATGCAGCCGAGGCATCCGATCAATTGCCTCTCTCCCTCCCAAGGACTGTGGACGTTTGCACCGCCCGTTTCAGGCGTTTAACCACTTACCTGCCACTGGCCCGCGTGATTTATTTCAGAGAATCTTTGTCCACTCAGCGAGCAAACGCCACGAGCGCCCAAGGAACATGACCACACCTTCAGTCTCAGCAAGTGACATAGATCCGCATGAGCCCCTGCAGTCGCGGGGGCTCATGAGGATCTATCCCGCATGCAGGTTGGGTGGTGTTAACCTTTTGTCGGCCATGAAGGGATTGAAAGCCCGGACAGAAGTGTAATATCGCATGTTTGTCCGGGTTTAACCCGTACCCTACTGAGGTCAAAAGCTTCAAATGTGTTCTCGGACATTATGCAAGCTACAATGCAGTGCTTACAGATACGGATATAGACCGATGGCTTTAGTTCAAGGGTGGTGCCAGAATAGCTTGGCGCCTTTACCAAGCTATTCTGGCACTATCCTTGAACTATTTTAGTCAAACTTTTTTTCACACACTGATACTGCGACTGATAAGGGTTACAGTACTATTTGCGACTGATAAGGGTTACAGTACTATTTGCGACTGATAAGGGTTACAGTACTATTTGCGACTGATAAGGGTTACAGTACTATTTGCGACTGATAAGGGTTACAGTACTATTTGCGACTGATAAGGGTTACAGTACTATTTGCGACTGATAAGGGTTACAGTACTATTTGCGACTGATAAGGGTTACAGTACTATTTGCGACTGATAAGGGTTACAGTACTATTTGCGACTGATAAGGGTTACAGTACTATTTGCGACTGACAGGGGTTACAGTACTATTTGCGACTGATAAGGGTTACAGTACTATTTGCGACTGATAAGGGTTACAGTACTATTTGCGACTGATAAGGGTTACAGTACTATTTGCGACTGATAAGGGTTACAGTACTATTTGCGACTGATAAGGGTTACAGTACTATTTGCGACTGATAAGGGTTACAGTACTATTTGCGACTGATAAGGGTTACAGTACTATTTGCGACTGATAAGGGTTACAGTACTATTTGCGACTGATAAGGGTTACAGTACTATTTGCGACTGATAAGTGTTACAGTACTATTTGCGACTGATAAGGGTTACAGTACTATTTGCGACTGATAAGGGTTACAGTACTATTTGCGACTGACAGGGGTTACAGTACTATTTGCGACTGATAAGGGTTACAGTACTATTTGCGACTGATAAGGGTTACAGTACTATTTGCGACTGATAAGGGTTACAGTACTATTTGCGACTGATAAGGGTTACAGTACTATTTGCGACTGATAAGGGTTACAGTACTATTTGCGACTGATAAGGGTTACAGTACTATTTGCGACTGATAAGGGTTACAGTACTATTTGCGACTGACAAGGGTTACAGTACTATTTGCGACTGATAAGGGTTACAGTACTATTTGCGACTGATAAGGGTTACAGTACTATTTGCGACTGATAAGGGTTACAGTACTATTTGCGACTGATAAGGGTTACAGTACTATTTGCGACTGACAAGGGTTACAGTACTATTTGCGACTGATAAGGGTTACAGTACTATTTGCGACTGATAAGGGTTACAGTACTATTTGCGACTGATAAGGGTTACAGTACTATTTGCGACTAAGACGCGCATTGGTTGACTCATATTAACCCGGCCAGTGGCACGTGACGCAAACGGCGTTTCTGATTCGATTCCAGAAAGCCCAAGCCGTCTCAGGAAAACACGCCTTCAAAGTGGCCTCAGCAAGAGGCATAGATCCTCATGAGCCCCCGCAACTGCGGGGGCTCATGAGGATCTATGCCTCTTGAACGTGGGTGGTGTCGACATTTTCTGGGCGCTGAACATGAGCATTCTCACGTTTGCTGAAGTACAATGCCATCAGAGGGAACCTCACTCCTGGTTCTGCGGCGGAGGATCTCGCCTCCACTGACGATGACAAAGTTCACTTTATGCACAGACATCGAATGCTCCGCCCCCACCTCATCCCTTCATCTCGCCGAAAGTGCGAGTTTTTGTTACGGGAGACATTTCTGCCTTGAGCATTTTTTTTGTTGTTTGTTTGTGTGTGTTCTTGCGAATTACCTTCTTATCTCCCCCTTAATTTCTCCAGAAACTGACACGCGACTGACAGGGGCGAAATTGCTGCCCGCGTTTATGACGCCGTCAGTAAGTTTTTCAAATCTCGCGAGACCCGTGTAGGAAATTGTTGGCCGGAAGCAGGACACCATCCATAGGGAGTCGTCATTTCCGTGTTGTATAATTGAACGGCGACAGTTGATTCGGTGTGTTTTTATTCTCACATCATTCTGCCACGAAAGAAGAGAAAAAAGAAAGAAAAAAAAAAAAAAAAAAAACCCGGAGAAATCCTATTACAATATGACGGTCTTGTTTCTGGCGGCGTGGCGAGTTTCGCTGGCGGAATGGCCCGTTATGTTTGTCGGGAGTAGGAAAATTAAATGGCCGAATCTCCCCAGACAGTTTATCCCTGGACCGCGATCTCTCCCGGGAGGTGGAAAGTATGGAAATATTGGACATTGAGTGCACCGGCCATTGGCCGGGAGATGAGATGAACCCTGTGCTGGCGAAGGCTTTCTTGTAGAGGCGATTCCTGAAGAAATCGCGTCTACAAGAAAGTCTTTGCCAGCAGATGGACAAAGTACAGTTACAGTGGACGTTGTGATGCAAGCCATCACAAAGAAAAATTACCGCTGATTTTTTTTAAAAAAGAAAGCCACCACACAGTACTGTTATGAGAGGACGTTGTCACAAAATTCTCCACAAAATAAATGTATGGCGGCCATTGTCACGAAAGTCTCCACAAAATACAGTTATGGTGGACATTGTCACGAATGTTTTCCGTAAAGTGCGATCATGGCGGACGCATCCACGAAATTTTCCACATGCACAGAGTAAAATTATGGCGGATTTTGTCACGAAAGTCATCACAAAGTGCGGTATGGGGGTTCGTTGTCACAACTTTTTCCACAACTAAGTAAAATGACGGTAGCCGTTGTCACGAAAGTCATCACAAAGTACGGTTATGATTAGCGTTGTCACCAATTTTTTTCACAAAGTAAAATGAAGGTAGTCGTTGTCACAAACATTTCCACAAATATCATGGTGGCCGCTGTCACGAAAGTCTCTACAAATACGGTGATGGCGGACGTTGTCACGGAATTTTCCACAAAGTAACATTATGGCGGGCACTGTCACGAAATTGTACACAAAGTAAAATCATGGCGGACGTTGTCACGAATTCATCACAAAGTACGGTTATGGGGAACGTTGCCACGAAATCTCCACGAGTGCGATTGTCATGAAAGTCTCTACAAATACGGTGATGGCGGACGTTGTCACGGAATTTTTCACGAAGTAACAATATGGCGGGCACTGTCACGAAATTTTCCACGCAGCAATATCATGGGGGCCGTAGTCACGAAATTTTCCGCTAAGTACGATCATGGAGGACGTTGTCACGAAAGTCTCCACAAAGCACGATAATGGCGGACAGCAGACGCGTGGCGTGAGGAGACGCCATTCCGTGCCCGAGACACGGTCCCCGCGGACCGGTAAAAAGATGAGAAATTGAGCGATGTGTATAACCCATTACATATTTGTTTCCCTGAACGCGCTGTCCCGGGTCGGCTCCCTTGTGGCAGTTGCCGCATTCTCCCCGCTAGAGGGAGCTGCGCCCGCGGTAATGAAACGGTCCCCCCCCCCCCCCGACACCGCCCCCCTGGACACCCCCTCATCCACCGCACTTCCATCGATCTGGATAAGATGTATGATAAGATGTATGTGGTGAATAAACTCAGATGACGTAACGTGAGAAATCTTTTCCTGATGCACAACCCAGCAGCCAGTCTCTCTATTGTATGGTGAATAAACTCGGATGACGTAACGTGAGAAATCTTCTCCTGATGCACAACCCAGCAGCCAGTCTCTCTATTGTATGGTGAATAAACTCGGATGACGTAACGTGAGAAATCTTTTCCTGATGCACAACCCAGCAGCCAGTCTCTCTATTGTATGGTGAATAAACTCGGATGACGTAACGTGAGAAATCTTTTCCTGATGCACAACCCAGCAGCCAGTCTCTCTATTGTATACTGATGAGCAAAGCAAATGGGACATGTTTGGATTCAAAAACGTTGCATTTCTTTTGCTTCCAAGAAACATAACATATATTTTGCCATACGTCACTGTAAGATAGGTTGCCATACGTCACTATAAGATAGGTTGCCAGACGTCACTGTAAGATAGGTTGCCAGACGTCACTGTAAGATAGGTTGCCATACGTCACTGTAAGACAGGTTGCCAGACGTCACTGTAAGATAGGTTGCCAGACGTCACTGTAAGATAGGTTGCCATACGTCACTGTAAGATAGGTTGCCATACGTCACTGTAAGACAGGTTGATATACGTCACTGTAAGGTAGGCTGCCATACGTCACTGTAAGATAGGTTGCCAGACATCACTGTAAGATAGGTGGTCATACGTCACTGTAAGATAGGTTTCCATACGTCATTGTAAGACAGGTTGCCAGACGTCACTGTAAGATGTCATACGTAAATGTAAGACAGGTTGTCATACGTCACTGTAAGACAGGTTGTCATACGTCACTGTAAGACAGGTTGTCATACGTCACTGTAAGATAGGTTGTCATACGTCACTGTAAGATGTCCAAGTAAGCGAAAGGTCCTCGGGGTGATGACGACCGCGTACGGCCCTCGCACGAACTCCAACGAAGTCGCCTTTCTTTGGCTCGTCAGTCTAGTACCCCATCATGGCTCAGCATTGTTAGATTCATGCAATACCATGGACCCGGAATCACATACGACGCGAGTGTTTTGTGCGCGGAAAGATAGTGTTACGTGAGTGGTCACTCACTGCTGCACTGCAGACTTAAGACAGCCAAAGTGCCGTGTAAAACACAAAGTCCCGAGACAACAGGAAAACGATCAAAGGCAAATTGGAGGCAATTATAATAGGGCATCTGACCTAAAGCAGCTAAAGTCATCGGACAATTGACATCTAAGCCCTGCAGTTAACCCCATCAATGACAAGAAAAAAGTCAACACGATCCAACTGCAAGAGACATAGATCCTCATGAGCCCCCGCGAATGCGGGGGCTCATGAGGATCTATGCCTCTTGCTGAGACCAATTTAGATCCACTTTTCTTAGACGGTGTTGGCTTTTGGTCGTTGAATGAACCAAGATTTCGCAAAACAAAAATATACGTACAGAGGCAGGGAAGGGGTCACTGGGTCTCTGACCGACGTCCGACGCCTAGTTGCATCCCTGTACATGACTATGTTTCATGTCACCGTCGAGAGACAGAGCGGGCGAACGGGATACAACACTCAGGCCGAGTGCAAACACAACAAAAGTAGCCAACCTGGCGAAGTGCAGAGACGAACAAAACTACAGCTAACCAAGTGCACACAACATATGAGGAGAAAGTATTTGCCGAAGTATCTGCGACTACAAAACGCCATCTGTGCGGCGCACAGCGCCAGATGCGGAGATCGGGAATTCCCGTACAAAATCTGTCTCTATCTCTGCCCTGGGACCGTCCAAATGGTGATGAAGATGACACGACCCCTTTTGTCTCTCGCTAAATGGATCCCTCGCGGTCCCTTTGCCAACACCATCCGGCCTGATCGCCCTTGATGCTACCCCAATCCCGGCCTATCTGAGATCGAAACATCACCGCCAGATTGTCTTTGCTGCTAGCAGGCCGATAATCCCAGTCAATCATTCAAATCACCGGCACATTCATTTCAAGGTCCAGTTGACTCCAGGGAGCGGACATCAAGACATCGAGATGACCGCTCACATCAAGATGACCGCTCACATCGAGATGACCGCTCACATCAAGATGACCGCTCACATCAAGATGACCGCTCGTCAACTGGACCTTGCGATGACTGTTTGGACAAAGGGTACACTACCCCTGCCAATTTCATCCCACACTCTCATTTCACAAAATGCAGCTGAAGTTAGTTACAGACACTTGCTCGATGGCAGCTAATCATAACAATTGTCCTAAATCACAGTGAGTCACGTGCCGGTGCGATATCGCCTGTATCATCCGCCAGTGAATCAAGCATGCGCACGAGCCTGCGCACGACACGAGACAAGCAGGCCACTCGGGTCACTCATCAGTGCAGACGGAACACAGCCATGGTCAGCGGACTACAAATATTTCACGGCCAGGATAAATTATTTTATTTTCATCCCTACGTCACACGACCAAAACTTTACCTCAACCCGTACCATGTGACCTCGTTACAAAAACCCTTGTAGCGACTAATGGCGGATTTCTTATAGCCCTCTTTGTGACGCGTCTTGGATGCCAGTTTTAGTCCCATAAAAGAGCACCAAAACATTCTAAAGTACAAACTTACACATGTTGTTCAAAACAATGCATTGGGGTTCATGAAAGAGTTTACATTACGTTAGAATTAAGTCTATTACCTGAATATAGTTTTGACGTTTTTGGTGTGATCCAGGTCAGAAGATTGCAGCTTGATTTCTTCTACAAAGACAAAGGAGGAATGAAAACAAAATACGTTTTGGGTAGCGGGGGTTTGCTACACGGACCCTTGTAGACCTGAGGGACGTCAAAGTAACCACTGTTTAAGGGTTCCTTTGACCTCCATCAGGCCTACAAGGTCCGTGTAGCAAACTCTTCTGTTATTATAACTTTCTCATCTGTGTTGTACGAATGTATTAATTGTGTGTGAACAAAATGGTAGAGTTCAGTTCAATCAAGATGGGATCAATGCGCTCGGAAAAGCCCATACGCGCTCCATCAAACCCATCAGAAGTTTTCCCAGAGTTCCTTTCGAGATTGTATCAATATTGGTCTGTTTGACTTTGGATCATCTCTCACGTCCTCTCGTCTGAACAAAATGAAACTCGGGGTACTTTTGTATTTAAGACGGCGGGAATGTTGTGACTCCAAGCCATGGTCTCATTTGTTTTATTAACCCTTTGGATGTTGGTAGCGGTTTTTGTCGCGATGATTCCTGCAAGGTACCGCTACCGACACCCAAAGGGTTACTTTCCTCTCGATGCAGAATCCTGACAGCGAAACTCTATACCAGAGGACATAGAAAAAGCGGAACCTTCCATTAACGATTCCGAAAAAATGTGATGTGTGATTGACCCTCTCGCAGTGCGCGTAAATACATCGTGCCAACGTCGACCGACGTCTGCGCGAGCACCTTTTACGCACTGGGCTGCTTATCGCTGCTGCGCCGTCAGCCATTGCGTACATCCGGGACTTTGCCGCCATGTTAGTGGTGCGCAGCCACACGCGCAAAGGTGATATAAAGCTTGGCTGGATTCAGTGTCGTGGTCATGTTAACTCTTTGGGTGTCGGTAGCGGGTTTTGTCGCGATGATTCCGGTAGGAATAACAACAGCCTGACATCCGGTAGGAATAACAACAGCCTGATATCCGGTAGAAATAACAACAGCCTGACATCCGGTTGGAATAACAACAGCCTGACATCCGGTAGGAATAACAACAGCCTGACATCCGGTAGGAATAACAACAGCCTGACATCCGGTAGAAATAACAACAGCCTGACATCCGGTAGGAATAACAACAGCCTGACATCCGGTAGCAATAACAACAGCCTGGCATCCGGTAGGAATAACAACAGCCTGACATCCGGTAGGAATCATCGCGACAAAAACCGCTACCTACAGCAAATGGGTTTAACAAACCTCCATACTATTTCAAATGTAAATGTTTCTTTGACTCCGCGATATCAAAGTGGAGCAACTACAACAAGTGAAGAGGTCAGTAACACACCAAAATCTGAGTAACACGGGACAGCACTGTTACATTCTCACTCTGTCCAAGGTGATTTGATGGACAGCATGCTTTAGCTCTTCATTATGAACCGTATTTCATTAACTCGTTCTGCCCCAGACACACCACAGCAAGATAAGGATCGACCATGATAGTTCAAGGGTGATGCCAGAATAGCTTGGCGCCTACGGGCGCCAAGCTATTCTGGCATCACCCTTGAACTATCATGGTCGATCTGCGTCCTGCACTAGAGTGCAGTCTTCAGAGGACAACGGCAACATTTGGGGATTTCGGTCTTCGGGTAGAATGAGTTAAGGTATTGAACTACGCTTTACCAGTTTGACACGTACACCGAAGAATGTTATCTCCAGTTCAGAAATGTCACGTGTGCATGAAAGAATTTGGCGGCCTGGAGCCGTGCCGCGCGAAACTTCCCCGAGGTTGACACCAGCAATACAAGCAACCGAAATGCTTTTCGCTTATTCTTCAAATTGTCTGGCGGTGAAACACTTTGTTAATGCATATAATCAATAACCCATCACCAGAGTCCACTTAAATGTCTGACTCCATCCACAATTACCGACCCAGTACCGGTCTGGGGCACAAAAAGGGAATTAAAAAAGCCGTTCCGTAGACTGGCCGCAGTCACGGCGCTATTATCTCCTCCTCCTATGACACAACAGCACGCCACCTCGTCAGGGCCCGCGCGCCCCAAGGGGGAGGAGACTGATCCGCTATTAATATCATAACTATACGTTGGTGGCAGTCTTCGGGGGTAAAGGGAGGCGACTTCTGATTCGTCTCCCCTCACGCACGCACGCATCAAGAGAACACATGCACCCAGAAAGTTCCCGTACATCAGCAAGAAGCGAAGAAGCTCATGGGTCAAGAAACAGTAAGTAAAGGACACTCGGGCAGACGTCGGCTTGAAGGGATCAGACTCACTCATCTCCGAGCCCCTGTCACACTGTAGGCAGCCGTCAGTCCCATTTCGTGAAAACATAACATGCCATTTTTTAAAAATACATTTTTGTTTCAAATACAGTGTTTAACACGCCATTCTCTTCATTTGCTTAACCTGTTTTTTTTTTTTTTTCAAAGACAGCATTGGATCGCCCACAGGCGGGCCGCACACACACACAAACCCGTATTCGACTTCTTGCTAGAACGACACGACATAAACACACACGTGGAAAAATGCGGTGGGAAACAGGTTTATGTCTAGGGACAAACACCGACTAAGCGTAAAAGTAGACCCATTTGCCTGCAAAGTTTGTTCATGGGTGGGGTGGCTTTGCGGGGCGAGGAGAGGAGTACGGGCTCAGTATTGCGGGTCTATGTTATTTCGCCACGCGAAGACGCGTTTTAGAAAATGAAACGAAAAGACAATCATGAGAGAGCCAGGCAGTTCCACCTCTAAGAGTTGCCCGCCCCTGACCGCGCGGCAAAATGGCGGCCAAACAATGACCTGGCCACACGCCTCACAACAAAACGCCCTCCATTACTCGTTTCAGACGGCGCCTTACATCTGCATGAGACATAGAGTTGCATGAGCCCCTGTGTAAGCAGGGACCAATGAAACTCTATGTCTCATGCCAGCAGTCGTCTGCCCGATATTCATCCGTCAGATTGAGCAGGTGGCGAGAGTGTAGCTGTGCGGAATGAGCCCCCCCCCCCCCCCCCCCAAACAAACCTCCTCAATTAAGCCAGTGGCCGGCACGGCGGGAGACAGCACGTGCGGCTCGTGGAAACTACAGCACGCACGCGACACGGCCATGCAACATCCACGGTCCGACGAAATGCTGAAGGTGATTGTCCCTTCAAAAACAACCCCCGCGGCGGCATCGCTAAAAGAGCTCCATCCACTCCATACAGGCTAAAATTGAAACGCGGATCACAGGGAGGTATAGCCAGTGAACGGTCGGGATAAAAGCAAAACTAAACGATGGTGTAAGAAGTGTAAGAAGCTACGTTGTGTCGTGCAATCTGTCTCAATGACGCACCAAGCTACGTTGTGTCGTGCAATCTGTCTCAATGACGCACCAAGCTACGTTGTGTCGTGCAATCTGTCTCAATGACGCACCAAGCTACGTTGTGTCGTGCAATCTGTCTCAATGACGCACCAAGCTACGTTGTGTCGTGCAATCTGTCTCAATGACGCATCAAGCTACGTTGTGTCGTGCAATCTGTGTCAATGACGCACCAAGCTACGTTGTGTCGTGCAATCTGTCTCAATGACGCACCAAGCTACGTTGTGTCGTGCAATCTGTCTCAATGACGCACCAAGCTGGTGTTGACCCATTTTGGCCGCGACGAGATGGATCGACCATGATAATTCAAGGGTAGGTGCCAGATTAGCTTGACGCCTGACGGCGCCAAGTTAATCTGGCACAACCCTTGAATTAGACCATGTTAGTTATCTGGGTTTGACTCGGAGCAGGCGACTAAGGCTATCTGACTAGCGATGAATTAGCATGGTCGATCCATGACCCGCAAACCCATGGTCGTTAAGTGACATCACCCAAAATGAGGGCAAGGCGGCCATGATGATTAACCTTCATCATTCGCAATACACCAGTGTGTGAAATAAGTTTGACTAAAATAGTTCAAGGGTAGTGCCAGAATAGCTTGGCGCCTCTAGGCGCCAAGCTATTCTGGCACCACCCTTGAACTAAAGCCATTGGTGTATATTCTTATCTGTAAGTACTGTAATGTAGCTTGCCTATGGCAGCGTACAAATGTGAAGCTTTTAGCGGGGTGTAAGGGGCTCTGGATAGAGGTAGTACCTTTGCTGTTCGGCAGCTGCGTCCTACATAGGACGGACGGGCATCACTGGTCCTCATCCATCTCCTTAATCTCTCACGTGCTGGCTCCAAGCGCCACACCCTGGCAAACCACCTCAGCTGGTGGGCTAAACCACGTGAGGGGGTGGTGTTCACATTGCACCACTAGGCGGATGAGCTGTTTCTGACAGCCAACGGCTAGAGGACGGAGGAGATCAGGTTGGATCCAACGGCCAAATGTGGGGGAGTAAACCCTTCAAATCAGGAGTGGAGCCCCGAAGGCAGACAGCTGCCTGTATTCACGCACTGTTCTGGCAGCTCCTGCAACCAAACTGATGCCAAACGTACTGCTTTGCATTCCTTTGGATACATCAGCGAGGCCGAGAGGGGGATCTTGACGACTGGGCATCCCAGGATCTCCATACACTTCGCCCAGGCTTGCGCACTGGAGAGGTCACTCCAGTGACTGACCCAGCAAGCGCATACTCCATTGTCTTCCGAGACAGGATGCCGAACAGATATGGGTTGAACTAAAGCCATCGGTCTATATCCTTATCTGTAAGTACTGTAATGTAGCTTGCATATGGCAGTGGACAAATGTGAAGCTTTTAGCCTCAGTAGGATATGGGTTGAACTAAAGCCATTGGTGTATATCCTCATCTGTAAGTACTGTAATGTAGATTGCCTATGGCAGCGTACAAATGTGAAGCTTTTAGCCTCAGTAGGATAGGGGTTAATGGTTAAGGGATGCAAATGCCCATCTTACTGTTTATAATTATGTGCTGGTGAGTGGGTGCCTGATAGGAGGGGGCAAGGGCTCTATCCGCTTGTCTGTCCAGCGCTGAGTAATTCCCCTTGTTATGTCTATTTCCACCAGCGATGGCCTCCTCTATTTGATTTGTGTATATCAATGACGGAACCTTACTTTCCAACCTTCATTTTGACAGTTCCAACATCAGGAACAACCACGCTCACTTTCCCAGAAAGATCCAGCCATTCACAGTAGCAGAACCTTTTCAACATTCAAAGGCTTTCAGGACGTGTTCCACAGTGTGACGTCAAACTCATGGCCATACGCAATCTGGGATTTTGGACCTAACGGACAGAATCTCACGCAAAAACGCGCGTACAAAGCCACAGAAGCGGCTGTGAACGCGACGTTCTTCAAAACTCTGCCAGTACTGTCAAAGAAAATACGGCTCTTACTACAATTTGGTTTTGTCGTCTGAGATGTGACGTCACACTCCGTGTGATTGGTTGAGCGCGTGTGACGTGGACTGGAAGCGCGCGCCCTGCCGGTGGATCGCATTTTCCGTCCAGCTGCACCCACTCCACAACCAGCGAGCGGCAAGTCCACGTCCCCAACGGTAATTTATACGTCCAAGAAAACTTTTCAATGGGGCATTTTACGGACGATCAGCTTTACTGCGCCGCGCGACAACGAAAACCGATTTAGTGCCACGCAAGACTCCTGCCAACATAACCCATTTCAAGAGGCATAAATCCTCATGAGCCCCCGCAATTGCGGGGGCACATGAGAATCTATGTCTCTTGCAATTCGCGTTCTTTAAGGGGGAAAATTTACGTCTGAGTTCCGAGAGTTGTCGTGCAGGGGTATTTCGTCCAGTGGAGTGTTGCCTTCGGAATGATTTGATGTATAGTGATGCCCTTCACCTCGTACTGCGGCGGGGGACCAGAGGACGGTGAGTTAATGGTTCCAGAGCTGAGACCAAACGCTGGCCATCCCATCCTCCCCCATTACTCCAACAAACGGTACCACACACCGTGTCAGAGGCCAGTTACGCCTGAATGACTCCTGCAGCCTGCAGGGGCTGTAAATCCTGAGTCAGGTCCCGACACGGTCCATTAAGAAGATGAACTGCGCGTCCTCAGAACAAAAGACTGATCATCGCCTGCTAAGGGCAGACATTTGCATAACATCCTCCAGTTGCTGGGCCTGATGTGCATCTCTGCCTTGTCTTCGAGGACTTGTTCACGAGTGAATTGCGAAACAGACACAGTGATGAAGCCAATAGTCCCCCGACACGCGAAACTAAGATATGGATCGACCAAAACAGTTCAAGGGTGGCGCCAGAATAGCTTGGCGCCTGTAGGCGCCAAGTATTCTGGCACCACCCTTGAACTATCATGGTCGATCTGCCCCCTAAACGGTAGCGTAGTCTCCCAAAATCAACTCCAGGATTTTTGGGACGTGATGTGGCACTGAGTTTCAACCTTAGAGCTGAGTGTGTCTCGCTACGAACACCAGCTCATTGTGCGGCCATGATCTGGTGAAGCTTGCCGCCAGACTCGCCTCGCCTCGCCTCGCCGAGTGGATTCAGTTAACGGTCTAGGGCGACACGCTTGACTGCATACACATGTCACGGCAGAGCGGGCTGGCTCGCGACTTATGGGGTGTCGGTGGTCACGGTGCGTATGCTGCCGGAGTCACGACCCAAGGCCCCTCATGTCACGCCCTCACACACGTGGCGGAAGTGAATGAGGCGGAGGCCGTGCACTGCGAAATTCAAAAACTCCGAGTCACATGCAGAACGTCAGATGGCGCTACAGATTACTTCGCCAGGAACATTCGGCAGGAAATGTCTGCTCGGACGCCAAGCTTTATCTGGCACCACCCTTGAACTATCAATGTCGACCTGTCTTCTGTACTGTCATGAAGTCTTCAGGGAAAACTTCAAAATATGAGGACTTGAATCTTGGCTTACTTGCGTTAAAGCCACGTTCACCGAACAGTCCTCGGCCGAGATGAACGAGAGAGCTCAGTTCTGCGCAAGCCACCGAGCAAGATGCTCCACTATAGCGCCACAACACTCACCCCGCTATAGCGCCACAACACATACCCCGCTACAGCGCCACAACACTCACCCCGCTATAGCGCCACAACACTCACCCCGCTATAGCGCCACAACACTCACCCCGCTACAGCGCCACAACACATACCCCGCTACAGCGCCACAACACTCACCCCGCTATAGCGCCACAACACTCACCCCGCTACAGCGCCACAACACTCACCCCGCTATAGCGCCATAACACTCACCCCGCTACAGCGCCACAACACTCACCCCGCTATAGCGCCACAACACTCACCCCGCTATAGAGCCACAACACTCACCCCGCTATAGCGCCACAACACTCACCCCGCTATAGAGCCACAACACTCACCCCGCTATAGCGTCAAAACATTCACCCCGCTATAGCGAAGCACCTTGCTCAGTGGCTTGCGCAGGAATTACGCTACTTTCTCACGCAATTGTGCGGTGTTCCCTTCCGTGCCGACACCACTAAGTAATTTGCGTATCACGGATAATTACGGCAAGCCCTTCACGCGGCGGAGTCAGATACAGCTGTAATGGCCGCCGATCCCATAGTGCCGGTACAGTCCTGCGTCACACTAACTCCTCTCACAGGGCGAAAGCTGTAGACCCTCACGCGTCCTCGAGGTCGGGGGTGCACGAAGAGCAAGGCCTAATGCACACGGAAACATGAACATCCGTGCGGGTGGTCTCCCTGCAGTATTCCCCCCGCAACTCGTGTCACTTGCTCAAAGGCATAGATCCTCATGAGCCCTGCAATCACCTGTTTTTTTTACGCGGAACCATTTACGTTAGTTTTCCTCGGGTAGCGTGAGGTTAGGATGCAGCATGTCCTCGGCTTGTGTGACAGGGAAAGTGTGCTAATGGCGGCGATTACAGTGACTCCGACCCGAGATAAACTGTCTTTATGGCGGCCGTACTGCCATCGCTGATCGCTCTGCCGTCAACAAGCGGGGACAGTCGCACGGAAGTAGGGAGGTTACGTTCACGACGGACGACACCCAACAGCGAACGAGAGTGAATCAGCTTGTGCCATAGACACAAACAACACTCCAAACATCTCCAAGAGGCATAGGTCCTCATGAGTCCCCTCCGGGCTCATGAGGACCTATGCCTCTTGGAGATGTTTGGAGTGTTGTCAATACCCTCGTGATTTCGCTGTCGTTCGGCGTTGTTGGGAGTGGTTCGTTGCGAATGAGACCCTGCTAATTACATCCAAGAGCCACAAGCCTATGACCAGCAAGGGTCGTGCAGTTGTCACTATGGAGCCATGCCACTCAAAAGGCCATGTGGTGCAGACACAATCAAGATGTGCCGCACCGGATACGCGGCATAAAAAATTGCGCATATCTGTATGCAGCAAGTCTCGAACGCAGCCAGTAAAGTACAGCGTGTAACCCCGTCCACTGTACGTACAGCGTGTCACCCCGTCCACTGTACGTACAGCGTGTAACCCCGACCACTGTACGTACAGCGTGTAACCCCGTCCCGTCCACTGTACGTACAGCGTGTAACCCCGTCCCGACCACTGTACGTATAGCGTGTAACCCCGTCCCGACCACTGTACGTACAGCGTGTAACCCCGTCCACTGTACGTACAGCGTGTAACCCCGTCCCGACCACTGTACGTACAGCGTGTAACCCCGTCCCGACCACTGTACGTACAGCGTGTAACCCCGTCCCGACCACTGTATGTACAGCGTGTCACCCCGACCACTGTACGTACAGCGTGTAACCCCGTCCCGACCACTGTACGTACAGCGTGTAACCCCGACCACTGTACGTACAGCGTGTAACCCCGTCCCGACCACTGTACGTACAGCGTGTCACCCCGTCCACTGTACGTACAGCGTGTAACCCCGACCACTGTACGTACAGCGTGTAACCCCGTCCCGTCCACTGTACGTACAGCGTGTAACCCCGTCCCGACCACTGTACGTATAGCGTGTAACCCCGTCCCGACCACTGTACGTACAGCGTGTAACCCCGTCCACTGTACGTACAGCGTGTAACCCCGTCCCGACCACTGTACGTACAGCGTGTAACCCCGTCCCGACCACTGTACGTACAGCGTGTAACCCCGTCCCGACCACTGTATGTACAGCGTGTCACCCCGACCACTGTACGTACAGCGTGTAACCCCGTCCCGACCACTGTACGTACAGCGTGTAACCCCGACCACTGTACGTACAGCGTGTAACCCCGTCCCGACCACTGTACGTACAGCGTGTAACCCCGTCCCGACCACTGTACGTACAGCGTGTAACCCCGTCCCGACCACTGTACGTACAGCGTGTAACCCCGTCCACTGTACGTACAGCGTGTAACCCCGTCCCGACCACTGTACAAACAGTTTGGTTTCCGAAATATGAGTTCATTCAACGAACTAAACCCTAAACCGTCCAAAGAAAATGGGCACCTAGCAGTCTCGGCAAGAGGCATAGATCCTCGTGAGCCCCCGCAGTCGCGGGGGCTCATGAGGATGTATGCCTTTTGCAGTTGGGTCGTGTTCAGTTCTTCTCGACAGTGGAGGGATTAAATGCAATCGCGTCCAGAAAAACAACAACATGGACCTCCCGCATCTGTGTGATAGAAAAAGACGGTAAAACAACTTTTGCGAACAGCGACATTTTCATTGAAAGATGTAGAAAGCCTCGCTTTTTCACAAAAGTGGGCTCAGCATCTTTTGCCATTACATACACGGCAGACATCAGCCCCACGTCAGTCTTTGTGCTGACCCTTCTCGTGGTCCTGCTTCTGAAACGGCCATTTTGACGGAAACAGTCGAGTACCGCCACGTATCCCGGCGTAAGCATAGGCCACGGAACACAGTGCAGTTTCCGTACTGTCCAGTCTCTTAGCCGTAGTCAGTCCCAGTCATCCATTAATATTTCAATCCCCTAAAAAATACTACCGCCTACCAGCTGCACATTTGCCATGCACAAAATAACAATAAAAACAGCACATTGACTGTCTCATTTCTTGGCTATGAACCTGATTCCTTACCAACCCCACACCCAAGCACAGCTGAAATCAGTGTGCCCCTCAAATCACTACGTCAAAGTCAACTCAACATAGGCCCACAATTGTCCACTGGATAAGCTCAGGATGGTATGAATCAAAGCACCAAACATGTCTTCTCTCATCTAATCAGACATTTCCAGAAAATTCCAATATTCAGCCCTACTACAAATTTTCAAACAAGGCCAAAATTATTTTTAAAATCACCGGTCCTTGCACTGCCTGAACTGCCCAATTAAAATATATAACATGACCTGTAAGAGAAACTCTCCCACCTGAACACCATTCAATCTGCCATCAATGCAACCCTTAGACACTAGCTAAGTCAAACCCAAAGTGACACCATTTAATTTTGCTGTATCTTTATGTTATGGCCCATTATGTGAAGCGCGTTGTTGTAGCGTTCACTGTGCTGTTGATGTGTTGGATGATGCATATCTGATGCCATAAAAAAAAAAAAAAACAGCCTAGATATGGTCAGAATGCCTCCAAAATTGGCATGTGCATCAAGTAATATATCTGATCTTCAGAAATGTGGCATTTGAAACACAGGCACATGAAAGTTTTTTTTTTTTCATATTTTTCCCCTACCCACCCCCTTACATTTTCTGTTTTTCCAAGTTTACACACACATGCAATACAGTAAAACTGACTTTTGGTGGGCTGGACAACTGATAAAGGTTACCATGACACTGACATTGATGAAAAAAGAGCTTTCAGACCCAAGGCCATTTCCTTGCGTATCTTAGGGCAGCCAAAAAGACAACGCCCAGGCATCCTCATTGACCCTGTTGTCTGGTGACAACAAGCTGGAAGAGGCCTGTAACCAGCTGCCGTGCCCTATATGCTGCTTGCAATCTTTTGTCAGGCAAAGGGGTCATGAAACAGCTCTGAAATTTAAACATTAAGTCTACTGAACTAACCCACAGACAAAAGACTACACAAAACAGCCAAAACTATGCTACGCAGGACACACCACATACCCAAACAAGTATCTGGAGTGCTTATTTAGGAGGTAGCAGGGAAAAATGGTTATGTACAGTTCATTTTTTATATAAAACACACTTGTCAGAGTCTCAAAAGACCTCAACTCATGTTGCAAATGTGTGTGCCAAACCTGTGAACACTCCTGTAAAAGCCTGTACTGGTGGCCGCAACTGCTGGTCCCATAACAATGCACTCAAATGAGCTTTACGCAGTGTAATAGTGCTTGTGTTTGGCTCAGAATAGACACCAGAGACACCCTTATGACAATTACAGCAGAATGACACCTCAGACGCAGCCAGTGTAGCTGGATCATGCAAAATAACACTTCTGCATGTCACACTATTTTGGCGGCTTATTTCACTCTGAGGTCAGCTGTCTGATGAAATGAACATGCTGACACTGTTTCGTTGTAGTCTTTATCTTAACCTTTGACCTTAAGCCCTCCCCTGCCCGCACCTCCAATTCCCCCCCCCCCACCCCCCCCCTCCCCCCACCCCAACCCCCCCCCCCACCTCACCCCACAACTTCAATAACTCAAAGAGTGCGATTTTTCTTAACGCATTTATCAAACTGAACGCTCCAAACCCTATCCCTTTCAAGGTCAAGGTCAAAGGTAAGACTCATGACTACCTGTAAGACAAAAAATATATGAACAAACACACTAACCATAGCACACGCCGCAGGTAAACAGGGTGTTGCGACGCAAAACATGCAAAAACGCCTATAAAACTGCAATTGCAGCGATTTTTGGGCAAAATTGAAATTTTTCATGATTTTCTCAGTTTTCCAACTGCAAAAGTCCAAACTCAATGATATGGTTACATTAAACAAGTTTCTGATCTATGTCACATATGGCATGTGGTGCCCTGACAGGCCACGGAACACAGTGCCGTTTTCGTACTGTCCAGTCTCTTAGCCATAGTCAGTCCCAGGCATCCCCTAATATTTCAATCCCCTAAAAAACACTACCGCCCACCAGCTGTACATTTGCCATGCACAAAATAACAATAAAAACAGCACATTGACTGTCTCATTTCTTAGCTATGAACCTGATTCCTTACCAACCCCACACCCAAGCACAGCTGAAATCAGCGTGCCCCTCAAATCACTACGTCAACGGCAACTCAACATAGGCCCACAATTGTCCACTGGATAAGCTCAGGGTGGTATGAACCAAAACACCAAACATGTCTCCTCTCATCTAACCAGACATTTCCAGCAAATTCCAACATTCAGCCCTACTACAAATTTTCAAACAACGCAAAATTTATTTTTTAAAAACACCGGTCTTTGCAACTGCCTGAACTGCCCAATTTAAATATATAACACGACCTGCATAGGTCGAGACGAAACGCGCATCTCAAGGTACAGTCCACACTGTTTGCCTCCCCTCGATTCGCTACCGCTTATCAGCGGTTAACACATGGCCTATTAACATTTAACACATGGCTTATCAGCAGTTAACACATGGCCTATCAGCGGTGAACACATGGCTTATCAGCGGTTAACACATGGCTTATCAGCGGTGAACACATGGCTTATCAGCAGTTAACACATGGCCTATCAGCAGTTAACACATGGCCTATCAGCAGTTAACACATGGCCTATCAGCAGTTAACACATGGTTTATCAGCGGTCAACACATGGCTTATCAGCGGTCAACACATGGCCTATCAGCGGTCAACACATGGCTTATCAGCGGTCAACACATGGCCTATCAGCGGTGAACACATGGCTTATCAGCGGTCAACACATGGCTTATCAGCGGTCAACACATAGGTTATCAGCGGTAGCGAATCGAGGGAGACAACCAGTGTAGGTACAGCGTTTAACTCTCCGGCCAGGAAGTCAACAAAGGAGGTAACTATGATTTGAGAAATGACGTCCATTGAGACCGACACATCTTGGGAAGGCTTTTATTGACGTGCGCCTGTGTTTTCTTTCTGGGCAGGCAAACCCAGCCCCTGGCCAGACCCGCAAATCAAGCGGCGAAATCAATTTGATTTCTCCCAAAGCAATCGTCAAATAAGTGTGACTGCGTCCCAGTTGTGACCCACTGACCTATCGGGGAATCTACAGACGGACAGGGTAATCTCCCCTAACCAGCCCCTAGCGACGGTCGTCATGTGGCGCCCCCCTTGCCCGCGCCGCCACAATGACAGTCGTCCATTTACTGCAATCCCCAGAGCCGACATGTTGAAAACCCCACACTTCTCCTCTCACTTTTCTAGCCGCCGATACGTATTTGATTTTGAGTGTGCTTTGGTCTGCGCGTCGATTCTACTTTCTACTTTACTTGAGCCATTCTATTTCACCCCCCTCACCCCCACCTCCTCCTTCCGCATCTGCCCCGCTCTCCACCCCCCCCCCCCCCACACACACACACCAATTTTAGTCTGAATATTCCACCAGGCACCTCGTCTGCGGTTAGGTTGTTTCCAGACACCAGTCATCGCTGTAAGTTTTTTTCCCCCTCTCCGTCGTCATCATTGATGACCAGTTTAACTCATTCGCGACGCGCCGCATCCGGAGACGCGGCATATGCGCATCTCCGGATGCGACGCGTCGCAAATGAGTTAATAAAATGGACATCTTCAGCCGCCATATTGGAAATGTCGTGCATTTTTGTGATATGACTTTTTTGTGTTCTTGACTTAAAAAAAAAAAAAAAATTTAAACAGTTCTTCCACTGAGGAAGCGTGGGGCGCTCTTCTTCACTTGTTGCGTGCCATTACGGAAACAAAAATTCAGTGACGTAAAATCTAGAGTTACTGAAGTTTCGTCATCAGTTGCTGATGTGAATGCAGGCCCTGTGAATAAAAAAAAAAAAAAAAAAAAAAAAAAAAAAAAAAGACAGCGCACAAAGAAACGCGCTTAGAAAAAAAAAAAGAAAAAGCTACGAGACAATAGATTCATACACATACTGGTTGAATCAATCTGGTTGAAAACCTCCTTTTTTTCAATCAACAAACAAACGAGTACACGAGTGATTTGCAGTTTATCTTTTCTGACGAGGAAGATGCCACTCCATTGGCCCCTTATTCGCCGGGGCCAGGCAAACGCTACCCATCTGCAAGAGACATAAACCCTCATATATGTCTCTTTGTAGTCAAACTGTTGCCGCTAGGGTTTCATGTGAAAGGAAAACAGAAGATAGAGGGTGAAAACCCTTTAAATTAGATACAAGGAACGACGTTTCGGATCAAAGATCCTTCTTCAGGTGACATGGAAACAAACGTTGAACAGAAAAGAAAACGATAGAAAGAAAAGACGTCATCCTGTATAGAGAGAATTTAGAAGGATGTAAACAAATAAATAAATAATTAAAAAAAAAAAATAAAATAATGACGCAAATGCATATGCACAAAAACACGTAGCACAAAACTTACGTCTACATACATACACGTCACTGCATATATTCGCATTCACTCGTGCCTGCTGCCGCTCACGTACATGCATACACACACACACACACACACACACACACACACACACACACACACACACACACACACACACACACACACTAATCAGTGCTACGGTAGTATCAAGTATCGTTTTATTTATGTATGTATCAAGTATTTATTTATGTATCTTGTTAGTCCTGTGTTCCTTGTGCCCGCGTCTGGTCCCATTTACATCTGTGTTCTTCACGCCAATGTCGGTCAGAGTGCAGAGCTTTCAGACGCGAAATCCGCGACCACTGGCAGTCAAGGGATTAAGACTGTACAGTCTATGTGTATGAAAAGCGAAATTTACACTGCTACACATTAACAACCCCGCTTTACGCACATCTGGCTTTTTGTACCTTCATTTCAGAGCCGAATAGAAACAGATCTTGCTCTACACCGACTACTAATGTCCAGTAAAACAGCACTCACCAGGACTTTAAATCTGGTAAGGTCAAAGGACGCCAGGACTTTCCATAAGAAAAGACGCCATTTTAAAGTGACCGGGCTCCGCTAATCCCAGCTGAACTGCCGCTGAGCCAAACGACAGCACCATGATCGCGCGCGAAAAACCCAGACCGCATTTCATGATCTACATCCGCCAGGCAAAATAGTCCCGGCTACCAGCGGAATGCCAGTTTGGGAATGAAGTGTAATTTGAGGCAGTCAGGGAGAGTGAAGGCTGGCTGTAATTTGACTCGCTAAGTTGAGAGCGTAATGCCGGGTCTGTCTGGGGCCATTTGAAAGGTATCAGGCCGGATTTATGGACCACTGGGACAAAAGTATTAGTCTAGCTCGCATGCGCGATGTCCGTCGTCTTAACCCCTTCATTCCCCAGTCCCTCGGTCGCAAGAGGCGTAGATTCTCAGTCATGCGAACCTACGCCTCTTGTTGTTGGGTTGAAATTTAACCCCGTGATCCGCACGAGGAGAAGGTCAGTATTCGTGGGGATCCAGGATGGTACTAAGTACAAGCAAAAGTTACTTAGTCACACGAGTCCTGCTGAGGACGAAGTATTACTTTTGCAAACGTCCCCGGAGACATTATATTGGCCGGGTAACACCTTTCGTGGTCGCTCTGCTGCGTTCGGGACTTTGCTGGGACATCAAACTTCAGGCTGTGTCCGAAACCTGTGTTCACACCGAACGACCAAAAGCCACAACTGTCCAAACAACGTGGACACACACTGAGTAGTCTCAGCAAGAGGCATAGATCCTCATGAGCCCCCGCAGTCGCGGGAGCTCATGAGGATCTATGCCTCTTACCGTTAGATCAAGTTCACCTCAGTCGTCGCGACAGTCACGGGGTTAATATGTAAGTGGAGTGATCTCCCCGGTCTACCGTCGATTGCTTTTTCGCCGAGTTTGCAGTTTGTTGTTGCTTGATGTGAGTACAGTGTCAGCAAGAGGCGAGGGTGTTGATGGGATTGGATAGGTCAGGCGGGATGTGAAGGTTACGCCAAATCGAGGATTGCTGCTGCCGCCGCTATCTAGGTCATGACAGGTGTCACGTGCTGTCACAACAACACACCGCGACACCATACGGCAATGTCGCCCATCTCTCTCTCTCTCTCCTCTCTCTCTCTCTCTCTCTCTCTCTCTCTCTCTCTCGTACAAAACTAACAGTCTCAATTTCTCTCCGATCCTTTCTCTGTACATTTGTCCCAGTTCAAGGCAAGCGACTGACAGACAGAAGAGACAATGACAAACGAAATAGTTGTCCTCTGTATACAAGTGAGTGGCGGATCAGCTGAGACTTCAGCACAGCGAGTTGTCAGAATATAGCGGAGGTCAGGGGACCACCTGTAGCCTGCGGGGCTTGTTCTGTGTCTCTCCACTAGTTCTCCAGCCCTCTGTTCCGTTAGCATGTCAGAATGACACCAACACATCTCCTCCGAAGGAGAACCACAGACGCAAGTAAAAGGCATAGATCCTCATGAGCCCCCAGCCGGAGGCGGGGGCTCATGAGGCTCTATGCCTCTTGCACACGGAGGTGTAAGGTGTAAGGTCTTTGGACCATAACACTTCGCAGTCGGTCAACCCGCGTCCTTCAAATACCGCTGTTTCATCGTCGCCTGCACCCACCTTGAGCGTCTCCTCCAGATTTGTTACCGGTGATCAGCGGTAGTGAATCGCGGGTGACAACCAGTGTGACTGTCACCTACCCGTGGTAAATGTTATTTCCCTCGACCCCTGCTGCATCTACAGCCGTCATTGACGTCACTACGGCGGCGTCTTTGAGGGTGAGATGCCGGCTGGCTTCATCGCAGTGAAGCATGTGACATCAATTGTCCATGGATGACAGTGTTTGCGCGCGCGTGTCTGTATGCGCGTTCGAGCGTGCGCGCGTGTCAGCATGTACAAGGTTATCATATTTGCACGTATGTTTATTTTTGTTATATGTTCTTACCCTTGTTTTAATGTCTAAGCCGAAGGAAAATGTCCATCTCATGGACAATAAAGTGTATTGTTTCCATCCCTACGTCACACGACCAGTCTCTTTAGAGCACACTGTATCACAGGACCAAGCTACAAAAACCCTTGTAGCGAAAAATGGCGGACTTCTTGTAGCCTTCATTGTGACGCATCATGGATTGGATGCGAGTTTTGTTCTATAAAAGATTACCAAAACGTTCTAAAGTAAAAAGAAAGTTACTTAGTGTTGTTCGAAACCAGCACACTACTGGAGATGGCAACGTCATGAAATATTTTTAAATGATGTCAGGAGTCTATTATGTATAAACGTACATTCCTTTGACATCAGTCATGTCTGGCGTGATCCAGGTCGCAAGATGTCTTCTTGATTTCTTTTAGGAAAATATTGGATGAATGAAAACAAACACGTTATTGGTAGCAGGGGCTTGCTGCACGGACCCTTGTAGTCCTTCGGGAGGTCAGAGGAACCATTGTACCCTTCAGGCCTTCGGCCTTCAGGATACAATGGTTCCTTTGACCGCCCTCAGGCCTACAAGGGTCAGTGTAGCAAACCCCTGCTACCAATAACTTGTATTGTATTGTATTGTATTGTATTGCATTGTATTGTAAAATGACCTACGTTTCAGCGGCGTGCCCTAGCTCAGCAATGCCGCTGTGAAGGTGTGTTCTCATAATAGTGAGGTCTCGTTTGCAACGAACGACTACCAACAACGAACGAGAACGAAATCACGGGCAATAACCAACTTGTTCCATAAGCATAAACACTCTAAACATCTCCAAGAGGCATAGGTCTTGATGAGCCCAGAACGAAATCACGGGCAATAACCAACTTGTTCCATAAGCATAAACATTCTAAACATCTCCAAGAGGCATAGGTCTTGATGAGCCCAGAGGGCTCATGAGGATCTATGCCTCTTGGAGATGTTTGTGTGTTGTCTGTCCGCCGTGATTTCGCTTTCGTTTGTTGCAAACGAAACCTCACTGTCAGCTCGGTATGCGACACGGAAAAGAAGCAGTTGAGCGGCAGGTGAACGTGAGACACTTTGGCACACCGCGTAGGACGTGTAGGTGATAGTCACACTGGTGCCTTACGCGATTCACTACTGCTGATCATTGGACACACTGGATGACGTGATACCCAAACCACTGGATGCAGTGCATCGCAAACATAGTAGATCACATGACCAGCCAGCCCACTGGACACACTGCATCGCATGAGAACAAGCCCATTGGACAAACTGGATCACATGACAACACGTCCATTGGACACACTGCATCACATGACAACAAACCCATTGGACACACTGGATCACATGGCAGCCAGCCCATTGGACACGCCGAATCACATGACTAGCCAGCCAGCCTGCAATAGGATACGGAGGACCACACGACCATCCAGTTCAGCAGACACACTGGTTCCCACCTACTGCATCGCGCTCACGGGATCATGTTGAGTGGTTACAAGCTGACAGCGGTGTGGTGGTGGTGGAGTTGATGGCGGTGGCGCCGGTGGGGGTTTCAGTGCAGTAGCTGTAAATGGCAGGAGCTGACCAGCAGAATCAGCCCGTCTCCATGGCAACGGAAAAGGTGAGTGACAGAAAATGACAGAGGGCGAAGCCAGCACTTACTGCCCCCTCCACCCGAGCAGATCCCAACCCTCTCTCCCCTCGCCACAGGCAACAGACATACACTCTCATCTCTCGCAATCCGGAGCTGGGAAGACTGACGCACTCACGCAGCGAGAAAATCTATCCGCAAGAGGCACAGATCCTCATGAGCCCCTGCAGATGTACCAGTACAGTACTGCAGTGGCAGGGGCTCATGATGATCTGTGCGACTTGCTGACGCGATCAATGACACTGTACACCTGTACACCAGCCTATGACTCCTGCACTGTCAAGTTGTCTGGCGGCAGGCAAAGACGGCTCGGCTCCAAATTTGGCTTATAGTTTAATGTGCCAAATCCGCGTCTGTGCAAAATGAAAGACTGTTTTTCCGCACGAGAGATGCCCGTGTTTTGCGGCAGACTGCCTGACGTTTTCCCCAGTTGTTGACTTAGCTGTTTCCCTGCCTCTCCATGCCGTGCTGGCCTCGCTGATGAACGCGGTAAAGGGAGGCAATTACCGGTGAAACTCGACTCGAGCGCGCCGCCCGTAATCAAGTGTCTGTGGGAGAGGCTGGTGATCTCCCCTTGATTAGCTGATTGATCGCAAAATGGCGGGCGGGCGGGCTGCAGCAACAGTCAACACCGCATCAGCGGGCTGTTAGAAGACAAATGCATAATTCAATTTACCGACCCGAGCTAGGAAGACAAAAAAAAAATCAGAACTTGAATCACTCTCGAGACTGCCGGAGTATTTCTAGTCGGTCAACTCGCTGCAGTGTGGCCGCGCCTACTCGTCAGCAAAAGGCCTTCGGATCGAAGTCGGCCCCTGGAGGGGTCGACTTCGATCCGAGGACCTTTTGCTCAGCAGACCGCAGCTGATGCCGGCCCGATGATATTTCGGTTTCACTATGGCTGTTCCTGTATCTCCTGTAGCATAGTGGTTTCAGTCGAAGTCACACAGACATCAGTTTCATAGTCAAAGGAATGACACTCACTACCCTCCCCTCCCCCACCCCCACTCACACACACACACACACACACACACACACACACACACACACACACACACACACACAACCCTCAGTCCCAAAACGTTCAGTATTTTCGACAAACGGATATTGCGTGCAAAATTTGCGTGTTCAAAGGAGAGTAGCTATATAGGCCAAGCAGAACGAGAGAGCCCCAGATTAAAGATCTAGCGCACAGTGTCAACACACACCACCAGCAATCAGCGTCATTACAGCAGAAATTACGCGCAAATGACGTCAAACGAGGCATAATTTCTGACGTCATTTTATCGCTGTGAATAGTCGACAGGGATTTAAACGATCAGACCTGTTTATTTAGCTAGATGAGACCTTTAATCATATTCGGTTCGATCGGCCGCCCAGAGTAAGAATAACGAAATCAAGCTGATGCGCACTTTTCACGTTCATCAGGCTGTCATGTCGCTCACAGGCTAAACAAGCACCAGACAAGCTCACGGCGCTAACACTTGGGTTGTCGGGCAAAATCATACACCGCAATTTTCATCTATACGCGCTATTCACAGACTGGTGGAGAGGGGGGAGGAGTGTGTGCCGAGCGTGTATTTGCGTACGTGCGTGCGCGCACGCACACACACGCACAGTAGGTTAGCATCCTGAAAAGGCCGCGCGATACAAAGTTGATGGACTGAACTGCAAGTCTGGCCAGTCAATACCACATCAGCTTGATCAAGTCAACTTATTACCGCCTGCCAAGCGAGCGCGCAAACACAATCAGTGCATTACGGGTGGCAGATCGGGGTGTGGTTCTGGAGTCGGGTAGACGAGGTCGGGTGGCCTCACCAACACAATACTGACGCGGTGTTGGGCGAGAGGTGAACACAACAATGCACAAGGTCTCCACAAACCGGCGGACCAGGCAGGTCCACATGGTGCCAGATGATGATGATGATGATGATGATGATGATGCGCATTATCATCATCATCATAAGTATAGGGCCTATATCCATCTTGGGCTGGAATATTCCAGGCGCATTGGTGAGGAGAGGGCTTCTACAGAAGAGAGAAAGAGCCCGTTTTGAATGTCGGGAGAAAAAGAAGATTGACAGAAAAATAAAGAGAAAATCAGCAATCAGTTCAACTGGATGGCATGAAGGTGTCGAGAAATACAGAATATCTAGAACAAGATTAAAAGAAAAAGCGTGCACTACATCAAATCATGCAAGCAACAAAAAGAAATCCACAAAAGATCCTTTTCCAGACGGAGTCTGGAGTAGCCTACATCCTTTTGAATAAGACAAACTACACACAAACACCCGGCCATTGACAGTCTGGTCTGACAACTGAATGGAGCTAGCTCGCACACACACACACACACACACACACACACACACACACACACACACACACACACACACACACACACACACACATTCTGCTAGTCCAAAGCGGCCCGGGGCCAGACGTACAGGGAACTAGATCCACTGGCGGAGGGTCTTCCGCCCACTTCACCACCCGAAACGTCGAACAGAGAATAAAGTCCATCTGGCTGGAGATCACTCCGCCGGCAGAAGAAAGACTATCTGTATCACGCCCCTCAGCAAATAATGTCCATCCGCAAGGAGCACAGATCATCATGGCCCCCTGCTTCGCATGAGGATTTTTCTTGCCCGCATCAGCATAGCTCAGTCTCCCTCGGCTGCAGCGGGTTGTGCGGGCTTCACGCGACCTTCTCATAGAAAGCGGATGTGCCTGAGATAGGTTGGTTGGACAGGGGACCGTCGGCGGTCTATTTGCCAAATACATATTCATTTGCAGAATTTCTGGCCCAATATTTGCCCAGACGACGGGGGGTCCGGCACGCGACACCGGCACGCGCACACACAAGGACAGGGGGTGGGGGGAGGGGGGACGACAGTCTGCTGCTTTTGGGAGGATGGACAAGAGGAAAAGAGGAAGGGACAGTGGAGGGGGCGGGGGGGGGGGGGCGATGGGGCGGCTGGGGGTGAGGGTGGGGGGGGGGGAGAGGAAGCGCAAGGGAAAGGGAGGAGGGGGTGTAACTGTAAGTAGAAAGCTCACCGGCCTTAGGACAAGGACTATGGACTGAACACGGGCTATGAAAAGGGGGAAACTATATTTCTCAACAAACAAAAAAAAAAACAACAACAAAAAAAACCGATCCATCCATTCCTGCGACTGTCCGTCCGTCTGTCTGTCTGTGTGTCTATCTGTCTGGCTGACCCCCATCCCGTTCGGCCTCGGTCTATCCCCGTCGTGAGATGGCCTGAGCAACCTGCTCGGCGTTAAACCCTAATACCCAACTCCTCGGGCCAACCAGTCCACCAGTGGCTACTCATTATTTTCTGCCAACAAAACACACGCGTGCAGACACTTACTGCGAGGAGTCCACGTGATGCCTCCTTCTACCGACGCCATCACCAACATCACCATGTACAGACGCGCCAACACAACGATCAAGAAGGGAGGAGGTTGGGGAAGGGGGGGGGGGTGGAGTTTCTGTCTGTGCTTGCTGTGACCAGTAATTGACGTGTAGCCGGTTCCTGACTGACGGGTCAGCGCTAACCAATCAAAATGCGCGAATGAGACACACCCGCGTGATGCGAGAAATCGGCTATGTTGGTCCGACATTGAGGCTGAGTGAGGAAGTTAACGGAGAGAGAAAAGAAATGGCGAAAACGTGTGCGTGGGGGTCTTTGCAACAGCGATTTCATATATCCTGAGCGTCTAGAATGTGGTGTAAGGTTCATACCATTCCCAAAACCCCGTCGTAGCCATGCAATTGCATGCGATGTATCACTGAAATTGTGTAGTCCGCTGACGAGTCGAGCAGCCTGCAGTCAGTGAACGTCAAGTACCGGGATGGAAACTGACATCTCTTCGTTTGCACAAAGGTCAGTTCATATTCATTTCTCCTGAATTTGTTCATTATAAAAATGAAACGGGTAATGTCAGTTTGCCCATGTAAATATCTGTTGTGAAGGCCGAAGGTGGTAAGATCACTCATACAGCAAGTCCGGCGTTTCTCAGTAGCTACCATCATGGTGAAAGCACAGTGTACGAGTGCGAGAGATAGCTCTGTTGAATGTTTCTTAACCCTCATCATTTGGAATACAACCAGTGTGTGAAATAAGTCTAATATAGTGCAAGGGTAGTGCCAGAATAGCTTGGCGCCTAGAGGCGCCAAGCTATTCTGGCACCACCCTAGTCATGTTTATCTGCAAGTACTCAATCAGTCAATGTAGCTTGCATATGGCAGTGTACAAATTTGAAGCTTTTAGCCTCGGTATGATATGGATTAATTTTATTTACAGCATTTTGTCAATGGCGAACCGTCAGAAGCGTTTCCAGACCTGCTGCCAGCATGCCCTGCTTTGCCCAGCAGTGGGACAAGTCACACACACCAGCGACCACCTCCCAAAAAGCGACCGTCAACAGAGCTGCATCAAAAACGTTCACGCAAAACACTGGTTGCTCCAAGGTATGCACCGATTTGCATTTCACAATCTCTTTAAGTCTAAGCATACTTACGGTTCCTTCACACACTCTTTCATACACACTAGCACACTCTCTCGTACACAAAAATATACATTTTACACATGCACACACTACAGGAACACAAACAGCAGTTTCTAGGATGCAAACAATCTGTTTATTTTATTTTTAGGCAAAAGACGTGGCTGCACACAAGTATGTAAGATGCCACGAAACAAGCTCCTATGGTGGCAACACCCTTTGAGTTTACAGCAACAAACACAATGTGATTTACTACATATCATTAACTTCATGTTTGTTGATGTAAACTTTGACAAAGGGTGTACATACAATATGAAAATTATCCATTTAACTAATACATTTTTAATAATATTATCACTGTACAAGTGCAGCTACAGATGCCAAGTGTGACCAGGAAGAATACAGTGTCATTCATGTCTGTGCAACAAGTTTGTCCTTCCCCTTTTAGCTTTGCCTTTCTCGTGATGTAGTCAAAGGCAACAGCTCCTGTTCCATAAGTGGTACCTGTAACATAGAATAAATAAAATCGAACATTCTGTATTTATATCACAGTTGACGACTGCTTTCTAACCGTGTCATTACACTGCCGTACTGATTTCATTTGTTTCAGATTTGATCCTTTGCAGAGAAGAAGCATCTCAGGGTGCAGCTTGAGGCAACTCGCGCTCATGTGCAGAAACTTGAACAGCTGTGTGCCAGCCAAGCCATATATGCGTGCAGGATTTTGAGCAGAATTTAGATAATCATTTTAACCCACTGACCTCTCACGCCCCCTTTGGCCCATGTTTACATAGCATTAAACTATGAGACATAAATATAACTAAATGTGGATATGCAGTTGTCTGAGCATTTATCTCAATAACTGCTCCGACAACTGCATATCCACATTTAGTTATATTTATGTCATAGTTTAATTCCAGTGCCCCCATTGCCCTCGCAGGTATGGCTCCAGGATTGGCTTGGCCAGCCACACCCGCACCCACAAATAGAAGTCATGTACAATGACGACATAATCGGTTTTGATGGTAAAATTAACCTGTGGGGTGTTTGAAACCATTAGTTCTTATTCATTTAAATATTAAGAATAGAGTACTGCCTCCTTAGTTAACTTATCATCCATGCTGAAGAATGACTCATGAGCTCCTACAACTGCAAGGACTCACATAATGTGCTCTTTTGGGACAGTTCTAGGATGACATGTTTTCCATACTTTTAAATGTGCTGTTATAAATAAACCTTCTACATGTCATCAGCAGTCATTTTTGCACATGCAGACAGAGAGAGAGAGAGAGAGAAAGAGTGTGTGTGTAAATTAATTATGTGCATACAGATTTACTTTCCACACTCACTGTTCACCGTGCTAATGCACAGGGACAACACACCCACACACAAGAACTGTACACAAGTATGCATACAGGTATATTGCCGCACAATTGTGTGAACATACAATTCTAATAACAGTATCTTCAAATTACACAGTTTCAACCAGAATATGCACACTGAAGTAAAACTTACCTGTTGTCATCAAAGATTGCAATGATGGGCTTCCTTTTCTTGTTGACGTTTCCGTGAAATAATCTGAATCATGATGGAAACTGGCTCAGGAGTGGAATTTTTTCATGGGGTGTGTCCCATTGCTGTCGGATGGCAAGCACATGAGCGAGTCTGAAAAAAAAAAAACACACAGCTAAAACTTAAAGCACGGCAACACACAAGCTTAGGAAGTTTGTAAGCAAACCATGCCATATGCAGCATTGTGCTCAGTTTTAGTACATTCGCAGGCTTTATCAAAATTCTTGCACAAACGATAACACAAACTCTCCTTCGTCAATGGAACACACGGCATCTCACAGTATAACAAACTGTCAACGGCTAAAACTATGACAAGCACAGTCTATACTTTTAATGCATAATGTAGAATTGATACATACCCTGCTTTGCATGTGCAGAATGCATCCATAACCATCTTCTTCGTTGGGTCAATGGACAGGTGCACAGAGTGTGGCTTTCCGTCACTTGGCCGCTCAGTTGACTGCGGAAATTTCAGTGTTCCGTGCACGTCAAAGCCAGATGAAGCACACAAAATTCGGACGCTTTGAATGTACTGCTCACAGCTAAACAAATCTGCACGTTGTCTCTGCCTAAGGGTGATAGGGTATGGCAAGTATTGCTCCGAAATATCGTCGGGAATGTCTGACAAGCGCGCACTTACACACATGGATGCAGCCACAATCGCTTTCCACCGTGTGGCACGTTGTTTGTCGGACCAGCGGGTCAAAGTCGAACGCTGGGTCAGTGGGCGGAGTTATCTCTGAGCGGGCTACACGTCAATTATACCAATTGGGCCGATTCCCACTGGCCTAACAGGAGTGTGGAGACTCCGAGCGATGGACACACCAGCCACACGGAAACCACTCAGCGGGCGTCAGTTGCTTGAGTGAGCTTAGTCCTGCGCCAGCCACGAAGCAAGGTGCTCCGCTATAGCGCCACTATAGCGGAGCACCATGCTTAGTGGCTGGCGCAGGACTTAGCTCTCTCATGCCACAGACTCCAGGACCGCAGGCCGTCTGTGCGTGGTGCTGTTTCGTCAGGTAGGACTCGACTACAGCCAAAAGGAACTGCTGGACACGTGACAGGTAGGACTTGGCTACAGCCAAAAGGGACTGCTGGACACGTGACAGGTAGGACTCGGCTACAGCCACAAGGGACTGCTGGACACGTGACAGCGGAAACACGGGAGATCAGCAACTAAAAGTCAACCATTTGAGCGTGCTTACTCTCATCCGTAAAGTCCACAAATCACAGACCGGGGCTCACCCGCTCATAAACTTCCGGTGAACACAGGGGCGCGCGAGAAGCTTCACGTTTGGATGAGTTCCGCCCGGGCGACCTGTCAACCCAGCCAGCAATGCTAACCCCAAAAATGGCTAACTGAGTTTAGGACGCAACGCATCCTACAGTCACCGCTATTGTCGCTACTAAAAATAGACTTCCATCAACAAGATTCTGTACTCAATCCAGCTTCCAATCTTCGCTTTACTATTCTTGAACGTAATCACCGCCGCGCGAATGCGGTGTAAAGTAAGGCGCTGTAAACAGAGACACAGGGCGCGTTCAGGACCTAGAAATGTTCCCCGACAAGCAACCCAGTTGCGTGAGTGCGCTTAGTCCTGCGCCAGCCACTAAGCAAGGTGCTCCGCTATAGCGGGGTGAGTGTTGTGGCGATATCGCGGAGCACCTTGCTTAGTGGCTGGCGCAGGACTAAGCTCGCTCGTGCAACTGGCCTCAGGATAAGCAAACGAGAGATTCGTAGACCGAACATGGGACAGTATTGACTTGGCAGCACGGGAAGTCTCCACGCGAGTGGCAAACAAGGTACCGGCGTAACACACGACTGAAGGATCCGCCACGCGTTAGCGACCCCGGGGTTAATTTCTCACACGCAAGATCCAGGAAGGGTCAGTTCTGTACACGCCGGCACGCGCTATTTTCCCCGCGACGTTGACCAGTCTGGCGGCAAATTTGAAGAGAAATCGAAGAACCTGTCTGAGCGGCTGACTATCGTAGGCTTATTCGTGTTGACTTGGCCTCTTTTTTTTTTTTTTTTGTCCAGGCAATAAGACGGGGTTTATCGGATAGCATGTCCGTCAAAAGGTCCTTCAAATTCAAAGTGGCACAGTTGCAGTGCGCCTGAATTGGTCAGTGTTCAGGTCGTACTCCACAAGCAACAGCTGTCCCTGCTCCCCACTAACCCGCCCGTCAGGGACCGTCCATGATCACTTCAGAAACGTGCACGTTAAACCCTGAAATAACCACCCAACTTAGTGTTGCCTTTTTTAACGCCAACATGAGCTATCACAGGGATTTACAGGCCCAAACCTATTCTGCCACCGCCCTGGAACTAGCATGTATAACTATAGGCGCCAAGCTATTTTGGTTCACGTACCGCCATTGACGGAGCTACATAATGTTTGGTTCAACTTTTTTTTTTTTTTTTTGCGCAGTGTTTTGAATTGGTAGCGACAATTTTTTGTGCGTCAGATAAAGCGGTTCCCTGTTGAGCACAAAGCCCTCGGCCGGCGGTCGGTCACTTTGGGCCCGCGCAACGCGCGGGCCCAAAGTGAACGACCGCCGGCCGAGGGCTTTGTGCTTTAATAGATTCATTGCTTTCCTTGCAAATACTTGTAGTGTTCGATGACACGGTCCCCGACACTGTGCCGTGTTGAAGTCTCACACGATCAAACAGAACACGTTAGCCACTCTTGCCCGGGCCGTGTTGAAGTCTCACACGATCAAACAGAACACGTTAGCCACTATTGCCCGGGCTGATCGCGGAGACGGACAGGTAAGAGAGAGAAAGAGCAAACACCCCTCGTGTCTGATCAATACCTCTGCACTGGTTCACCTCCCTCGTCAGGGGCACGGCCCCGGGGTTTTCACACAACGACTGTCAGCGAACAGGACGAGGAAGCGACACTGTGTGTGGTGATGGCGCACCGACCTGTACACACTGGGTGTCTCAGGGTAGCGAATCGAGGGAGACAACCGCTGTGCCGACCTGGGCTGAAATTTGATGCCTCATTCACGGTTTTCAGAGCGGTCAGGCAACGCGCACACTTCGGCCCACACTGGTTCCCTCCCTCGACCTGATCCGCAAGTGCGTAGGTAGGCAACCAATGTGACACCAAGAGCAGGATTCCGGAGGTCAAGCTAAATGCGAAGTACAAGCGCGGCTTGAATGCAATTTTTTTTTATGAGAGTGGATGGACGGACAATATTATGCCAATGTAAACAACCATCCGATTTTGCCGTATGGAAAATAAAACCTTCCCACAAAAAAATTAGAACCTTGCGATCTGCTTAATTAACTCATTGTACCCCGAAACCGAAATCCCCAAATGTTGCCGTTGTCCTCTGAAGACTGCATTGCAATGCAGGACACAGATTGACCATGATAGTTCAAGGGTGATGCCAGAATAGCTTGGCATAACCCTTGAACTATCATGGTCGATCCTTATCTTGTTGTGGTTTTTCTGGGGTAGAATGAGTTAACAAATATACATGAAATAGACTGGATATTCCGAGACCCGCCTCACCCCCTGCCCTCTTTTTGGCTGATCGACCAAAGCGCTACCGCACGAATCAGCGCAGGCTTGCCGCCAATTTTGTAATTTCTTTCCATCCAGTTGCGATTTCTTTGAACCCTTTGGGTGTCGCCAGCGGTTTCAGCCGCGATGTCGCGTAGGACTAACCCTAAGCCTTTTTGTAGGAATCATCGCGACTAGAACCGCTCCAGACACGCAATGGGTTAAACTTTAAAGGCGAACGCGCATCCCGTCTGACAAGGCCGACGTTTCAACGCTAGTCGTTAGAGTGGTGTTTATCGCGTCATCCCGGCAGTGAGCGTTAGTGTGGTGTTTATCGCGTCATCCAGGCAGTGAGCGTTAGTGTGGTGTTTATCGCGTCATCCCGGCAGTGAGCGTTAGTGTGGTGTTTATCGCGTCATCCCGGCAGTGAGCGTTAGTGTGGTGTTTATCGCGTCATACCGGCAGTGAGCGTTAGTGTGGTGTTTATCGCGTCATCCCGGCAGTGAGCGTTATTGTGGTGTTTATCGCGTCATCCCGGCCGTGAGCCGGTTACCTCATCATGCCCCGACGCACCACAACAAGATGAGGTCGATCAGCCCGCAAAACTCTGACGGTACAGAATTCAGAGGATGATTCCGAAGTGAGAGGATCAACACCATCTAATAGCGGTGATCGTAACATCCAGAAGTCTGTAATGCAGGGAGTCGTTTGTGAGAGACTGTTTCCATGTCGATCGGGCGAGTATGGATCGGCCAGGGACTTTGGCGGCCAAACTTAACCCAATCAGTCTACCCGGCTGGGCCTCATGGATTTTCCCGGCAGGCAGGATTGATAGATGCGCCCGCGGCTCTATGTAAATCAGTGTTTACCTGATGGAGGAGTATGATGAAGTTCAGTCTATGCCTGACTGCGAGGACCACTTGTGTTGAGTACACATCTTGTCTGAGCCCTCTCTCTCTCATCCCTACCCCCACCCCCACCCCCCCACCCCCCCCCCCCCAACCCTACCAGTGTGCATAGATCGTGGGGCCGGCACAGCCGTGCCCGGGCACTCTGCGATCGACGTCGACCAGTGGACCTTTTGCGCGCTGAGCTCCCTCCTTCCTGCCTGGACCTCACTACAATGCCGTCCATCACACGAATGCCGTTTTTTTAAAACCCTCTTTAATAAGATTGGAATAATCCTCTTTGCCACTCGCAAGGTAGGTTTTCTGAAAACCGTCATCCCACCTGCAAAAGGCATAGATTCTCATGCGCTCCTGCGGAACCCAGGGGCTCATGAGAATCTTTGCCTTTTGCTGACAGAGATCTGGGCGTGTACACCTCTGATGGAGGGAAAGGGGGCGGGCAGAAACTGTTAGAAAATAAGAAGCCGAGCCGGCGAACGAGTTGTCTGGTGAAGCACTGTGACAAAGGGGCAGCCGAGATATTTTAATTTGAGGCCTTGATCGGATTGCTGTTGAATGCAAAGCGTCGCTAATTCCAAGGCAGTGTTTGCGCGGTGGCTAATTGATCCTAATTGAAGCGTGGATTCGGTCAACAAAGCAGTGTCAACACACACCTAACACTGGTCAACAACCGGTGTTGGTACTGACTCATCTAGCATGGCCGTGATCAAATCACGGATTCTTATCAGAGCGTCAGTGTAGCTTGTAATGTGGCGAGTGACGACGACGGCGACGACGATGACGCTGCGTATGATGATGATTATGATGACGACGACGACGATGATGATAATGATTATGACGATGACGACGAAGATGATGATTATGACGACGATTATGATGATGATGACGGCGACGATGATGATGATGGCTGTTTCCTCGAATGCAAGGATCTTGGGAAGGAAAACTTATCGTAATGTTTTCACCACTAAATTACTATTTTTTTCCCCTCCGATTTGTATTTACAGCGTACTCCGCTTATACCAAGGTCGGGTATAGCACAAATCGGATATCGCAACACTTGTTGTTTTCAACGTAAATGACTTCGCTTATAACAAACATCGGATATATTCACAAGAAACACTGGGTCGCCCGGCGATTTGTTATAATTATCATGAGCGTTCTGTTCACACGTTCTACCCCGGGACCGAAATCACCCGATGTTAAGTTGCCCTCTGAAGGACTGTATCACATTTGTCACAGACAGATCGAGCATGATATGGGCGCCAAGCTCTTCTGGCACCACCCTTGAACTATCATGCTCGATCTGTGTCTCGCTGTGGTGCGTCGGGTCTGAATGAGTTCAAAGAAACGTCTGCAGACCACACGCCCTCC
>BTPG01000005.1:55347945-55360445 GCA_036245525.1 Semisulcospira habei
TGCAGGAAGGGTTAGGATTAGGGTCCTGCAGAAAGGGTTAGAATTTGGGTCCTGCTGGAAGGGTTAGGATTAGGGACCTGCAGGAAGGGTTAGGATTAGGGATTCCTGCAGGAAGGGTCAGGATTAGGGTCCTGCAGGAAGGTTTAGGATTAGGGTCTTGCAGGATGGGTTAGGATTAGGGTCTTGCAGGAAGGGTTAGGATTAGGGTCCTGCAGGAAGGGTTAGGATTAGGGTCCTGCAGGAAGGGTTAGGATTAGGATCCTGCAGGAAGGGTTAGGATTAGGGTCCTGCAGGAAGGGTTAGTATTAGGGTCCTGCAGATAGGGTTAGGATTAGGGTCCTGCAAGAAGGGTTAGGATTAGGGTCCTGCAGGAAGGGTTAGGATTAGGGTCCTGCAAGAAGGGTTAGGATTAGGGTCCTGCAGGAAAGGTTAGGATTAGGGTCCTGCAGGCACGTTTAGGATTAGGATCCTGCAGGAATCATCGCGACAAAACGCGCTGCCCATAGACCAAAGGGTAAAGTGCAAAGCCGGTCTCGCCACACTGCAGTTGCTCTCCACAACCACCGCAATTTCAAGAGAACGTCGAAACCCATCGGCTGAGTGTGTCGACGGACTGGGTCGGCCGAGGGGCTCGTTCGGCGAACTATTGTCCTCTTTGGGATGCTACGACATCCTGCTCCTCCCCCCCCCCCCCCACCCACACCACCTACCCGGCCGACCATCGTGAGGTTTCGTTTGCAACGATGCCCAACAACGAACGAGAGCGATGTCAAGGCGGACTACCATTTGGGATCCAAAGCATAGACAACACTCCAAACATCTCCAAGAGGCAGTTGGGCATCGATTGATTGATTGATTGATTGATTGACCGACTGACCGACTGACTGATTGACGGATTGATTGATTGACGGACGGAAGATGGGCTGATGGATTGATTGATGGATCATTCGGTCGATCGACTGACTGCTTAATGTTGGTTGGTATGACGGCTACTATTCCCGGCCACGCGCCGCCTGACCTTAGCGAGAGCGAGCAAGACACGCCTGCCTTCTATTCTGGTCCCCGCTTGTTTTTTGATCAAACCTCTCATCTTGTTTCCCAAATGCCGATACGCAATCTCACACCCACAACCCCCTCCTAGCTGGCACGATCTAAACAGGGACGACAAACGCACTCAAGAGGCATAAATTCTCATGAGCCCCTGCGACAGCAGGGGCTAATGAGAATCTATGCCTCTTGCAGCTGTCGGCTGCGCAGCTGAGCAGTAGATCGTTACGCTCAGGCTGGATCGGGCGGGCGGCTGACTGAATGAATTTGTAATGTGGCGTACAACTTTGATATTACAGGCAGATCCAATTGAAAGGTCGCATCAAGCCTTCACTGTGCACGTCTTCCTCACTGACATATTCACCCCTTCAGCGCCAGTTGGACTTCTTCTGGAACTCAACACCAAAAGCGGCCCTGGACCTTCCCAGCAACAGAGTGGTGTCAGCGAGCATGATAGTTTAAGGGTGGTGCCAGAATAGCTTGGCGCCCATAGGCGCCAAGCTATTCTGGCACCATCCTTGAACTATCATGCTCGATCTGTCTCTAGAATTGTAATACATTCCTTCAGAGGGCAACTTCAACATTTGGAGATTTCGGTCCTGGGGTAGAAGGTGTTGGCAAAATTCGAAAATAGCCACACTTTTTCCCACAAGTCTAAACAGCACTTGCTATGTAACTTGCGACAGCGCTTACTATGTAACTTGCGACAGCGCTTACTATGTAACTTGCGACAGCACTTGCTATGTAACTTGCGACAGCGCTTACTATGTAACTTGCGACAGCACTTGCTATGTAACTTGCGACAGCGCTTACTATGTAACTTGCGACAGCACTTGCTATGTAACTTGCGACAGCGCTTACTATGTAACTTGCGACAGCACTTGCTATGTAACTTGCGACAGCACTTGCTATGTAACTTGCGACAGCGCTTGCTATGTAACTTGCGACAGCACTTGCTATGTAACTTGCGACAGCGCTTGCTATGTAACTAGCGACAGCACTTGCTATGTAACTTGCGACAGCGCTTGCTATGTAACTAGCGACAGCACTTGCTATGTAACTTGCGACAGCACTTGCTATGTAACTTGCGACAGCGCTTGCTATGTAACTTGCGACAGCGCTTGCTATGTAACTAGCGACAGCGCTTGCTATGTAACTTGCGACAGCACTTGCTATGTAACTTGCGACAGCGCTTGCTATGTAACTTGCGACAGCGCTTACTATGTAGCTTGCGACAGCGCTTGCTATGTAACTTGCGACAGCGCTTGCTATGTAACTTGCGACAGCGCTTGCTATGTAGCTTGCGAAAGCGCTTGCTATGTAACTTGCGACAGCGCTTGCTATGTAACTTGCTCCGCATTTGACCCTTATCATTCGGAATACACCAGTGTGTGAAATAAGTTTGACTAAAATAGTTCAAGGGCATTGCCAGAATACCTTGGCGCCTCAAGCTATTCTGGCACCACCCTTGAACTAAAGGCATTGGTCGATATCCTTATCCGTAAGTACTATAATGTAGCTTGCGAATGGCAGTGTACACATTTGAAGCTTTTAGCCTCGATATGCTGTGGGTTATAACGCTCCTAATAAACCAACAATACAAACTGCGTTCCATGGCGACTCGCTGTATCAGAGTTTTAGGCCTACAGTATGATTATTTGTAGCCCCAACTGTGTGGAACTCGCTGCCAACTGAAATGCGGAATCTGCCCACATTGTCACAGTTCAAAGTTCACTTAAAGACATTTATTTTCTGTCGGGCATTTAACACTTAGCTCACGTTTAACTAACTGTTGACTGCTTTTGACTCTGATTCTGGATCTTTTGACAGGGAAGTGGATGTAAGGTGGTGGGAAGGGATGGGGTGGGTTAAAGTAGTGTATAACTGTGGGTGTGTCTGAGGGACAGAGCGTGCTGTCATGTTGTGCATGCGCAGCGAGTCCAGTGTTTTTCTGGAGAACCACGCTAATAATAACTATTTATTATTATTATTATTATTATTATTATTATTATTATTATTATTATTATTGTCAAACTTCAGCTGTGATAAATGCCAGAGGGAACTCGTACGTTTTGCTTGTGATATCAGAAGTGTGTTATAAGCGAAGTGATTTAAACATAAAACGTGTTGTTGAAACCTCTAGAACAGTGTCGCCATATTATCCGACTTGTTGTTAAACGCGAAGTTAACAGTATTATCATCACCATCATCGTAATCAGCATCAGTGATGTTTTGTTTTCGTTTTTGGCATTATTATTATTATTATTATTATTATTATATTCAAGCACCACAATCACAGTCGATCGATCTTCCGTGACTGTAAGCGCTCTCCCGCGGATCACTGTAACATTTCCGCCGTGCACTCACCCGAAAACCAAAACCCTGCACCTCATAACAGACCACCTCTGCCAAAGCAAAACGCACCGAGTACGCAACCAAAATAAGAGGCATAGATTCTCACGAGCCCCCGCGACCGCGGGGGCTCATAAGAATCTATGCCTCTTGCATATGGTCGGCTCAAGCTGCTGACGGCGGCGGCGGGAGATCCGTTGTGCGGGACGTTGGTGGAGAAAGGGACGAGGCAGGGGAGGGCGGCCGCACAAGGCCTGCCTAATGAAGCGAGCGGGCAATATTGTCTGGCCGCTAGTCGCCGTGGCTTTTCAATCGTTCAAATGGAAGCCAGGACCGCCTCCTTCCGTTCTCCTACATTTCCCTCCACCCCACCCGCCTATCCACGCTCCCTACCCAAACAGCACCGTGGTCATCCCCACCCAAACCCTCCCCTACCACCACCCACCCCACACCCTACCCCCAAAAAGGAAATAAATGAAAAAAAAGAAAGAAAAAAGAACGATTTTTTTTTTGTTTTTTTGTTGTTAATCCTATAAAAGATTGTAACAAGACTGTACTGTTCTTAATCAGTTTAACTCATTCAAGCCGTGCCGCGTACGGATACGCGTCCTAGCACCGCATACCCGTAAGCGGCACTGCTTGAATGAGTTGACTGGCAACTGCTTACCGATGTTGGTGGAAGGGAACTTGAAATGAGGAAGATGCTGGCGACGAGAATGCTCCTGCCTGACGATCATGACAATGATTATGATAATGATAATGTCACCAGAGCCGCGACACTAACCTGAAGCGACTTCTACCGGCCCTCTCTTGATCCCGCCACAGGGGAGATCACCGCGTCCCATCTGTCTCGCCACAATAGCTAGCCTGGATCTGCCCACGCCGCATGCGTCAGTGACCCGAAACCGCTCGCCGCGCCCTAATGTGACCCGCGTGACCTGACTGACCTCGCGTGAACCCCGACTCAAGTTGGCGACCGGTGGTCACCACACGTGACCCCGCCAGCCTAACGTCATCATCGTCAGCGTGTGCTGGGCAGTCACTGTGCGTGTCAAATGACAAACGCGATAACGCAACAATGAAGAGTTAGACTGGGGCGCCTGTTTTCACAGTATACTCTGTGCAGGCGACAGTGCCACATGATTGTCCCCTGTCGTACAACGTTTTCGAGCCACCGTCGTGGGCCTGAAGGCCTTTGTCTACAGGGGTCTTGTTCCGGATACAATGATCCGTCCAGACAGATGGACGGACAGGTGGATGTATGTATGTATGGGTGCATAGATTAATGGATAAACCCGTCCTGCGGTCACTACCACTTTCGCGTGGAGGTTAAACCCAGCTAACCAACCAGCCAACCAGCCAACCAGTCATCCAAAAGCAGCCTCTCCTACTCTTCCCTGATGCACAGAGGAATCTTGCAGAAGCAATTCACCGCACATTTGTTTTGTTTCACTTCGCTTCTCCCCTTCAGTTTTTTGTGTTTTTTTTTTTTTACCCCGATTTATTGTTGTCTGCAAGAAGGTAGAGTGCGAGACTGTTTTGTACCCAGTAGCACGTCTGCCTTCATTTAGAAACAGGCAACAGAAACCGTAACATGCAGGCAAGTTCTGAAATCTGCAAGAGGCATAGATTCTCATGAGCCCCCGCAGTCGCGGGGGCTCATGAGAATTTACGCCTCTTGCTTGTGGAACTTTGTAACATCTCCGTACAACTGTGGTCCCTGTGGGCCTAGGTCTTACCCTCTCCGTACAACTGTGGTATCTGTGGGCCTAGGTCTTACCCTCTCCGTACAACTGTGGTCCCAGTGGGCCTAGGTCTTACCCTCTCCGTACCTGTGGTCCCTGTGGGCCTAGGTCTTACCCTCTCCGTACAACTGTAGTCCCTGTGGGCCTAGGTCTTACCCTCTCCGTACAACTGTGGTCCCAGTGGGCTTATGTCTCACCGCTTGCGCAACTTGCTGGCTGTGTGAGATTGTCCTGTCGATGTGATGCTATATAGCTCAGGTGTGACCGCGACAGGAAATGCTAGGCTTACAGAGGGGCGCAGGTGATAACGTTTTCAACAGGCACTCCGCAAACAGGTACACAAAGTAACAGAACAAAATAACAGAACACAGTAAGGCGAGATGCAAGGAAAGCGAGCGCGATGGATGCGTGTGCGTGCGTGTGTGTTTGTGTGTGCGTGCGTGCGTGAGTGCGTGCGTGTGTGTGTTCCTTGTGTGAGTGTGTGCGTGCGTGCGTGTGTGTGTGCGTGTTTCTGTGAGTGTGAGTGCGTGTTTTGTTTATGTGGGTGTTTGTGTGTTATGTGTGTGCGTTTGTGTGTATGCAAGTGTGTATGTGTGTGTGTTTGTCTGTGTGCTGTGTGTGCGAGTGTGTGAGTGTGCGTGCGAGTGTGTGTGTGTGTGTGTGTGTGTGTGTTGTTTGTGTGTGTGTGTGTGTGTTTATGTGTGTGTGCGTTTGTGTGTATGTAAGTGTGTAGGGCCTATGTGTGTGTGTGTTTGTCTGTGTGTTGTGTGTGTGTGTGTGTGTGTGTGCGCGCGTGTGTGTGTGTGGGGGTGCGGATGGGGGAGGGGGAGGGGGGAGGAGAGGGGAGGGTGTATACGCTGTGGCGGTTGATTAGTTCCCAATGATGTTGAGCTTCAGGTAGCGTGAGAACTCCACTCTCACCAGACTGTTCCTCACATTTACTCACTCTACAGCGAACGCCCCACACCCTGCAAAATACACAGAGGTACACGCGGCCAACGAGACGCATACATCACCATGACGATCTATGCCTTTTTCACAGCGCGGAGCTGTATGCAGGCGGGTAGAACGCCATTCACAAACTCTGAGTTATGACGGCAAGTTGCACACGTGTGCAAGGCGATTTGCAAGAACTGAGAAAAAAAAAAAAGAAGAAGAGAGAAATGGCGACTTGCCAACAATCGACTGTCACTCACTGCCTTACACCATTCTCATGCCGACACAACTTGAAGCTAACTTATCGCGGTCGCACTAACTTACTGCGGTCGCGGGGGATCGTGAGGATCTATAGGTCTTGCTGAAACCATTTGTACTCATATATATTTTGGCGGCTGGGAATTGTTTTCAGGGTGAATTTACACTGATTGCAAAAGCACAATCGCCCCCTACTGGCTGGTTATACAAACACCAGGGGAGACATTTTCAAAAGCCAAAACAAACAAACAAAACAAATAACAAACACACAAAACCGTTTATATCCCAATCCACCCCTGTCCTCATTCCGAAAAAAATAATATAGTGTCTACTACGAACACCCCCCCCCTCCCCCGCTACGATCCCCCAAATCCTCCCCCCCCCCCCCGCCAAACCCCCCGCATCCCCCCGCCCCCCTTTTTACCCGTCCATCTACGCTGCTTGGTTTGGAAGCATCACTAAGTTCATCGTGACACTATACACTTTGCTTGTAGCATCACTAAGGTCATCGTGACACTATACACTTTGCTTGTAGCATCACTAAGTTCAACGTGACACTATACTATAAGTTATTGGTCGGAGGGGTTCGCTACACGGACCTTTGTAGGCCTTCGGGAGGTCATAGGAATCATTGTACCCCTCAGGCCGACCCCTCCGACCAATAACGTATTTGTTTTCCTTCCTGCGTTTATTGTTTAGAAAAAAATCCGGTTTATGAAGACGGCCGCTTCTGTGGCGGATAGGTGACACCATTGAATATACATGTTCTGCCGGGGATTCCCAGACTGTGACGTAGCATGATTCCGTGTCAGAAGCGCAAGTTTCGCGAGTAAAAAGCTACTAATCTTGACTTGTGTACAGAATGATTCAAGAAGCAATGTCTACAAAAGGTCGTTAAAGTATGACAGCGACAGTGCTTCTTGACTGCTGTGTGATTCAGAAAAATTAAGAACTTTTTGATAAAGCGATCGGCATTTGACCACTGATGTGACAGCTTGTGCAAGTTAGCATGGTGCCTCGTGCTTTTAGATTCAAGATGACAGAAGGGGATGGCTTCGAGTGTGCAGCAGATTGTCGTTGTTATATCCTAAAGTGTCATGTGTGTTGGGATATCTGGAAAAGGGAATACCAAAACAAAACGCTCGTTGTTAACAGCAGGACTAGTGCTGATATGGATTTTAAGGTAAGATTTTATTTTACAGCGTAGACATGATGTCAGATAGTCTTCGAAAATTCGGGAGATGTTTTTCTTCAGATAGTCCCGCATTGAGTGACGTGAAAATTCGGCAATAGCGTGCTTTGTGTATAGTGTTGCTGGGTGTGTATTTTCGTTTTAGTTCTTGAATTTGTTGCTCTGTGCTTTGGTGAAATTGTGGCATGTTGCCTATTGGTGTTTGAGCAGACGACAGTGTATTGCCGGTTTGCAAGGATTGTGTCTCTGATTGGTTAAAAAAAATTTTTGTTCCGTGGTTTCCCGAACTTTGAAAATGTCTCGGTGGAAGGCTTTTGCTGTTTGCGCTATGTAATTAGTGGTGAAATATTGTTTAGTTGGCTCCTCACGTCGTAACAAATAAGGCAGAGGATGTGTATTACGTCAAATAGGACTACTTTAGTGCGTTTTTTTCTGCTATTTTGTCGAACCGAGTTGCTATCAAGACTCGAAAACGAGGTCGTAACGCGTCATCGAGAGGGTTATAAGACGTCCGCCATTTTTCGCTACAGTGGTTTTTATATCACGGTCACATGGTACAGTTTGCGCTAAATTTACTGGTCGTGTGACGTAGGGAGGAAAACAAACTTTGCTTGTATCACTGATACGCAGAACTATTCTACAACAAAAATGTGCAAGCGCTTCTTTGTCCAAGGCATTCTCCTCATATGGGGGTGGTCCCGAGGCTTACGACAATACACTGCGACAGTATTTAACCGCCTCACTGCCAGTGTCTAGGTTTTTAAAATCGTTGTACTCATACTCACGAGGCGATCGTTGTATGTAAAATCAGCGTTAAACATCCCCAACCGTCCAAACAACTCGGACATGAGCTGTTTCCAGCAAGAGGAATAGATCTTCATGAGCCCGCGCAACTGCGGGGGCTCATGAGGATCTATGTCTCTTGCAGTTGGATCGTGTTGGCTTCTTCTCAGCGGTGAGCAGATTATGTACGTGAACATCTTTTAAAAAAATACCATGGCCGAATGGATGCTTGTTACAACGACATGAATAATTATACTGAACGTCCATCCCACCTACACGAGGTGAAACGTCGCTACAAGGGGGCTAACTCCGCCCATTTCCTGTAACTCAGCAGATTTCCCTTGCCATCAGTCTATCGAGCGCCTTATCAAGCACCCAGCCCGCATTCCCAGATTTGATATTCAATTAATCTTTCCAGGAGCTCGTGTAGTGACGTAACCCGACTACCCGGATGGAAATAAAGGGGGATCATTAGACCTGATCAGACGATAACTATCCCGCCATTAGTGACGTCACTAGGGAGTAATGGCGGGCCAAACAGCCGGAGATGGAGGATGGCAGCTCATACGACTCCAACAAAACAGACATTCTCTGCAGTCAGGAAAGATTGGCCATCAAATGTCAGATGAAGAAGGAATTATCTCGTAACACAAAGAGGATTACAGAGAGAGAGAAAAGTGTTGTTCAGCATTTCGTCAGGCAGAACTAATGAAACAGATATAAAAGGACCGATAAAAGCCATCCCCAGTCAATCAACTGATTTTCCTTTTTAGTTGTTTTATATTTCTGCGCGTGATATTGTTGTCACAGTGTCTTGCACAACCCGACGACAATCACAAACACGGCAACACTCGGATTGTGTTCCTGCGTGTGTTAGTACTGAGGATGCGTTTGAGACTCCAACAAACGACAGCGAGACTACGGTGGACAACGAATAAGCAAAGACAAGACTCCAAACATCTGCAAGGGACACAGGTCCTCATGAGCCCTGAGGGTTAGGGCCCGGAGGGCTCATGAGGACCTGTCCCCCTTGCAGATGTTTGGAGTGTCGTCTATGCTTGCGTAACGAGCTGGTTGTCTGGGGAATGCGCTCTGGAAGTCGTTCAATCCAAACGAAACCTCACCGTTGTCGCAGAGTTTGCGCGCTCGTCTGTGATTTCGTACATGACGGCGACAGCCTTTAAGGTCGAAAATCACAGAGCAGCGCACGTGCACAGCTGCCCGCGTGACAGTGGTTGGCGTGTCTACACTGCTTCCGTCTCTCTCCAGCCTGTCATCATTTCACGATGTCACACGACTGTCGAGTCAAAAGTAATTTGGCTGACAAAAAAAAAAAAAAAAAAAAAATCGCGAGAGACTAGATGACGCTGATGAAAAATGCGCTGCAAGCGATCGTTCTTTTCTTTATCGAAGCTGCCGGTATTCAAAGATCCAGCAACACACTGTTTTCTCACTCGCACCCTCTTCAACAAGGCAGTAGAAATACACGCGGCAAGAATTGTTCAATTCTCAACCCCTTAACTGCAAGTGGACGGAGGCTGTGTTAATTCAACGCCGTCCAAGGAACTCGCACACAAAGTAATTTCAACAAGAGGCATAGATCCTCATGAGCCCCCGCTACTGCGGGGGCTCATGAGGATCTATGCCTCTTGCAGTTGAATAATGTCGACATTTGTCTCGGCAGACAAGTGGCGTAAACTCCGATAATACATCGTTCTCCCGCCCGTAAATAATACATCGTTCTCCCGCCCGTAAACGCTTCAGAAGATTTCGTAGTGAAATAAACACGAAGTGGATAGTGAATTTGCTTAAGGAAGCGCGGCCGCTGTACAATACTGCTGAACAATACGCCATACTTCTGCGCATTAGGCGCCCCAGAGAGGCTAGAAGAGTCCTCGCGGTCCTCGAGACATGGTCTTTTAGCCTTTAGCCACACGTCACTTCCTGCGACCGCCGCGGCCTCTGATGGCGACCACCTTCGGAGGATGCAAATGGTCCAGTGTCTGACAGCAAGAGGCACATAATATCGTGAAGCCCTGCAGTCACAGCGGCTCACGATACTCAGTGCCTCTTGGTACAAAGGCGCAAGGCGGTGGATGCAACGAGCGCGTTCCGAAAGAGTGGATGGAGTCAATCGGGCTTGCGGCGCCAATAACCTCTCTTCACGTTGGCCTCCCAGGCAGAAGGCGTCTCTTGGTTCCAATCGAACATCATGCCGGCCCGGGGGCACCATAGATTGTGGAGCGTAACCACGTGTTGTAGATTGTAGTACGAGGTGCCGGTCACAGTGATAGCCTGACCGTTTGTCCTCGGTCTAATCACACCCTTTGTTTTGACTCTGTATTCAACGTGCACTCTTGCCGAGTTCGGCTTCCCCAGTAGCGAAACGGCATATTCGGGCCTACGACGACCGCAGTGGGCCCGAGAGCTGTTTGCTTACTGGGTTGGTACTTGTTCTCTTGTGCAGAACGAAAGCAGAATATAATGTGTAAGTCTCGTGGTGTGCCTGTGACCACACAGCGGCCTCCACAACACAGAATTGCAAGCGAAAATAGGACACGATCCAGACCAAAGAGGCGACCGCCAAGCGCGTAACACGCAGGGAAAAAAAAGAAGAAAGAAACACGCTTAGAAAAGACAGATAAAACACAACCTTACAAACTCATTGCCTCCAAAACAACAGAAATGCTAGAGTAAAGCTTTAAGTGTCACCCGTTCCGTGCCGAGAAAGTTTGAACGCCACACAACTGCACGCGGCATAGATCCTCATGAGCCCCCGCGACTGCGGGGGGCTCATGAGGATCTATACCTCATGCTGACGCCACTTTGAATCTATGTTCCTGGGACAGCTAGTTATCCATGTTCCTGGGACAGCCAGTTTGTTTGTTGTTGGGTTTTTTGGTGGCTTTTTGTTTGGTTGAATTTACAGAAACACAGTCTGCCGTCTGCCTCAGCTGACACTGAACGGCAAAAAAACAAAAAGAAAACTTCACATCAACAAAATATATTAGGAAATGTCCCTCACCAATCAAACATGCGCAGAATCGGACTTTTAAGCAATTCCATTCTAAATGTTCTATTTTGGTTTAATTTGGTCCCGGGCTTCTTCTTTTTTTCCGACATGCGTTTCTAGTTCCTTATTCTTGTGCGCGTGCGCATGTTTCCCGGTTTGATCAGCGCATCAGCGACTTAAGTACTGGGTTTGACAAACACGACGCTAGCTGTATGGTTATCAGCACAGAATTGAAAATGGATTTCTTGGTAATTAAGTCTTTACTGTCGGAAGATTTGTTCATTAGTTGCTTCACTCCTTCGATCGCACGCGCTGATGAAGGGACGCGAACACACTCCCATCTCACGCGCTTTTCTCCGTTTCAGGGTCACAGATCTAAATCTGAGCGACAAGAGGCATAGACGCGGGGGCTCATGAGGATCTATGCCTCTTGCAGGTGGGTCCGCCTCACTGCGTGAGTACTTCCACCCAGCTCTGTACTGCAGAAGAGAGGAGGGTGGGGGGAGTGGGAGAGCAGGGGAGGGGGGGGGGTGGAGGGGGAGGTGATCGTAGCTTGGCACCCAAGGCTTGCAGATTTGCCAAGGCACAGTCACGTTGCCACATTCCTTCTGCATATGAAGATAAGTAGCGGCTAATGTCTCTGTTTGTTTGCCACATTCCTTCTGCATATGAAGATAAGTAGCGGCTAATGTCTCTGTTTGTTTGTCTATTTTGACAAAGGGTATTTACCCTAAATATTAATAAATTGTGTTGTACCGTTTTTTCTAAGCGTGTTTCTTTCTCCGTTGGGTACTTCTTTGCATTTCACACGCTTGGCAGTCACCTTTTTGGTCTGGATTACAGTCACGTTGGTCGTATCTGAATTCACCTACACTCGACGGAACCGCCGACTTAAAAAAAATCACACAGGTTGAGTTCTGATCTGGTCAAGACGTGGATCTCTGCGCTCAGAAAGGCCCATACGCGCTCCACCCCACCAATCAGAAGTCTCCCCCCTCCCCCCCCCACCACATACACAGACAGCGCAGATCTAAATCCAGGCCTTCAATGATGGCCGTCTGCAACTCGGTGCGTTTCTTACCACTTTTCCGAGCACAGCAGCACATTCAAAAGTTCGATGACTTCTCGAAATCAAAAGGTTACATTTCGGTCTTTGTTTTTCCAACACCAAGGA
>BTPG01000005.1:55365445-55392945 GCA_036245525.1 Semisulcospira habei
GGAGCCTGGCGCACCGAAAGCCATCTCAAGCCACGGAGCCTGGCGCACCGAAAGCCATCTCAAGCCACGGAGCCTGGCGCACCGAAAGCCATCTCAAGCCAGGGAGCCTGGCGCACCGAAAGCCATCTCAAGCCACGAAGCCTGGCGCAAAGTAAGGAAGTGGCGTTCGAGTCCGGCTGTTGATATCAATTCTGTCGTGGCTAAACGCGTAAAAACCATCTCTCAACAACCTTCCCGAACATGTCCTGCAAATGCGCATTCACTCCATCGCACGCAACATGAGCTTTACTTGAAATCTTTTTTTTTCCTTTTTTTAACGGCGGTACAGCAGGCAGGCTTTCGTTTTTGCGTCGCAGTAAGACAAATCCCAGTGAGCCAAACGCGCGCGGGCTGACGTCGGTCTTCGTTGGCCCGCGCACAGCAGTGCGCGGGCCAACGAAGTCCGGCGTCGGCCTGAGGCTCTCTGACAGGGCAAAACGGTGTTCTAGTGCAGGCGACGCTAAAGTCTCCGTGAGACGTCAACGACTAAATGAGAATGCTAACCAGGTTGGACAGGCGTAAACTGCTCGCGCAGCGAAAAAAAAAAAACCAAAACAAAAAAAAAACACACACACACACACAAAAAAAAAAAAAACCCAAAAAAACCGGACACCTCCCACAAACCAAATCCCCTCAAACTGTTTGACAGGGGCAATAACTGCCCATCGATTGCATTATCCCCCTTTACGTGACGCGTCAGCATTAGTACGTCAGGCCGTCTGACATAAATGCCTGATGACAGACACGCGGCAAGAGAGGAGTAGACGCTCTGCGCACGCGCAAGTCGCGCTGACACTCGACACAATGTGATGGCCGAGTTGCTGTGCCTATCTACCGCAATGTAGGCGTACCACGTGACAGAGCTCGAATCTCGTGTCCCGGCACGGAGTAACAGTTCCGGCATCACGACAATTCCGGCATCTGACGAAGACTCCGACCTGGGATGGGGGATGGGGTTGAAAATTCATTACCAGGGCACATAGATTGTGTTTCGGAAAATCTTTGCTAATTGAGTGCCAAAGAGACCCAACCGTCCAAAATACGATGCAAGAGAATGCGGGGGCTCATGAGGATCTATGACTCTTGCAGTTGAGTGGTGTTCACGTTTTTTCAGAATGAAGGGGTTGACTCAGTTTGCAAGATCATTGTCAGTGTCAGACTTGCTTAATTAAAAAAAAAAATCCACACACATACCAGTCAAACTGGCAATCAATGCTACAGCCAGGATCGCCAGATCATCCACATCCCCAGTCCACACCAACAGTGCTAGTGGAAAAACAAACAAACAAACAAACAAACAAACAAACAAACAAACCACGAAGGTGATTTTAAAAAAACTGGACACCGACAAGAGATCTGTACAAATGTTTGACACCAGGGTTTCCATCCACGACCTTTAGGAAGTGAGTCGAACACTCTGACCACCTGAGCTCCCCAGTGACGAAACATTTGGTTATTTGGGTTTAACGCCGAGCAGGCAACTAAGGCCATCTCACGGCGCAGTGACGAAGCAGCTGATAATCAGCTCAAAGTTCCGATTTCCCAGGTGCCCGAGTCTACATACGGGCACGCAGCATTGACTTCAAGTTTACGCTTCTCAATATTCCTAGTCCGCCACAGTCATCAGACAGACAAACGGGCTGACGTCAGACGGAAAAACGGGCTGACGAAACGCATTTGAATTGTCTTTCAAGTCTCCCTGCTAAGGAGACCTAGGAGGCAAACGAAATGCGTTTCGTTAGCCCGTTTCATTAGTGACGTCAGCAGACTGTGCGTACCACCTTAGACGACTTCGGTCGCAAATCGTCGTCAGATCGCCAGTTCTCACGAAACGAATTTCGCAGGTGGATTATGGCTAACAATCCTTGACGTGACAACATATCGTGTAAGATATAAGAGGGAGGGTCATTTCATAAATGGACTCTGTCAACAATTATCACTAAGGTACCACTAAAACACGCGTTTATGTCAGTTTTATGTACGCCACTTCCATGGGCTCTCGCTGCGAGGCCTACAAGATGGCGGTCATTGCTTCAAGCCGGCTGCCTCGATTCACTTTGACTGTCTCTGTTAACGCATCCAACATCTCACAAATTTATATTGGCATGGTTGATAATTTCACTTTTATTGTTTGCGAAGCCGCACATGACTTTTTTTGATTAAATCTTTTGGGCGTCAGCGGGAAGAAATCGATAGCGATATCCGATGTAGCGATGCCGATACAAGCAGAGTGCGTGCCCGTGAAGTGTTACCTTCCTTGAAATAACGAAAAGTCTTTTGTTCGCTATCAAAGCCGCATCAGAGGTTCGCGTAGCCGGTTTCGTATCGTATGACCAAAACGAAACGAAGCTGATCGTTGGCTTCAAATCTCCCTGACATATACGTTGCTTGACCTCCAGAAAATCCGCGAAGGACATCGGAAATGAGCGACACCGACAACCTCGTCACAGTCCCAATGCGGTGGTTGCCTGCTGGCGGACACCCAAAAGACGGGTCACACCTCCAGGAAACGAATTGGTTGGTTGGTTGTACATTGCTTAACGTCCCGACAGCAACAAGACTTTCTCAGAACGTGCCTGCACTGCTTGTGAAAAAAAAAATAAAATAAATAAATAAACGGAATATTGAATGCATGCCGCCAGCCGGTCCAATACGTTAAATAAACCTACGACATGGGGCCTAGATAAAGCTAAGAACATTTAGCAACACACATCCAATATCAAGAGCTACAGGCAGCGCAGACAGTAAGGAGGGTTTAAAAAAGGAAAATACAGGTGAATGGGCCAAGGGTAGACAAAACCACATGCCCCAGAATAGAGGGGAAAACCCACCCTGTGGGGCTGACCAGGGTGACCCTATCAACTAAAAAGTAGTTAACGCCACTAAAGCCCCCATGGCAGACCCGGGTGTGGGCTCCAGGAAACGGAAGAAGATGGCGTGGCCAACCATAGTCGATGCTGGAGTAAAGTCGTCGAGTAGATTGTGTTGCAGGCGGCAGAGTGCAGAGGCGACCCTGCTCCACGGGCAGTACAGGGTTAATGGTTGGTAAAATCTCCTGTATGGACGTCCTCAGCACGTCTGGCAAATGTGCTGGCTGCAAAACGGGGCCAGTTTATCATTGAGTAAAGTCTAAATGTCGTAAAATAAAGGACTTTCCTGGTCTTCTTCTCCATTGTAAATCGGAGAGTTCTCTTTCGATGCGCCCAGGGGCAATTTTTTAAAAAGTAAAGGAAGAAAACTCTGTTACACGTGCCTACTTAATTAAGTCTGTTACGCGTGCCTACTTAACTAACTCTGTTACGCATACCTACTTAATTAACTCTGTTGCGCGTGCCTACTTAATTAGCTCTGTTGCGCGTGCCTACAAAATTAACTCTGTTACGCGTGCCCGCTTAATTAACTCTGTTACGCGTGCCTACTTAACTCTGTTAAGCATACCTACTTAATTAACTCTGTTGCGCATACCTACTTAATTAACTCTGTTACGCGTGCCTACTTAATGAACTCTGTTACGCGTGCCTACTTAATTAACTCTGTTACGCATACCTACTTAACGAACTCTGTTACGCATACCTACTTAACTAACTCTGTTACGCATACCTAATTAATTAACTCTGTTGCGCATACCTACTTAATTAACTCTGTTACGCATACCTACTTAATTAACTCTGTTACGCGTGCCTACTTAATTTCAGGATCTGTTAACCTTCTGGGTGTCGGTAGCGCTTCTTGTCGCGATGATTCCTGTAGAAGCGCTACCGACAGCCAAAGGGCTAAATTAAACAACATTTTGTTAGTGTGTCAAAATGCCGTCTGCTGTTAGTGTGTCAAAATGCCGTCTGCTGTTAGTGTGTCAAAATGCCGTCTGCTGTTAGTGTGTCAACATGCCGTCTGCTGTTAGTGTGTCAAAATGCCGTCTGCTGTTAGTGTGTCAAAATGCCGTCTGCTGTTAGTGTGTCAAAATGCCGTCTGCTGTTAGTGTGTCAAAATGCCGTCTGCTGTTAGTGTGTCAAAATGCCGTCTGCTGTTAGTGTGTCAAAATGCCGTCTGCTGTTAGTGTGTCAAAATGCCGCCTGCTGTTAGTGTGTCAAAATGCCGTCTGCTGTTAGTGTGTCAAAATACAGTTACTGTTAGTGTCATATATTGTCTGTATAAATTCTATTTCCTTTTCATTGTAAATTTGCTTATGAAATAGCGTACTGGTGGCACTTCCTTTTACTCGCTTTTAAACTTGTAACTACGTGTAATACAGCTATATTATTTAAAGTTTTACCCTCACATGTTTGTCATTCTTCTTTTCCTTAAACCCCCAAGCGGGCCAGAAATCAACTTGACTTGACTTCTGAAACGAAGGCAAGAGAACATTGATATCCCGTTGTATTGGCGAACTGTACTAAAATCAAAACCCAACCTGGAGCAGGTCGCTTTAAACATACAAGTCTGCGCTGATCTAAACACCACGGGCCCACACTCCCAAGTCAGCAGCAGTTTATCGTGGCTTACCTCAGTCCACGTCAGTAGTCAGACACGGATATAGCAAAGTAGCGACGCACAGCCTCGGATATAGCAATGTACCGTGGACGCACAGCCTCGGATATAGCAATGTACCGTGGACGCACTGCCTCGGATATAGCAACGTACCGTGGACGCACAGCCTCGAATATAGCAATGTACCGTGGACGTAGGGGCGGGAGGGTGGGGGGAGGGGAGGAGGGGGAGAGGGGGAGGAGGGGGAGAGGGGGGAGGAGGGGGAGAGGGGGGAGGGACAGCTTGTGCAGTAAGCATAGATAACACTCCAAACATCTCCAAGAGGCACATGAGGATCTATGCCTCTTGGAGATGTTTAGTGTTGTCTGTGCTTATGGCACAAGCTGATCATATCCCGTGGTTTCGCTCTCGTTCATTGGGGAATCGTCAGGCTTAAACCTAACCCCACTAATTAAACAGAGTACTATGACCCTTATCATTCGGAATACACCAGTGTGTGAAATAAGTTTGACTAAAATTGTTCAACGGTAGTGCCAGAATAGCTTGGCGCCTAGGCGCCAAGCTATTATGGCACCACCCTTGAACTAAAGCCATCTTTATCTGTAAGTAACTATAATGTAGCTTGCATATATGGCAGTGTACAAATGTGAAGCTTATAAATAATAATAATAATAATAATAATAATAATAATAATAATAATAATAATAATAATAATAAATAGCTCTTGTATAGCGCTGTTCTCCAGGAAAACACTTGACTCACTGCGCATGCACAACAACACACCCTCTCTCTCAGACACACGCACAATTATACACTACTTTAAACTACCCCATCTCTTCCCAACACCTTACATTCACTTCCTCTAGGATCAGAATGAAAGGCAGTCAACAATTGGCTAAAGATGAGCTAAGTGTTAAATGCCCGACAGAAAAGAAAAGTCTTTAAGTGCTGTGACAATGTGGGCAGATTCCGCATTTCAGTTGGCAGCGAATTCCAGCGAGTTTTAGCCTCAGCATGATATGGATTAAACAGAGAAAGTGTGGTTGATGCCTGTGGGGAGAAAAAAGGAACAAACAACATTTTGTACCGTCATAGAAGTCATAGTCACAACCTCGTTACAAAGACTGACCGCCGCTCTGCATGACAAGTGAATAGAATGAGCGGTATTACTGTAACAACTGTTTACTATTCGCCTTGATGTATCGTCTGCATTGCATATAACCATGCAGCGGTAGTTCCCTGTGCACGCGGTGTCATAACACAGCACAGAGCAAACACGACCTTCCCAGCACGCAATAGCTCTTCGGCCTGGCGCCGGCCCCCAGCAGGCCCGTGTGCGGGCCTGCTGGGGCCGGCGCCAGGCCGAAGGGCTATTGCAAACTGGGTTGAAGCGGCGCGCCAGTTCAAACCGCTCAATCGCGGCATTATTGTTATTACGCGCGCTATGAGACGGATCAATGGGCAACACTCCACACGCCAGGTAAACCACGCAATATGTGCACTCCAAGTAAGCAAAGGGTCCTCGGGCCAACTACAGCCGCAGTGGCCCCGCGCACAGCTGTGCGCGGGTCCACTGCGGGCCGTCGCGGGCCCGAAGACGTTTAGTTCTTTGGCCGCTGCCGAAACTGACCCGAATTTCAATTACAAAGCTGTCACAACTCTTGAAAAAGGTGCCGTGATAGAAGCGGTTGGCGGGTGTGCAGCCGTCTTCAGGCTGATGTTGGTTTTCACTCGCACACACGCTTTATCAGACCTTCATGAACAGTTGCCTTAGAAGAATTTTGAAAATCCACTGGCCAGAGAAGATCAGCAACGTCAGACTCTGGGAGAGAACAAAGCAGATAACAGCAGAGAATGAAATTGGGCGAAGAAGATGGGGATGGATCGGTCACAGTCTGAGAAAGCCAGCTTCCAGTATCACTAGGCAGGCATTGTCATGGAACCCCCAGGGAAAGAGGAAAAGAGGTAGGCCGAGAAACTCCTGGCGTCGAGACCTCCAAGCAGACATCAAGAGACTGGGAACCACCTGGAGTAGAATCGAAGGAGAAGCACAGGACAGGAGTTGCTGGAGGTCTCTCGTCGACGGCCTATACCCGGGTAGGGGTGACAGGCGTAAGTAAGTGAGTACACGCTTTATGGTGCTCAGGACTACCGGCCTAGATTTAAAATGCGAAATATTCCCCCCAAAATTAAACTCCTTCCGAGGCCGACATGGCCGCGTGCGGTGGACAAAGCGTCTGGCGGCCGACGTACGCTGTGCGCGTGCTAACGACAATATAACATTCGCCTGAGCGTCTTTAGCTTGCTAAGACTTCAATGGCTGGGTTTTGTTATATGATGGATACAGTCTTACTGCTGTTATAGCGACCAACTGTATAATTATAGTGGTCGCTTGTCTGTAGTACTCACCTCAAAAGCACTGTCTATAAAAATATCTCCTTTCAGTTTTACTACATATTCAGTCTGTATAAAACGGCTACTGTCTATAATTATGTGAAAGGTTACTCTTCCCTCCGTCCTTTGAAAATAATACTAAAATACAGAACTTTTCTGCTTTCTTTATTCTGGTTTTACATTCGGGCATTCTTTGCCGGCCGCCAGCTCTCAACTAACTCTCTTCCACTTTCTCCCACCCTACACCCTTCCTTTCTGTCTTGATTCAAACTACCCGACCCTATGGTCTCTGAGATCTGACAGAGGACAGTAAACACTATAACTAACTGCTAAGCCTTCATCCCATCCCCGCCCGGTCCCGGTACTGAGCTGGACTCACAATCCAGGCAAAAAAGACGGGCTTGTTCAATAGCATGTCCGTTGAAATGTCCTGGTAAATCAAAGTGGCACAGTTGCAGTGCGCCTGAATTGATCAGTGTTCAGGCCGTACTCTATAAGCAATGGATTCCCCTGTCCCCCATAACCCGCCCGTCAGGGCCGTCCATTATCACTTCGGTGCCGTGGACGTTCAAACCCGAACTAACCAACCAACCAACCAACCACCCCATCCCGGCTGCACCGCTGCACTACTGTCAACATTCTCACGCTGCCACGGTCACACCCTAACTACTGGTCAGTTCCACCGGACCCTGAATACCTCTACATCTTGACACTACATCTGTCCTGTCCCAAAGGTGGTCGTTTTGATGCACGCCGTTTGACGCTTCAGCTTTTCGTTCCAGATTTAGACGAGGCAGTTATTTAAGATGGCAAGGAGCACTGACCTTGAAACATGCAGTCAGTTTGTGGCCGTCAGCCATTTTGGACTGATGATCATCCGGCAGCTCTCGACGGTAAGGTCCAAAAGTGATCAAAGACCGGCATACGAGTTGTCATTCACAATGCACACCCGACCATTAATCCTCTCCAGGTCACGTGACGCAGTTTGCGTTTCTGAAATCGTTAATTCAACGACAAAGTGCCTCCCCAGCTGTACAAGGAACTTGGCCGCCGTGAGATGGCATTGGTTGCCTGCTCGGCGTTAAACCCAAATAACTAACTACAAGGAACTTAGATAGGGTGTGGTGTCGGCAAGAGGCACAGATCCTCATGAGCCCCCCCCCCCTGTCGCGGGGGCTCATGAGGATCTATGCCTCTTGCAATAAGATCATGTCGTGTTCAAAATTTTAAACAACACACGGCATTTTTACAGACACGGAAATCTGGTACTAAAAAACTGATTTGTCAAGTGATACAACACAAAGCTGTCAGTGAAACCGATCAAACAAAGCCAAGTCGTGTCATGCTGGACTCGGCTGTAAGGAACTAAGCCATCAGCCATGGCATGCGACCTACCGAGTGACTTTAGTTCACTGCTGCCGTCGCAGGGTGACCATGTCGTGTTGTTCGGAAACCAGAAGTAGGTATTCGTCTTGTGCTCGGAGTCAAACCCTAGTAACTACAGTACAATACGATACAATAATACTTTATTAATCCCTGATGGGGAAATTTGTTGTTTGCCCATACAACACATGGCATCATCATTCACTCATTGAAATAATTAAATAACCCATAACTCTCAATTAAAGAGATGAACTGTAACTGACGTATTGTTATCTGTGTAACACTCTTGGCATCAGAAACACTATCTACTGATATTACTGTTGAAGAGGGTTGATTGATTGATTGTACATTGCTTAACGTCCCGACAGCAACAAGGCTTTCTCAGGACGTGCCTGCACTGCTTGTGAAAAAAAAAAAAAAAAAAAACAGAATATTGAATGTATGTCGCCAGCCGGTCCAATACGTTAAATAAACCTACGCCATGGGGCCTAAATAAAGCTAAGACCATTTAGCAACACACATCCAATATCAAGAGCTACAGGCAGTGCAGACAGTTGGGAGAGTTTTAAAAAGACAAATACAGGTGAATGGACCAAGGGTAAACAGAAACACATGCCCCAGAATACAGAAGAAAACCCACCCTGTGGGGCTGACCAGGGTGACCCTGGGAACTAAAAAGTAGTTACCCCACCCAAGTCCCCCAGGGCAGCCCCGGGTGGGGGTGTTGAAGAGGGTGATAGCCTGAGGGACGAAAGAGTTGGCATAACGTGATGTACTACTTTTGGGTACTCCAAGTCTGCCACTTTGTTCGTTACGTCTGCTGTCAAATTTATATCGAAGTGGATGTGTTTTGTCATCGAAAATATCAGCCAGTTTGTTCGTAATCCGTCTGTTTGACAGTGCGTCCAAAGTATCCTGTGCCCTACCAATCACCCCACCCCCTTTCCGGATTACTTTGTTAAGACGATCTTGATCTCATCTACATAAATTTCTACCCCAGCACGTCAGTCCAACAGTTAGAACGCTAACAATACTGGAGCAGTAAAACATCTGTAAAAGATGAGAGCTTACATTAAATGATCTGAGCTTTCTCAAACAGTAAAGACGGGTATGCGGTTTTTTTCACAATAGAATCTGTGTTTTGTTTCCAGTTCGGCGCGTTGTCAAAAAGAACACCTAAATACTTGTAGGACTCTACACGCTCAACTTCTGTTTCCTTGATGACAACAGGAGCGGGATGATATTTGTTTTTCCTGAAATCTATGACCATCTCTTTTGTTTTGCCAACATGTAATTCAAGATAGTTTTTATCGCACCACTCTACAAAGTCATCGATCTCCTGTCGATAGTGTCTAACTAATTAACTTCCCTGAAAATTATAACCAAAGTCACAGACGTGCGATATCGCATGTTTGCTCGGGCTTTTAAGCCACTGTTTCTGTGCAATTCTGAACTATATCTGATTTCCGGAAACCCTCTGCTGGCGCTAATTTGCATATTGTCAGTGTTTGGTTGATCCCTGTCCGTGCGGCACATTATCTTAGTCTTGGGCGCTCGCTAGAATCTACACGCCAGCTCTACGTCGTGGTCTGTTCACTGGCTTTTCTTTTCCTCTGGTATATCGCGTAGTAGGCAGGTTAATGTGGGTCAGTGCGCTTATCCTGTCCGGTAAGTTTCGATTGCTGGTTGACTAGGTCATGGAAAACTGGGTACAGAAGCGATATACCCGCGACCTGTAGTGTAGCCAGAGAACCGAAGCCTATGCACATAAACAGCATCACCTAAGACATCGCTAATACAGACTCCCCCCGCCCCCCCCCCCCCCCCCCCCCCGTAACCCTTCGCCTGTCGGTAGCGGTTGTAGTCGCGATGCCGTTTCCCGGCTGTAGGACTCATCGCGACTAAAACCGCTACCGACACCCAAAGGCGGCAGGAGAAGACAATTTCAGCAAAGTCGGCGGTTAGGACTGTATTGGATTGCATCGGGGTTAAACGCCGAGCTGACGACAAAAGGTAGAGCGATACAAGAGGAGATAATGCAGGCAAACAGCAGTATAAAATACACACAGCCGAATGCTCCAACTAAAACTGAACACCATGCCCGTTTCTGTCAGGGAATTGACGGCGGGAAATCAGTTGCCCGGCATCGCTTTGATCAGCAGGTCCCGGCCTAGTGACATCATACCGTTATTGCGTAAAGACGGCGGTTCAGTAACGCACAGGCTATCATACGCCCGCACTATCGGTCATGACGGGACTAAGGTTTAAGGTCGGCTGCTCAGAATTTTGACGGCACCGGGATATTCAATCTATGTACATACAATAACAGAATTGTACCACAAGAACGGTTGTTTAGTGTAGTTGTGATGTTTCTTTGTTTTCGGGTAAGTGCAATGGACCATTCACTGACCACACTACAGTTAATCCGACGCATGGAAGAGGCAGTCGTGTGGCAAACACTGGCTGTCTCCTTCGATTCGGGGCTGCGCCTAGCGCAACGAATCGAAGGAGACAACCAGTGTGTGGACAGACCAGTGTGGGTGCTAAGTTTGACAGACGGCCGGACTTCAGTTCGCGAAGAGAAGTTTGCAGTCAGTGAAACAATGACGTACCGCGCACACGACAGGCGGGAAACGTCGCCAAAGCAGTATAGTGCAAAGGAGAAGTTTGCAGTCGGTGAAACAATGACGTACCGCGCACACGACAGGCGGGAAACGTCGCCAAAGCAGTATAGTGCAAAGGAGAAGTTTGCAGTCGGTGAAACAATGACGTACCGCGCACACGACAGGCGGGAAACGTCGCCAAAGCAGTATAGTCCAAAGGAGAAGTTTGCAGTCAGTGAAACAATGACGTACCGCGCACGCGACAGGCGGGAAACGTCGCCAAAGCAGTATAGTGCAAAGGAGAAGTTTGCAGTCAGTGAAACAATGACGTACCGCGCACACGACAGGCGGGAAACGTCGCCAAAGCAGTATAGTCCAAAGGAGAAGTTTGCAGTCAGTGAAACAATGACGTACCGCGCACGCGACAGGCGGGAAACGTCGCCAAAGCAGTATAGTGCAAAGGAGAAGTTTGCAGTCAGTGAAACAATGACGTACCGCGCACGCGACAGGCGGGAAACGTCGCCAAAAGTAGCCAGTGCGCAAAGGCCATCTGGCCGACGTCCACAGCACGGTCGTGCGCGGGCCAACAGTGGCCGACGTCGGCCCGATGGCCTTCTGCGCCGCATTGGGTGGCTGCCAAGCTTTGTGTAAAATGCAACGGAATTCCCAAGAAAGAAAGAAACATTGTTAGAAAGGACACGTACAGCACAATAAACTGAGTTGTACTTTCCTTTCTAAGCGCGCTTCTCTCTTTGTTGAAACCCGCCGTCGTATGGCCTTCGTCGTGTGGTCGGAATCGAACCCTAGTAACTAACTTCGCTGAAAATTATAAGCACAGTCACAGACGTAACGACAACACACACTTACCTGTGTAGTGACGTTTTTGCATGGATGTGACAATATCACGAGTCTGTCACACGAACTCACAGTGGTCACCACAGCTGACCCAGGTCCGGTAAGCTCTTTGCACGTGCCCACGGAAAAAATCCAATCAAGAAGGTCACTGACGTTGGTTCGGGGTCCCGCTGTACGCAGGCGAATGTTGTACGTCACTGACAGAGAGTGAGAAAGCACACAACTGTGCGGACAGTTTGATCCTGCAGTAGTAGTGCCTGAATGAAACTCCGTTGTAGAATCACCTCCGTCCGGCTCAGTGGTGACACTTCGGTTACTTCAGTCACGCGAACCAGGTCGCGTCACGTCCCGTACAGAATACACAGGCAAGGAACCGGCAAGCAAGCGTCTTCTTTGCAGACTTTAAAGTGACATTCGCGTTGCGGGAGTGATTACTGACACCTCACTGTAACATCAGCAGAATTTCCGAAGTCCGGCGTCAAACCATTAGCCGCCCGTGCCGGCATCTGTAGCGGCAAGCCAGCTGAAGACGTTGTCCACACTGAATGACCAGCCATGAGCTGCTGCTGCCGGAACGCACAGATTATGTAACAGGGGACAGCAGCACGAGAGAGCTTAGTCCTGCGCTAACCACTAAGCAAGGTGCTCCGCTATACCGGAGCACCTTGCTTAGTGCCTGGCGCAGGACTAAGCTCTCTCGTAGTGGAGAACCTAGTTGCTCACTCATGCAACTGTGCCCAGGACACTAATGGACACGGCACTGACCAGGCCTGACAGCACCAGCCCATCAGTTGCACAACACGACACACTTTCAGCTCTGTCACTGTACTGTGGTCTGCCCGGGACGAGGTACTCGCGACAGTCAGTGCTGCTAACGGCCCCCACTGTCACATCCTCCTCCCGGCCTCCCTCCCTGTCCTCGGTGCCAGGGCGGACCAGTCCGCTACACTGACAGCCGCCCCAAAACTCACTTTGTCGTCAGTAATACTACGAGGGTGATGTCCGAATGTCCAGTCAGTGAATATAAGATGTCACACGACAACTGACTGCCACGACACGCCGCAAGAATCGCCGCTGTCACCAAGCGTGTTGACACACACCAACAAACACAAACGCAGTGCCACTATTACGCTGCACTCAAACTCCAGTGAGAGTTGTGTAGAAGCGTGCACCAAAACAAACCAGCCCGCTGTGGAGTGGAGTGCGGCCCAGCCTAGTGTTATGCGGTGCCGTGCGTTGCTGCTGGCCGCTGGAAGATTGCATGGGATTGCGGGGCCCGCAGTCAGACTCCCAGACACATGCAGCAACTGCTTTGCACGGAGACACTCAAAAGAATCAGACCCCTCGAAAGAGTTCCTCTTTCTGGGGATGTAATGTGGGTAGGATCCAGCCCAGAAAGAGGCATAGATTCTTATGAGCCTCTGCAACAGCATGGGCCTATGAGAATCTATGCCTCTTGCAGGAGTCAAACCACGGAGCCTGATTCCGGCTGCTGCTTCCCTCTGGCATCGAGCGAGCAGCCTGTCGCCCCCTACAAGCACAATGATCGCGGCCCGGTCAGACTTGGCAAGGCGGAGTGAGACAGCCCCGCAGGGGGAGTGAGGATCGATCGTGACCTGAGTGAGGCCACGCCGAGTGATCGTCCCTTGCCTAGCCTGGCACCAGTTGTGTCCCTTGTGCGCGCGCTGGCTGCCGGGGACGCTGGCACAATGGCGGCGCCGATTGCTAATTGATTTGGCCCGGGCCTGAGAGGACGGGAATTTTATTTTCAACTCTGTTAGTCGCTCTGTGCAGTCGTGCGTGCAATCTGCCTTGTACCTGATCAGTGTTAATCGCCTTCATTCACTCCAGGCATCCGGTCGTCTTGGCCACCGGTGTGGGTGCCATTCAGAAAACGTGACTAGTCCAGGACTGACGCACCTTTTGTTGCGTCTTGACCAGCCTGATGCGCTGGCGGACTTGCTTCAGTATATGCGAAGGGTTGAGGGTTCGATCCGGTCGGATTGGGTGAAATATAGTACTAATTCTTTTTTCAATAATGTCACAGAAACTGACCTCAAACATGATGTGACTTTGCCCATGCGTTGTTTGAGATGCTGCCATCAGGGTGCCGTTATAGAGCGATCGGAACTTGACATGCACGAGTCGTTTTGAAAACAATTTTTACCCAACCGCTGTCCAGATTTTTAATGATGCAAACAAACGCCAAACCTGACCCATCCGTCCCACTGTTCACCGTATACTTGTAATGTATAATTATACAGTATTGTCCAGGTATCAGCATTATACTTCATCCATGATGCAAGTGACGTATTTTTATATTACGATATGTCCCCTGTAATTTGTGTCACTGTGAAATCGTGTTTATTGCCTTTACCTTTAGACCACAATAGTTATTAAGGCATGCCGCGTATGTGAGTGAATGTGTGTGTGTGTGTGTGTGTGTGTCAGTGTGTGTGTGTGTGTGTCAGTGTGTGTGTGTGTGTGTGTCAGTGTGTGTGTGTGTGTGTGTGTGTGTGTGTGTGTGTGCACGTGAGCAGCTTAACTATATTTTGATGTGTTATATGTTCTTCTTTTTAAGTTGTGCAGCACCGAAATGATTTCCTAAAGTATTATTACATAATTATGGCAATAAAGTTTAATCTTCATCTCAACATGGAACGGTTAACCCTGTGCGTGTCGGTAGCAGATTTAGACGCCATGATTCCGACAGGAAGGGTTAAAGTCCGACAGGAATCATCGCGACTAAAACCGCTACCGACACGCAGAGGGTTAAAGTGACCGACAGGCAATAACAGGGTTAACGGGTTGGGGATACCTCCGTATGTTCTTATTATGTCCGTTAATAATGCTTCACAAGACAGAACTAACAGTGACTTTTCAAGTGTGAATGCCGTCAAACAAAAGACGTTTTATTCGTCTGTGATTTGTGGGAGAGTTCGCGCCATGAGCACAAAGGGCGGTAATCATAAGCCGAAAAAAAAAACAAAAAAAAACTCTCTTACGTGTGGCTCAGCCACGGTGCTCACATGGGCCGTGAAAAGAAGGCAGAAAAGTGTTAGTGGAGACAAGCCAACATTGAGAACTTAAGATGAGCAACCGAAGCCCGCCACGAAGCAGATCGCCAGTTGACGGATATCATTTCCTTCTGCAGGACTCCGTAATACCCTGCCTTGTCGTCAGCCTCACTCATTCATTCATTCATTCATTCATTCATTCATTCATTCATTCATTCATTCATTTGTTTCACTATTCACCTGCGCGTGCTATTATCCTAACGCGTTCGCTCACCCAAAGACTTCAGTCATTTCAGTTTAAACTACCGAGTTCAAGGGGCCCAGCACCGATAGCTGCGGAAGCCCGTCGTATAGCGTTGCCGGCTGAAACCCTACACGCCATTTCTGCAGCTATTGATGCGGGGCTACTTGAATGCACTAAGTTTCCGTCCGTCCGTCCGTTCCTTACGCGGTCGACATGCAAGCCTGACAGTAGTGTTTATCTTAGACCTGCCCCCACCCCGACCCCCACCCCTTCCCCCCCCCCCCCCCCCCAAAAAAAAAAAAAAAAAAAAAAAAAGTAAAATAAGGAATCGCCTGGAGACCCCACTGTTTTCATTGTTATATCTGAAGTGTGTTATATGCGGAGCAGTTGGTCGGGACCTCTACAAAACACTGGCGTTACATCAAGTCCGACTGTTGCTATATATATACCGCCTCGTTACGAGCGGAGCAGACTGTACGAAAGATGGCCGATGCACTACTGAGACTGAGTGACCAAACCACCGCCTCAGTCTCTCAACACTCTGGTTCGCGGCCGGGCGACTTTCCTTGGATTGGGGGTGAACCCTTCCACTGCCGAGAAATACTGAACACAATCCAACTGCAAGAGACGTAGATCCTCATAAGCCCCCGCATTCGCGGGGGCTTATGAGGATCTACTTCTCTTGCTGAGACCAAATTTGTATCCACGCTTCTTGTACGGTTGTAGTTTATGTCGTTGAATGCCCAACACACGTCAAGAATACGATGCGGTGTCCGTACATTCATTCATTATATCCAGCTTATTGTCCCACTGGCACCGAAGTGATCGGGGACTATCATTTTTACTTTGGTTAACAACACGACAAAGGACGGAGAAATTTCCATTCTATTATTATTGTTTATAAAAGGTAGCACTCTCTGCCCAACAACGGTCCTTATATGAAGAAACAATGTGCAATTTATTTCCATATTTTAAGATCAAGGTTAAAATTAAGGAGCACCAATATAAAAGGAATAAAAAGATGGTCAAATTTCAAGTCTATGTCTCTCTTGGCTTGACTTCGCGAAGGAAGATTTTATAGGAGTTGCCCACGACGTCTGCAGGCTTGTTCGTGGCTGCGGAGGCCAATCCGAGACAGGCAGGTTCGACCGCAGTGGCTGCAGGGGAAGGTATGGCCAGGGTTCTGAGCTGCGGCATCTCTGTTTTTTCTCCTGAGCCGCTTGTCCTTAAGGCTAGCTCTGTGAGAGTCCTCAAAGGAGACAGCTGCCTTGTAAATGGTGGAGCGCCAGGTGTCACGGTCCGCAGCAAGCGAAGACCACTGGTGGTGGTCGATTTGGCAGGCACTAAGTGACTTCTTGAGACAGTCTTTGTATCTCTTCTTTGGTGCCCCTCTGTCACGGTGTCCAGTAGCAAGCTCGCCGAACAGGGTGATCTTTGGTAGGCGATGATCCTCCATCCTGGAGACATGCCCCGCCCAGCGGAGCTGTGTCCGCAGCAGCAAAGCCTCGATGCTCACAGTTTCAGCCTGTTCAAGGACCTCGACGTTGGTGACATATTCACTCCAGTGAATGCCCAGGATGGTACGCAGGCAGCGCTGGTGGAAGCGTTCGAGGAGTCGTAGTTGGCTGCGATAGAGGGCCCAGGACTCGGAACCATACAGCAGGGTGGTGAGGACCACAGCTCTGTACACGCTGATCTTGGTGCCTGTTTTCAGCTGTTGATTGTGCCACACCCGCTTGAAAAGTCGCCCGAAAGCGCTGTTCGCTTTTGCCAGACTGCTGTCAAGCTCCCTGTCCAGCTTGGCGTCCGACGTGATAATGCAGCCAAGGTAAGTAAACTGGTGCACTGACTTTAGTTCAGACTCGCCAATGGTGATGTGAGGAGGGCGATACACTGTCTTGGGTGCCGGCTGATGGAGGACCTCTGTCTTTTTCAGACTGACCTCGAGTCCAAAGAGCTGGGCAGTATCTGCGAAGCAAGACGTGATGCGCTGCAGGGCTCTCTCTGTGTGTGCAACGAGGGCAGCATCATCAGCAAACAGCAGCTCACGAATCAGTTGGTCTAGGGTTTTCGTGTGGGCTTGCAGTCGTCTGAGGTTGAACAGGCTGCCATCGAGACGATACCTGATGTACACTGCATCGTCATCATCGAGGTCCACTGTGGCCTGCTTCAACATCATGCTAAAAAAGATGGTGAAGAGGGTCGGTGCCAGCACGCAGCCCTGCTTTACGCCGTTGAGAATAGGGAATGGTTCCGAGAGGTCATTGTTGAGTCTGACCTGGCCTTGCTGGTCCTCGTGTAGCTGGACAATCATGTTGAGGAACTTTGGGGGACAGCCAAGTCGCTCCAGGATCTGCCACATGCCTTGCCTGCTCACAGTGTCGAACGCTTTTGTTAGGTCGACAAATGTTACGTACAGACCTTTGTTCTGCTCGCGGCACTTCTCCTGTAGCTGTCTCAGCACAAAGACCATATCGGTGGTGCTCCTGTTTGCTCTGAAGCCACACTGGCCCTCTGGGAGTTGGTCTTCAGTGATGGCAGGTACCAGCCGATTCAGGAGCAGCCTTGCAAGGATTTTCCCAGCAATGGACAGCAGGGTAATTCCCCGATAGTTGGAACAGTCAGACTTCTCGCCTTTGTTCTTGTACAGGGTGATAACGACTGCATCACGGAGATCTTTTGGTAGTGTTCCTTCCTCCCAGCAGCAGAGAAAGAGGTCATGGAGCTTGTTGTACAGTGCTGTGCCTCCATGTTTCCAGATCTCTGGTGGTATTCCATCGATGCCTGCTGCTTTGCCACTCTTGAGCTGGTGGATGGCTGTGAGGGTCTCTTCAGCGGTGGGCGGTTCGTCCAACTCAACCTTTACTGGGAGGTGTGGGATTTGTAGGACGACTGCTTCTTGAACAGTGCGCTCAGCGCTGAAGAGGCTCTGAAAGTATTCCGACCAGCGGTTCAATATGGAGGTATTATCTGTGAGGAGTGCCTGGCCATTCGCGCTTCGCAGGGGACTTTGTACCAGGTGCCTGGGGCCATACACTGCTTTCAGTGCTTCGTAGAAGCCCCTGTAGTCACCATTGTCAGCACAAAGCTGGGTCCTCTGTGCAAGTCTGGTCCACCACTCATTCTGGAGATCTCTGAGCTTGCGCTGGAGACTGCTGCAGACGAGGCGGAAGGCAGACTTCTTCACAGGGCAGGAAGGCTGGGCTAGGTGGGCCTGATGGGCGGCTCTTTTTTTTTTGCTAGGTGTTCCTGGATCTCTACATCGTTTTCGTCAAACCAGTCTTTGTTCTTCTTTCTGGCGAAACCCAAGACTTCTGCAGAGGATTTTGCAATAGCAGTTTTCAGTTGTTCCCAAAGTGTTTCAGGGGAGGAGTCTACTGGGTCCGCTGTGTCTTTGAGCCTGCGCTGTAAATCTGTCTGAAAGGCAGCTTTCACATCGTCACGCTGAAGGCTGGCAACATCGAGCTTTTTCTTGGGGGGCCCCCATTTCTTGGGTTTTGGCTTGAAGTGGAGCCTGAGTTTGCAGCGGACAAGGCGGTGGTCAGTGTGGCACTCTGCGCTGGGCATCACTCTGGTGAGGAGGACGTCACTGCGGTCCCTCTGACGCACTAGGACATAGTCGATAAGGTGCCAGTGTTTGGAGCGAGGATGCATCCAGGTGGTCTTTCGACTGTCCTTTTGCTGAAAAGTAGTGTTGGTGATGACCAGTTGCTGCTCCGCACAGAACTCCAACAGTAGGCGGCCATTGTCATTGCAGTTCCCCACGCCATGCTTGCCGAGGACTCCTTTCCAGGCTTCAGAGTCCTGGCCCACTCTGGCGTTGAAGTCGCCAAGGATGATGACTTTGTCGTCTGCAGGGGTACTCTGTAGGAGGCTGCGCAGGTCAGTGTAAAACTTGTCCTTTTCAGCAGGCTCTGCCAGGAGGGTTGGGGAGTACACACTGAGAAGGGTGACGTGCTGCTGGTGTCTCAGTGGGAGGCGCATGGACATGATGCGGTCTGAGTGGCCCGTTGGTAGGTTTTCCAGCTTAGTCGCAATGGATGTCTTGACCATGAAACCCACGCCTGAAAGCCGTCTTTCTGATGCAGGCCTGCCTGACCAGTAGAGGGTGTACCCAGTACCAAGTTCTTGGAGGCTGCCTTCGTCCGGAAGGCGTACTTCGCTGAGCGCGGCGATGTCGATGTTTAACCTCCGCAATTCATGGGCAATGAGGGCAGAGCGACGTTCAGGGCGTCCGCTGTCTGCTTTGTCGAGCATGGTTCGGACGTTCCAACATGCTACGTTGAGTCCGGTCGTGGTCGTCATGAGAGTGGATCCGTTATTCTTTCTTGTTTTTTGACCGCAGGAGAAGATGCCCGTTGACCGCGGCTAGCCAACTGGGGTTGCGAGGGGACGAGCTTTGGTTAGGCCACCTTTTCTAGGCCCCTCTCCGTGTGGAGCAAGCAGTGCTGTCCCTAGAGAAGGCTGCTTGGTCGTTCAGGGTGTGCCGAGTGATGTTGTCATCCCCATGTCAACATCAGGCGACCAATATCCTGAACCGCCTGCATGCAGGTTTGAGACTGCGGCTTCCAGTGACATCTTTCACCTGCCGTTTCGCCCCTCGCCCGTCGCTACAGGACTTGGAATGGTCAGTGTCATGGTCCGTGGACGTTTCCTAAAGCCTGCGCGGTGGAGCTTTTTGGTGGAGTGCAGTGTGCGCAGTACTGGCCCCACCCTTTAAACCCTTGGTTCATCTGCCATGGCCTAGCAAGCTGGGACGATGGCATCGAGGTCCTCGGGTCGTAGGTTTTATATCAGACTGTCCTTGTCCTAGTCTCTGGCTCAAAAGCCTTCCCCGGAGACACGGGGGCTTTGATGTCAGGGGTTTCCTCTCTTAGCCTTTCCGCAGCCAAGCGGCCAGGCCTGCAAGGCAGCAGGCGACTCGTGGAGGGCGGGGTCGTCTATGTCCCGTGCAGATGTGAACATCTGCCCACTGCCCCAGTGGTCTATGTATACAATAACCATAATTATTTACAAGAGGTGAAAACAAGTTAAGCGTTCTCAGTAACAGTTCAGTGTCCGTACAGTGCAGGAAAGGAAAAGAAAAAGGGAGACTGCCAGTGCTCATATTTTAGGAAGTTTACAAAGTAAAGTAGGTAAGAGCACTGTCAGGGGAGAGAAGTGTGCATGATCGACCAGTGATCATAGATCTACTGTGGCCAAAGCACACACACACAAAAAAAGAGATAGGAAAGAGGGGTGCGCTAAGAAAGTGACCGGAAGCAATGCATATGGAAGCGCCCCCCCCCCCCCCCCCCCCCGGGGGGACGTATCACATATCCCACCGTTCAAGCCACTCAGTGCATGGAAATTTAAATCTAGGTCCCCCAAAGGGGGGTCCAGATATTTAGCCGGTGTGGACAGCTGTTTCGGTCTTGGCGAACTCTTCACCACACCATCGGCAATACTGGAGGAAGGCAGGAATTTTTGCCTACCTGCAATAACAGCCACATTTTATTGTGGTGTCTGCAGGGGCATACATCCCATGCCACCACCTAGAGCCAAATTTCCATGCACCCTAAAAGAGAACCTACCAAAAGGGGGGAAGGGGTTGCAGTCGATATTGAAGTAATAAATGAAAAGAAAAGGGGAGACTGCCAGTGCTCATATTTTAGGAAGTTCACAAAGTAAAGTAGGAAAGAGCACTGTCAGGGGAGAGAAGTGTGCATGATCGACCAGTGATCATAGATCTACTGTGGCCAAAGCACAAAAAAAAGAGATAGAAAAGGGTTTTTATACAAGAAAAGGCCGGACCAGACCAGTCCACATCAAGGTCCCGGCCAATCAATTTGAATTAACCCCATCAATATGAGGAACATCGCGACAGGCTGATACAAGCAAGAGACATATATTCACATGAGCCCTTGCGTCTGCAGGGTCGCATGTGACCCTATGTCTCTTACAGTTGGACGTCGGTGATGAAGTCCTGTGTCGTACGGTATGGTGGCGTGTTTGGTAATCACAGTCCAGCGTCACCAGTGGAACAATGCGTCATCAGCAGGACTAGTGGCGCCCTCTATAACGATTTGCTGTCTTGCCTAGGGGAAGGCACTCCGCCGTCAGACTTTTAATTATGGGGAGACAATTAAGTCCGTGGCTTCATTGTCGTTAAGGAGAAAAAACATGAGAGAGAGAGAGAGAGAGAGAGAGAGAGAGAGAGAGAGAGAGAGAGAGAGAGAGAGAGAGAGAGAGAGAGAGAGAGAGAGAGAGAGAGAGAGAGAGAGAGAGAGAGAGAGAGATGAAATGAAATGAAATAAAAATGAAACTTTATTGAAATGAAACTTTATTTCACAAGGATAAATGATTAGGTACACAGACCTTTTTTTCAATCATGTCCTTGCACACGCACTCACACAACAATCTCACGCGCGTGACTAAAACTACTAAAATTGGAAAGGCAAAACGTGATACAAAATTATATAAAAAAAACAACACTATTTAGCAGTCACACACACACACACACACACACACACACACACACACACACACACACACACACACACACACACACACACACACACACAAAACAACTGAATAAACATGACCGTTAGAAGCTTAATTTGAACAATTTTTTTTTTCTCTCTCTCTCTACCTCTCTCCCTCTTTTTTCCCCCACTTAACACTTCTCTCTATCCCTCTTTCTCTCTTTACGCTTTTTCCTTTTCCTTTCTTCCCCTTCCTCTCCCCCCCTCCCCCCCCCCCCCCCCCGCCCCCCGTATCTCTCTCTCTCTCTCTCTCTCTCTCTCTCTCTCTCTCTCTCTCTCTCTCTCTCTCTCTCTCCCCCCCCCCTATTATTTTTTTTTAAATTATTTTTTTAGTTACCCTTGAAGACGATTTCACAACTACCTACTCTCCACTTATACCTAATTATTCTCTTACTGAATTTGATTTTTTGCTTTGTTTTCATGACTTATTCCTTGTTGTGTACCGTGCTAAATGCTGGGTTCTTTTCCCCGGGGTCCTCCCGTTTTTCCCCGAGGTAGTCCTCAACTTGAAGGTGATATAAAGTTTGCCTTCGGGTTGGTGTTTAGCAGGCTTTGTGTATTAGACACTCAGCCTACTTCGTGCCCAAGGTTAATCCCCGTTCGTTCTCTCTCTCTCTCTCTCTCTCTCTCTCTCTCTCTCTCTCTCTCTCTCTCTCTCTCTCTCTCTCTCTCTCTCTCTCTCTCTCTCTCTCTCTCTCTCTCTCTCTCTCTCTCTCTCTCTCTCTCTCTTTCTCTCTCTCTCTCTCTCTCTCTCTCTCTCTCTCTCTCTCTCTCTCTCTCTCTCTCTCTCTCTCTCTCTCGTTCTCTCTCTCTCTCTCTCTCTCTCTCTCTCTCTCTCTCTCTCTCTCTCTCTCTCTCTCTCTCTCTCTCTCTCTCTCTCTCTCTCTCTCTCTCTCTCTCTCTCTCTCTCTGGCCTCATCTACACGCCTTTTCTTTCGCTCGCTCTTGCACGTGCTTGCACATACTCTTTTGTCTCTCGTGTTCAGGTTCTTTCCGAGTCTCTCTCACGATTTTTCGTTGACGTCATTTTTACTTTTTCCGCACTTTTGTTCTTCCTTTTCTTTTATTTTACGTCACCTCCTTCAGTTGCCACATTCCTTCTGCCAATGAAGATAAGTAGCGGCTAATCTCTCCGTTTGTTTGTTTGTCTATTTTGACAAAGGGTATTTACCCGAAATATTAATAAATTGTGTTGTACCCGTCTTTTCTAAGCGTGTTTCTTTCTCAGTTGGGTACTTCTTTAATTTGAACAGCAACAGCAAACTCGACAATACAACTCAATGCGCTCGAAAAACGCCGACACAACTACACAACTATGGGCTTAAGTTTCTTTCAGCTGCCGAAATAAGCGGGCCCTGAATGTGGAAGAGGGAACCCCAGTAATGTCGATAGGCAACAAATTCCATAGTTTGGCTCCTGAGTAAGACAAACTAGTTTTGAATATATCGAGGTGTGGCCTTGTAGCTTGTTCCTCGTCGTTTTATAAGGCGTATGAACAGGGCTAAATAGATCTGTTAGATAATTAAGCGTTTTAGAGTGGTAGATTTTAAAGAGAGAGAGAGAGAGAGAGAGAGAGAGAGAGAGAGAGAGAGAGAGAGAGAGAGAGAGAGAGATGATGATGATGATGAAACGTTTTTATTCAGGATAAAAAGTTTTAGGCATAGCAATGCCTATCTTTATCTAACCGTGTTTGATGCCTTAGTTGTAGTTCTGCAATCCTCCTTGTTTAGACTGAATGTTAATTAGAATATAAATTATTATGTATGTATTGTTGTTTAGTTTATTATAAAAGTGGTGTGTTCGGGCATTGTGCTTTGTTTGTTATGTGCATGTCATTGTATTTTTATTTTTGTGTACAGATTGTAAAGCGCTTAGAGCTTTTGAGTAAGATTAAGCGCTATATAAATACTCATTATTATTATTATTATTATTATTATTATTATTATTATCTTCCAAACTGTCCTGCTACTCTACACATATAAAAATACATCAGACGATACATCAAAAGATAAAACATATGTAAGTAAAAAGACCCATCCCCTCCCCCCTCCCCCCCCCCCCCCACCACCACCACTCAGAGGGGAAAAAAAGAAATTAAAAAATATATATATAATCTGGTCGTTTTCTCCTATGTAGTTTTCAGTATGCCTACTTATGAAAGTTCCTCTGTTACGTACAAGTGGTATTTAAAAGGGGCTGTTGTGTGTTGCTATTCACGTGGCCTGTTAGAAAAAGAAGGTTAGTAAAATCATATGTTAGTGAATACAACATTGATAACCAAACTTTACCAGTCCAAGCCCGACATGACCCAGATTGCTGTAACTCATTCACCCCGACGGCCGTATTTCCCAAATTTTGGAGGCGTCATCTAACGACTATGCACCAGTTGCAGGAGATGGATCGACCATGATAATTCAAGGGCAGTGCCAGATTAGCTTGGCGCCGACAGGCGCCAAGCTAATCTGGCACTACCCTTGAACTATCATGGTCAACCCATCTCCTGTTGTAGTGCGTCAGGGGTGAATGCGATAAATCACAGTTTACAATGACGTTTTAGATGCAACGTTGTCTGATTTGAAACCCCTAGAGCCGGCTTTACAGCCTTGGGCCAAGTTTGAAGACTGTGGCTTGAATAGTGTCCGAGAAAACGCCAACGTTTAAGTTTACCACGGGCGACGGCGGACGGACGGCGGACGGACGACCACTGGCCCAGAAGACAGATTCAGTTTTGTTTCGCACGTGAGCCAAAAATGGTAACGGTATTTTCAGTTTGGGTAAAAGTCGGTAGAAGATAGCGACTAGAACTGAGAAAATACCGGTCATGCAGGCCAGACGTTATCAGGCACCTGACTGCTGTTAAACCGTGTGTACAACACCACAATGTACGATGAAGTGGCGAGGGACGTGACTGTGTGCGGACTTAGCAGGTGGAACTGTGCGGACTATGCAGGTGGAGCTGTGCGGACTTAGGAGGTGGAACTGTGCAGACTTTGCAGGTGGAACTGTGCGGACTTTGCAGGTGGAACTGTGCGGACTTAGCAGGTGGAACTGTGCGGACTTAGCAGGTGGAACTGTGCGGACTTTGCAGGTGGAACTGTGCGGACTTAGCAGGTGGAACGGTGTACATGTAGCAGCTGTAGCTCTGTACGAAGGTAGGAGGCGTAACTATGTGTATATTTAACTCCTTGGCTTCCTAGAAAAAGTGAACACAATCCAACTGCAAGACACATAGATCCTCATGAGCCCCCGCAACTGCGGGGATCATGAGGATCTATGTCTCTTGCTGAGACCAGTTTACATTCATTTTTCATGGACACTCGTGGTTTTTCCTCGTCGAATGAACAAAGGTTTTAGAAACGCAGATATATATGTGCAGCGGCAGGAAAGGGATCAACAGGTTTAACTCTGTGTGGATTTAGTAGATGTAAATTTGTTTGGATTTGTTGGTTGGTTGTACATTGCTTAACGTCCCAACAGCAACAAGACTTTCTGAGGACGTGCCTGCACTGCTTGTGAAAAGAAAAGAAAAAAGAAGAAGAATATTAAATGTAATTATGTCGCCAGCCGGTCTAATACGCTAAATAAATCTAAGACCATTTAGCAAGACACATCCAATATTAAGAGCTACAGGCAGAGCAGACAGTAGTGAGAGTTTAAAAACAGGTGGATGGACCAAGGGTAGACAGAAACACATGCCCCAGAATAGAGGGGAAAATCCACCCTGTGGGGCTGACCAGGGTGACCCTGGGAACTAAAAAGTAGTTTAACCCCACCCAAGTCCCCCAGGGCAGACCCGGGTCGGGGCTCTTAGCAGGTGGAACTGTGCGGATGTAGCAGGTGGAACTGTGCGGATGTAGCAGGTGGAACTGTGCGGATGTAGCAGGTGGAACTGTGCGGATGTAGCAGGTGGAACTGTGCGGATGTAGCAGGTGGAACTGTGCGGATGTAGCAGGTGGAACTGTGCGGATTTAGCAGGTGGAACTGTGCGGATGTAGCAGGTGGAACTGTGCGGATTTAGCAGGTGGAACTGTGCGGATGTAGCATGTGGAACGGTGCGGATGTAGCAAGTGGAACTGTGCGGATGTAGCAGGTGGAACGGTGCGGATGTAGCAGGTGGAACTGTGCGGATTTAGCAGGTGGAACTGTGCGGATTTAGCAGGTGGAACTGTGCGGATGTAGCAGGTGGAACTGTGCAGATTTAGCAGGTGGAACTGTGCGGATTTAGCAGGTGGAACTGTGCAGATTTAGCAGGTGGAACTGTGCGGATGTAGCAGGTGGAACTGTGCGGATTTAGCAGGTGGAACCGTGCGGATTTAGCAGGTGCAACTGTGCAGATTTAGCAGGTGGAACTGTGCGGATGTAGCAGGTGGAACTGTGCGGATTTAGCAGGTGGAACTGTGCGGATGTAGCAGGTGGAACTGTGCGGATGTAGCAGGTGGAACTGTGCGGATTTAGCAGGTGGAACCGTGCGGATTTAGCAGGTGGAACTGTGCGGATTTAGCAGGTGGAACTGTGCGGATTTAGCAGGTGGAACTGTGCGGATTTAGCAGGTGGATCTGTGCGGATTTAGCAGGTGGAACTGTGCGGATTTAGCAGGTGGAACTGTGCGGATTTAGCATGTGGAACGGTGCGGATTTAGCAGGTGGAACTGTGCGGATGTAGCAGGTGGAACGGTGCGGATTTAGCAGGTGGAACTGTGCGGATTTAGCAGGTGGAACTGTGCGGATTTAGCAGGTGGAACTGTGCGGATGTAGCAGGTGGAACTGTGCGGATTTAGCAGGTGGAACTGTGCGGATTTAGCAGGTGGAACTGTGCGGATTTAGCAGGTGGATCTGTGCGGATTTAGCAGGTGGAACTGTGCGGATTTAGCAGGTGGAACTGTGCGGATTTAGCATGTGGAACGGTGCGGATTTAGCAGGTGGAACTGTGCGGATGTAGCAGGTGGAACGGTGCGGATTTAGCAGGTGGAACGGTGCGGATGTAGCAGGTGGAACGGTGCGGATTTAGCAGGTGGAACTGTGCGGATTTAACAGGTGGAACTGTGCGGATGTAGCAGGTGGAACGGTGTACGTGCAGCAGCTGTAGCTCTGTATGGATTAAGTAGATGTAAATTTGTTTGGATTTGGCAGGTGTAACTATGTTTTATTTTAGCAGATGTAACTCTGTGTGTATTTCGCAGGTGTAACTGTGTGTGGATTTGGAAGGATCTGTGTGGGTGTAGCAGGTGTGGGAACCAGCACCGTACCGGTACAAACTAGAGCTCTTCACGATAGATGTTCGCAAATCACAAGTAGGTCAAACTGCACGTGCTTCAACAAAAACAGTGCACTGAAAGCCCGGACAAATATGTAATATCGCTTGGCTGCCTGGGCATTTTGCCTCACGTGCGTAGTAAAAGTGAATCTGTGTTCTGGGCAATTGGTCGTTCGTCCGTCGTCCGGTGTCCGTTGTCCATGGTAAAATTTAACGTGACATTTTCTCTGAGACTATTCACGCCATATTCCGTCTTTAAACTTGGCCCAAGGAACCTTTGTGGCAAGACCTTTGTAAACATACCAATTTGACTATTCTCCCTCAAAGGTCAAGGTCACAGGAGATCCGGAAATAGGTTTGAAAAAATAGCCATATTTTGACAAAACGTGTTTGTTTGTGTTTACAGATACCTGATGGTTTGATCTTTTTATGCATACTAATTTGTTTGACCCTCGGCAAGGTCAAGGTAAAAATAGATCAGGAAATAAGTGACAAATGGCCCTTTTTTGGACCCTGTTTTAATCGATTATTGTTTACAACTTCCATCTCAAACCTGGTAGAGAGATACAGTTAGTTATTGGGGTTTAACGCCGAGCAGGCGACTAAGGCCATCTCACGACGGGGTACAGAGATACATGATGGTAAGACCTTCCTATACATGCTAATTTGGATGACCCCGCGGAAATGTCAAGGGTCACAA
>BTPG01000005.1:55397945-55435445 GCA_036245525.1 Semisulcospira habei
AGCACAGTCCGCAACCACCGCCAGTCAGGGAGGCAAGCTAACTGCCAGTCAGGAGGGCAAGCTTACTGCCAGTCAGGAGGGCAAGATTACTGCCAGTCAGGAGGGCAAGCTTACTGCCTTTCAGGAGGGCAAGCTTACTGCCAGTCAGGAGAGCAAGCTTACTGCCAGTCAGGAGGGCAAGCTTACTGCCAGTCAGGAGAGCAAGCTTACTGCCAGTCAGGAGAGCAAGCTTACTGCCAGTCAGGAGGGCAAGCTTACTGCCAGTCAAGAAGGCAAGCTTACTGCCAGTCAGGAGGGCAAGCTTACTGCCAGTCAGGAGGGCAAGCTTACTGCCAGTCAGGAGGGCAAGCTGACTGCCAATCAAGAGGGGAAGCTTACTGCCAGTCAGTCAGGAGGGCACGCTTACTGCCAGTCAGGAGGGTAAGCTTACTGCCAGTCAGGAGGGTAAGCTTACTGCCAGGAGGACAAGCTTACTGCCAGTCAGGAGGGCAAGCTTACTGCCAGTCAGGAGGGCACGCTTACTGCCAGTCAGTCAGGAGGGCAAGCTTACTGCCAGTCAGGAGGGCAAGCTTACTGTCAGTCAGGAGGGCAAGCTTACTGCCAGTCAGGACAAGCTTACTGCCAGTCTAGAGGACAAGCTTACTGCCATTCAGGAGGGCAAGCTTACTTCCAGTCAGGAGAGCAAGCTTACTGCCAGTCAGGAGGGCAAGCTTACTGCCAGTCAGGAGAGCAAGCTTACTGTCAGTCAGGAGGGCAAGCTTACTGCCAGTCAAGAAGGCAAGCTTACTGCCAGTCAGGAGGGCAAGCTTACTGCCAGTCAGGAGGGCAAGCTTACTGCCAGTCAGGAGGGCAAGCTTACTGCCAGTCAGGAGAGCAAGCTTACTGCCAGTCAGGAGGGCAAGCTTACTGCCAGTCAAGAAGGCAAGCTTACTGCCAGTCAGGAGGGCAAGCTTACTGCCAGTCAGGAGGGCAATCTTACTGCCAGTCAGGAGGGCAAGCTGACTGCCCAGTCAAGAGGGCAAGCTTACTGCCAGTCAGTCAGGAGGGCACGCTTACTGCCAGTCAGGAGGGCAAGCTTACTGCCAGTCAGGAGGGCAAGCTTACTGCCAGTCAGGAGGACAAGCTTACTGCCAGTCAGGAGGGCAAGCTTACTGCCAGTCAGGAGGGAACGCTTACTGCCAGTCAGTCAGGAGGGCAAGCTTACTGCCAGTCAGGAGGGCAAGCTTACTGCCAGTCAGGACAAGCTTACTGCCAGTCTAGAGGACAAGCTTACTGCCATTCAGGAGGGCAAGCTTACTTCCAGTCAGGAGAGCAAGCTTACTGCCAGTCAGGAGGGCAAGCTTACTGCCAGTCAGGAGAGCAAGCTTACTGTCAGTCAGGAGGGCAAGCTTACTGCCAGCCAAGAAGGCAAGCTTACTGCCAGTCAGGAGGGCAAGCTTACTGCCAGTCAAGAGGGCAAGCTTACTGCCAGTCAGTCAGGAGGGCACGCTTACTGCCAGTCAGGAGGGCAAGCTTACTGCCAGTCAGGTGGGCAATCTTACTGCCAGTCAGGAGGACAAGCTTACTGCCAGTCAGGAGGGCAAGCTTACTGCCAGTCAGGAGGGCACGCTTACTGCCAGTCAGTCAGGAGGGCACGCTTACTGCCAGTCAGGAGGGCAAGCTTACTGCCAGTCAGGAGGGCAAGCTTACTGCCAGTCAGGACAAGCTTACTGCCAGTCTAGAGGACAAGCTTACTGCCATTCAGGAGGGCAAGCTTAATGCCAGTCAGGAGGGCAAGCTTACTGCCAGTCAGTCAGGAGGGCAAGTTTACTGCCAGTCAGGAGGGCAAGCTTACTGCCAGTCTAGAGGACAAGCTTACTGCCATTCAGGAGGGCAAGCTTAATGCCAGTCAGGAGGGCAAGCTTACTGCCAGTCAGTCAGGAGGGCAAGCTTACTGCCAGTCAGGAGGGCAAGCTTACTGCCAGTCAAGACGGCAAGATTGCTTAACCCCTTCACTAACAATGGTCACGGATTACGTTTCTGAAATCTTTGTGAATTCAACACTCAATATCTCCAACCATGGAAGGAAATGGAAACTAAGTGTTTTTGGCAAGAGGCATAGCTCCTCATGAGCCCCCGCAACTTCGTTTAGGGTGTTGTCTGTGCTTATGATAGAATGCAAACGAAACACCACTAGTGTTCCAGCATAACAACGTGTATTGCAGCTCAAAGCGGTAATACCTGTGATTGTTCCAACAGAACATTTCACGATCCCCCAGTAAACGTCAGCCTGCGGCTAGACTGCGACACAGACTGCCAGCGGACAACGCCAGGTCACTCAGCCCTTGTGTGTCCAGCCGGACATCAGGCTTCAAACATTGGGCTGCCACGCTTGTGACCCCAACCGCCCCCCACTCCACCCGCCTGTTCCACAGACGACCTCTGACCTCCCACGCCTGCTTACCCCTCCTGCCCCGTCTGACGAGCTCTAGACGAGGATTAAGCCCGCTATACACGCCGCCACGGTCACTGCTGTTGTGTGCTCAAGGGAGTAAATAAAGGCCGATCCCAGCCAGCGTGGCACAGATCCTCATGCGCCCCTGCCTTGCCTTGAATGGGCTTATATGAGGATCTGTGCCACTTGCTGACGGCCGTCCGGTGGGGACTGTAACGTATCTGTGGTGACCCGCCTTGTCAGCGTGCTACACGTGTTGTGGTGAGGGTCACCGGTCACACAGATGTCGTCTGCACACCGGGGCGTGGTGCTTCATGGACCAGCACAGGATCTGACCTCGCTGTAGTCAGGCTATACAGCGGATTCAGGTCTACACCGAGAGGCACACACCCTCATCATCTCCTACAGCAACGATAGCACTGTAGTAGCCTGCACTTCTGCATCAGTGACACTGACATTGAGGAGGGGAGGAGACCATGATGTCCAAGAGAAGTCACGGTCGTGCCCCGATACAATCTCCCGGCAGTCCTAACGTCGGGTCACTCATGCACGTCACAGTAGATGTCCAGGGTTTTTCTAGGACAAGTACGTGAGACCCCTTGACCAGATACAATCTCCCGGCAGTCCTAACGTCATGTCACTCATGCGTGTCACAGTCACTGTCCAGGGCATGTCCAGGACACGTGCGCGATGACCCGTGACCACAGTGACCATCGATAGGTCAGCATGCTCCGTTCTGTCACCTGCTCTGACCTGCCACACTTGTGCAGACGAGACTACCAGCTGGTGTAGTGACTGCCGTGAGGTGAAGCCCCATTCCACCCGGACACTGGACACACTACTACGTGCACGTTATAAGGGAATTACACTACCACTTGATATTGTTATAAAGGAATTATACTACCACGTGATATGGTAGGGGAGGAGCCCCTATTAGGAAACAGTGCTTATTATGAAACACCTTGCTCCGGGCGAAACGGAATAACGTTTCCAAATTCCGCCTGTGCAGTAATATAGAGCTACTTCAGTGAGCCTTATTTCCGGTACAAGAATGTCAGGCGTGATGAAAACGAAAACACGCCGAGAAAATGTGATTTCTGACCCTTCTGCATCTAATTGTTTTGCCATTTTGAAACACCTACATCAGCATTCATTTTTGTGATTTAAAAAACAAAAATAGCCACTCTTGTCATGAAGAGCAATCTTCGGACATCAGATAACCAGCAGCAATCGTTTTGGTTCTCTTTTTGTTGTTTTGGAGGCACGCATTTTCCTGGAGAGGTAGTTGTTCCTATTATGAAACACAAAGAGCCCCTAATATGAAACGTGTTTCAAAATTAGAACAGTGTTTCATATAAGGAGCAGTGTTTGTCTAGCGTATATATCGGAAACCATCCAGCCAGTTTGATCAAAATTTCAGATGTTGATATTTTTTCTCAATAAAGAGTATCCCACACCATGATCATGTTACTTTACGAAGAGGGTGAGGACCTACAGTGCGCCACTTGTTGGCTATCAAAACGAGGGGCGGGTGGTGCTGGTGTTAGTGCAGGTGGGAGGTCGCGGGAAGGGGGTGAGTGGTCTGGAGACCTTTTCACCAATGGGCGAAAAATCACACGACCGTTTACAATTTCCAAGAAGAGGCGCTGGAGTGTGTGTGTGTGTGTGTGGGGGGGGGGGCGGAGTGGGGGGTGGGGGTTCCAAACTTCCTCAAATGGAAAATTACACATTAAAAATATCCTCCCCTGAATTTGCTTCTTAAATATGTATCTAAACCCGTGTCGATAATTTTAGGAAGTTTACAAAGCAAAATAGGTAAAAGCACTGTCAGGGGAGAGAATTGTGCTGTATCGACCAATGATCAAAAATCTAGTTTGATCGAAGCACCCCAAAAACGATAGGAAAGTGGGGGTGCGCTAAGTAAGTGACTGGAAGCAATGCATATGTACGCCCCCATTTATGTTAGGTGCTTTTTTTAAAAATGAAACTGGTAACTCATTCCAAACAATGGAAACTCTATTAGAAAAACAAAACTTCCGCAGCTTAGTGTTGCAGTGCTGTACAAAGATTTTCCCTTCAGAATTTCGGGTTCTTTCACAAAATGGTGCTGCAAAAAGTCGTTCCAATTTAGGTCGTCGATGCCATTATAAATTTTAAAAACTTGGATTAAGTCTCCACGTATTCTACGTCCACGTAAGGAGTGTAGTCCAAAGTATCTGAGTCTGTCTAAATAAGTCACATGTATATATGGAAATGCATTGCTTCCAGTCACTTACTTAACGCACTTTCCTTTTTTTTTTTTTTTTTTTGTTTTTTTTTTTGTTTTTTGCGCTTCGATTAAACTAGATCTATGATCATTGGTCAATACAGCACAATTCTCTCCCATGACAGTTCTTTTACGTACTTTACTTTGTAAACTTCCTAAAATATTAGCACTGGCAGTCTCGCCTTTTCTTTTCTCTGTCGATAATGCTAGCTTGTATCAAATTTTACTTCTGAGGTGGAAAAATTAAATACAGTAGCTTTTATTCCCGCATACATAGAACATTTCCAACACACTTGCTGACATGCCTGCCCTTTGACCTTTGGAAGGAGCCAATAAACTTAATATGCATAGACAGTTTAACCCCTAGCGAAACATTTCCACTGGGGTCTTATTGCAGAGTTCACATACACACTACCTGTAATAACAACAACCTAAAACAAAAGCCTTCTTACTTCTCGTGACCTTTGACCTTAATGAGAGGTTAACTTAGTAGAGCTGCAGACAAAAGTTGTATCATCAGTTTTCTCTTGGGCAAGTTTTAAACTAAGATTACAACTATTTTCTTTTTTAAAAAATCGCCCGTTATTGACCTTGTAACCTTGACCTTTCATGGAGGTCAGCGCAAGTGACAATCAAAGCTATTGTGAAATAGGATCACTGTACCAAATTAGAAGTCTGTGGCTCTAATGGTCTGTCAGAAATTCAAAATGATAACATCTGTCACAAATGGATTTACACAGGATAATGGATGGATGGACCAATACTGGACCAGTGGCAGATGACCCATTCTATTTAACTCACTTTAATATTATATGAACCTATAATGTCTGCTAACCATCTCTCATGCCTTAATTTTCCAACAAAATGTAAGTGAAACTTGTAAAAAGGACATAATCACACTGTTCCATAATAGGAGACCTAGTGTTTCATATTAGGCAAATGGTGCCTAATATGAAACAATGTGTCACTTTTTTCAAACTTGAACTGTTTCTGCATCGATTCGAGTTTTGAAATTTGGCTTTGTCCTATGATGCATCAATATAATCTCTATCAAACCATGGTTTCGGATTGATTCTACCTTCCTTTGGACGGTCGCGCGAGACGTTTTTGCTTAAGTGTTTCATACATGGGTCTCCTCCCCTACATCTACGCTGTAAGTGAAATTGCACTTTCACGTGATATGGGTACATGTACATTATAAGGAGAATTACACTACCACGTGATAAGCTACATGAACGTCATGAGGGGAATTACACTACCACGTGATATGGTACATGTACGTTATAAGGGGAATTACACTACCACGTGATATGGTACATGTACGAAAAAAGGGGAATAACACTACCACGTGATATGGATACATGTTCGAAATAAGGGGAATTACACTACCACGTGATATGGGTTCATGTACGTTATAAGGGGAATTACACTACCACGTGATATGGGTTCATGTACGTTATAAGGGGAATTACACTACCACGTGATATGGGTTCATGTACGTTATAAGGGGAATTAACCCTCTTGCAGACAAACAGTAATATCTCTTAACTACTTCCTCACTGCACTAGATCGCAATCCCCAGACATGGCACTAAAAACATGGCGCTCCACATCCCAGAATAGTTCTCTGTATGATAGTACCAGCCATGCAAAGACCATGACATTTCAAGGAACGTCCTGTCACTCAGTAACGTCAGGAAGTTCCCGTCAGTCCGTAACCTCAGGAAAGTCTTGTCAGTCAATAACGTCAGAAAGATCCTAGCACTCAATATCGTCAGGAAAGTACTATCACTCGATATCTTCCGGAACGTTTATCACTCAGTATGGTCCGGAAAGTCCTATCACTAAATAACGTCCTATCACTAAATAACGTCAGGAAAGTCCTATCACTAAATAGCGTCAGGAAAGTCCTATCTATCAATAACGTCAGGGAAGTTTCTATCAATCAATAAAGTCAGGCGTCCTAATGTAATAACGTCAGTCAATATCGTCAGGCAAGTCACATCACGCAATAACGTCAGGAAAAGACTTATCACTAAATGACGTCAGAAAAAATCCATTATTAGTATGGTCAGGACAGTCTTATCATTCAATAACATCAGGAAAGTCTTATCAGTCAATACCGTCATGAAAGTCCCAGCACTCAATACCGTCAGGAAAGTCCCAGCACTCAATACCGCCATGAAAGTCCCAGCACTCAATACCGTCATGAAAGTCCCAGCAATCAATACCGTCAGGAAAGTCCCAGCACTCAATACCGTCAGGAAAGTCCCAGCACTCAATACCGTCAGGAAAGTCCTATCAGTAATGTAGCTTCACATGCCCCGATCTTCCTCACGCTTTGCGACAGTTTGATTTCTAGCGTCGGTGTGACTGACGTATTATTTCCGCAATGTCATAGTCCACGCGTCACAAATTAATGAAATCATCCGATCTTCTCCCAGCATACAACGTGTGCGGAAAGCGTGAAGTGAAGGCGCGACGGGGGTGGTGGGGTGGGTGAGTGGTGAGATGGGGGTGGAGTTGGGTGGGATGGGGGGGCAGGGGGGGTGAAGGAATGGGGGAAGGTGTGGTGTTGATTTCATGAATGTTTTAGCATATCTCTTTTGTTGCGTGCGAAGGGCATGAATCACCAAGGCAACGCTCAGGGGAGGCAATTCGTGACATTGTCGTCTGCCGCTTCAACTGTCGTCTGACGAGTGTGGAAGGTGAGGCAGAGGGTGGTGGTGGTGGTGGGTAGAGTAGGGATGGGGGTGGTGGTGGGTAGAATAGGGGTGGTGGTGGTTACAGTGGAGAGCGGGGTGGTGGTAGGGTGCGCTGGGGTATAAGAGGGGGAGGTGATGAGGGTGAGCAAACCATGTCAGCTTGGTAATGAGTTCAAAGGGCAAATTAAAATTCGCCCAAATGGACGGCCTATAATTACTCATTTGAAGCATCATCGCTAGTAGAAGTAGTAGCAATGGTTGCCGTAGTCTTAGTATAATGACGAGCAAAAGCAATGCGACATTTTTGGAATCGTCGATGATTCCCAAAATGTCGCATTTTTTTTCTTCGTCAGTATAGTAATAGTAGCAGTTGCCGTCGTAAAAGTAGAAGCATTCGCAGTAATCGTAATAATCATCGGCGGCGTCCTAGTGGTTGTAGCAGGGGCGAGAGCACCTACTGCATGCAGTTCTCAGAAAGACAATGCCTCTTGCAGTCGCCACACACTACATTCCCTGGGTGGGGGGGGGGGGTGGGCGAGGGGGGGGGGGGGCGGCTGGTGGAGGGGAGCAAATCTCAGAGAGAGAGAGAGAGAAGAGAGGTATTTTTGCCCGGGCAGTTTAGCACTACGTAAAGAGCAAACCAGAAGTCGTGTCAGCGTGACGAGGACGTCAACACCAGATGTGACGGACCGCCTGAATCTTTCACCATCTTCTCTCTGTGAGAAACACAGATGTAAAAATCGCTGACTGCAGGCACAAAGTCTAGATCTGTATGGTGTATGGGCCCATGTGGTCTGCCTGGGTTAATGACACTCTATACCTCATACAGACGGACCCAGCATCCCTCCCCAATGTCCGGCGTCACGGCTTTTTCCCGTCAGCGCAGCGAGGGGAAGAAAACTAATCAGCGCCTTGTCCAGTTTTCGCAGACTTTCGCTGTTAGAAGTAAGGGTCCGTTATAGTGTCCCGTACGGTGTGACAAATATGATTGTAAAAATGCAATATTATCTACAATGACAAGAGTATTGGTGCTAGAGAGTGAAGTACACTATTAAAGAAAGCAGTGGAAGTAGAATACACAGCATCAGTACCAACAATGGAGCCACGTACTGAACAATTGAAGCTGACAGAGTGCAATGCACTAGACTGCTCATAAGAAAGTTTCCATAATTATATCCTTATTTTCAATTAATTTCTATCCGCTTTGTCTTAAACGTTATTTATAAAAATGTTCTAAAACAGGAAAATATATAATTTTTTTCAAGATAAAGCAAAAGTAAAGGTTGCTGTCACAGTGTCAGATGCGACATCTCTCTTGGCTTGACTTCGCAAACGAAGATTTTATAGGAGTTGCCCACGACGTCTGCAGGCTTGTTCATGGCTGCGGAGGCCAATCCGAGACAGGCAGGTTCGACTGCAGTGGCTGCAGGGGAAGGTATGGCCAGGGTTCTGAGCTGCGGCATCTCTGTTTTTTCTCCTGAGCCGCTTGTCCTTAAGGCTAGCTCTGTGAGAGTCCTCAAACGAGACAGCTGCCTTGTAAATGGTGGAGCGCCAGGTGTCACGGTCCGCAGCAAGCGAAGACCACTGGTGGTGGTCGATTTGGCAGGCACTAAGTGACTTCTTGAGACAGTCTTTGTATCTCTTCTTTGGTGCCCCTCTGTCACGGTGTCCAGTAGCAAGCTCGCCGAACAGGGTGATCTTTGGTAGGCGATGATCCTCCATCCTGGAGACATGCCCCGCCCAGCGGAGCTGTGTCCGCAGCAGCAAAGCCTCGATGCTCACAGTTTCAGCCTGTTCAAGGACCTCGACGTTGGTGACATAGTCACTCCAGTGAATGCCCAGGATGGTACGCAGGCAGCGCTGGTGGAAGCGTTCGAGGAGTCGTAGTTGGCTGCGGTAGAGGGCCCAGGACTCGGAACCATACAGCAGGGTGGTGAGGACCACAGCTCTGTACACGCTGATCTTGGTGCCTGTTTTCAGTTGTTGATTGTGCCACACCCGCTTGAAAAGTCGCCCGAAAGCGCTGTTCGCTTTTGCCAGCCTGCTGTCAAGCTCCTTGTCCAGCTTGGCGTCCGACGTGATAATGCAGCCAAGGTAAGTAAACTGGTGCACTGACTTTAGTTCAGACTCGCCAATGGTGATGTGAGGAGGGCGATACACTGTCTTGGGTGCCGGCTGATGGAGGACCTCTGTCTTTTTCAGACTGACCTCGAGTCCAAAGAGCTGGGCAGCATCTGCGAAGCAAGACGTGATGCGCTGCAGGGCTCTCTCTGTGTGTGCAACGAGGGCAGCATCATCAGCAAAAAGCAGCTCACGAATCAGTTGGTCTAGGGTTTTCGTGTGGGCCTGCAGTCGTCTGAGGTTGAACAGGCTGCCATCGAGACGATACCTGATGTACACTGCATCGTCATCATCAAGGTCAGATGCGACATAAACAAGGAGAAAATAACTGAAAATCAAACAAAAATACACGACAAGGCAAATTCGAGTTTAGAAACTTGTATTAAATGCAGATGGTAAGTGGTAATCAAGGCAACGACATGTCGGGTTCCCAGTCTCTTGTGGTCCAGAGCGCTAGTGATGTCGGTTGCTTTAACTCATTCTACCCCAGACACACTACGACAAGATAAGGATCGACCATGATAGTTCAAGGGTGATGCCAGAATAGCTTGGCGCCTATGGGCGCCAAGCTATTCTGGCATCAGCCTTGAACTATCATGGTCGATCTGTGTCCTGCACTGCAATGGCAAAATTTGGGGATTTCGGTGTTGGGGTACAATGAGTTAAACCAGGCGACGTCCTCTCGTCCTCTAAGTAGACTACAACGGCAGTTTTCAATGCTGTGATGTGAATGTGGAATGATGTAGCCTATGTGAATAAGTTGACATTAATTTTGTAATCTCTTGGTATTACTTGTGTGCTTCCTGAAATTGCACATTTGACTCCATGAGTCTCCTCCCCGGCAGGGCGCGCCCCCGACGGTTGAGAGAATAGCGCATATCAGTATTAGCCTAGTCTTATTATATATATTAACTAGTTTTACACCCGACTGTGATCACTAAATTAGTGACATATTTACTCTATGATATTCTGTTTTCATTTTAAACGATATACCTTTAATTAATTTAGACTTCTTAGATCAATAGGCGTGTGTGTTGTGTGTGTGTGGGAGATGAGCGTGGGTGTGTCAATGGGTACGTATTGGTTTGTGAGATTAGTTGCTCAGTTTTAAAGTTTTGACAGTGTGTGTAGAGCATTGGATTTGTGTGATAGAGTATTAATTAATTTTGTTGTTGTTGACTGTGATGTTTGTAATTGTAACGACACCAACACACATTCCTATGCTTTATGTTCTTAAGGCAAATGGCAATAAACAGTATTAATTATATTATTATTATTATTATTATTATTATTATTATTAAAAGTAAGGTAACAGTTTCCCGAAAAATCATCCCCTCATCCTCTGTGACCTTGACCTTTGAGAGAGGTTACTGAAATTGGTATGTTTAGAAAGGTCTTGCCACAAAGTATCCTTGGGCCACCTTTGAAGATCGAGTCTCCGTGAAAATGTCAACGTTAAAGTAAACTAACGGACGACGGCCGACGGCGGACGGACGGACGACAACTGGCATAGAACATAGATTCACTCTTGCTTCGTAGTAACCGTATAGTATAGGCTGTACATTGTAACAGTGGTGTACGTTGTATGAGAAACTTTGTGTCGCCAGTGTGGACATTTGCGGAAGAGACATTGTATCAATGTTGGTGCATTTGGGAATACATTGTGTAGAGATCGCATCACTGAATTAAAATATTGTGGGAACTGTTACTCTAGTATTGTCTACATCCTTAAGCCACGTGTGACGGGTTGCAGCTGAATAAAGTTTATTTAAAAGAACCTTACGTGCGTGCTTCTGGTGTGTTTATCATACTACGACTACGACCTCACCATGTAACTGTGGGGAGGGGTGAGAGTTGGTAGGTGCGCCTTAAGACTCTCACCATTCGAGGAGGGAAGGGGGAGGGGGTCCAAACACCCAAAAAAGGGACTTTGTTATAGCATTTTAAAGAATTTTGAGTCTGAAAGGGCTGGGAGGGTGGGTGGGGGCGGGGGGGGGGGGGCGGAACCCCTGTAACCCCTCCCTCCCAGACATGCACCTGGCTGCGGGCCACTTGTTTGGCTAGAGTCTTATAACTTAGCTTGGTTTTACATGCCCAGCGCTCTCATCTCCTGCAGTACTCACTCCTGGCTCCCGACTAACTGGCCGCTGGTGCCCATGACGTAGGCCTGGCCGTCGGGTCGCCCCGCGCTCTGGGTCCTACGACGGTTGCTGTCCCTGGGTCCGTGCTCGAGTTGTCACCGCCCGAAAAAAACACTGCGAGAGAACAACCTCTGCATAATAACTCCTCAGTGCGCAGAAGGCCACCGGGCCGACGTCGGCCGCCGTTGGGTCGTGCGCGGGCCAACGGCGGCTGACGTCTGCAAGATGGCCTTTTCAGTGCGCAATGGGTCCGTACTGCAGACTCTTTGTCTCAGTTGCTACTGGGTCCGTACTGCAGACTCTTTGTCTCACTGAGTTGCTACTGGGTCCGTACTGCAGACTCTTTGTCTCACTGAGTTGCTACTGGGTCCGTCTTGGGTTTCGCCAGAAAGAAGAACAAAGACTGGTTTGACGAAAACGATGTAGAGATCCAGGAACACCTAGCAAAAAAAAAGAGCCGCCCATCAGGCCCACCTAGCCCAGCCTTCCTGCCCTGTGAAGAAGTCTGCCTTCCGCCTCGTCTGCAGCAGTCTCCAGCGCAAGCTCAGAGATCTCCAGAATGAGTGGTGGACCAGACTTGCACAGAGGACCCAGCTTTGTGCTGACAATGGTGACTACAGGGGCTTCTACGAAGCACTGAAAGCAGTGTATGGCCCCAGGCACCTGGTACAAAGTCCCCTGCGAAGCGCGAATGGCCAGGCACTCCTCACAGATAATACCTCCATCTTGAACCGCTGGTCGGAATACTTTCAGAGCCTCTTCAGCGCTGAGCGCACTGTTCAAGAAGCAGTCGTCCTACAAATCCCACACCTCCCAGTAAAGGTTGAATTGGACGAACCGCCCACCGCTGAAGAGACCCTCACAGCCATCCACCAGCTCAAGAGTGGCAAAGCAGCAGGCATTGATGGAATACCGCCAGAGATCTGGAAACATGGAGGCACAGCACTGCACAACAAGCTCCATGACCTCTTTCTCTGCTGCTGGGAGGAAGGAACACTACCAAAAGATCTCCGTGACGCAGTCGTTATCACCCTGTACAAGAACAAAGGCGAGAAGTCTGACTGTTCCAACTATCGGGGAATTACCCTGCTGTCCATTGCTGGGAAAATCCTTGCAAGGCTGCTCCTGAATCGGCTGGTACCTGCCATCGCTGAAGACCAACTCCCAGAGGGCCAGTGTGGCTTCAGAGCAAACAGGAGCACCACCGATATGGTCTTTGTGCTGAGACAGCTACAGGAGAAGTGCCGCGAGCAGAACAAAGGGCTGTACATAACATTTGTCGACCTAACAAAAGCGTTCGACACTGTGAGCAGGCAAGGCATGTGGCAGATCCTGGAGCGACTTGGCTGTCCCCCAAAGTTCCTCAACATGATTGTCCAGCTACACGAGGACCAGCAAGGCCAGGTCAGACTCAACAATGACCTCTCAGAACCATTCCCTATTCTCAACGGTGTAAAGCAGGGCTGCGTGCTGGCACCGACCCTCTTCACCATCTTTTTTAGCATGATGTTGAAGCAGGCCACAGTGGACCTCGATGATGACGATGCAGTGTACATCAGGTATCGTCTCGATGGCAGCCTGTTCAACCTCAGACGACTGCAGGCCCACACGAAAACCCTAGACCAACTGATTCGTGAGCTGCTTTTTGCTGATGATGCTGCCCTCGTTGCACACACAGAGAGAGCCCTGCAGCGCATCACGTCTTGCTTCGCAGATGCTGCCCAGCTCTTTGGACTCGAGGTCAGTCTGAAAAAGACAGAGGTCCTCCATCAGCCGGCACCCAAGACAGTGTATCGCCCTCCTCACATCACCATTGGCGAGTCTGAACTAAAGTCAGTGCACCAGTTTACTTACCTTGGCTGCATTATCACGTCGGACGCCAAGCTGGACAAGGAGCTTGACAGCAGGCTGGCAAAAGCGAACAGTGCTTTCGGGCGACTTTTCAAGCGGGTGTGGCACAATCAACAGCTGAAAACAGGCACCAAGATCAGCGTGTACAGAGCTGTGGTCCTCACCACCCTGCTGTATGGTTCCGAGTCCTGGGCCCTCTACCGCAGCCAACTACGACTCCTCGAACGCTTCCACCAGCGCTGCCTGCGTACCATCCTGGGCATTCACTGGAGTGACTATGTCACCAACGTCGAGGTCCTTGAACAGGCTGAAACTGTGAGCATCGAGGCTTTGCTGCTGCGGACACAGCTCCGCTGGGCGGGGCATGTCTCCAGGATGGAGGATCATCGCCTACCAAAGATCACCCTGTTCGGCGAGCTTGCTACTGGACACCGTGACAGAGGGGCACCAAAGAAGAGATACAAAGACTGTCTCAAGAAGTCACTTAGTGCCTGCCAAATCGACCACCACCAGTGGTCTTCGCTTGCTGCGGACCGTGACACCTGGCGCTCCACCATTTACAAGGCAGCTGTCTCCTTTGAGGACTCTCGCAGAGCTAGCCTTAAGGACAAGCGGCTCAGGAGAAAAAACAGAGATGCCGCAGCTCAGAACCCTGGCCAGACCTTCCCCTGCAGCCACTGCGGTCGAACCTGCCTGTCTCGGATTGGCCTCCGCAGCCACGAACAAGCCTGCAGACGTCGTGGGCAACTCCTATAAAATCTTCGTTCGCGAAGTCAAAGCCAAGAGACTGCAGACTCTTTGTCTCACTGAGTTGCTACTGGGTCCGTACTGCAGACTGTTTATCTCAGTTGCTACTCGAACAACTTCTACAACTCTAGCGAGGCATGAGACCTGCAGCTGCGGCTAATTACAAACTAATTACAATCAGCTAATTACAAGCTTAAACCATCTAAAGCCCTTTAAACTCGCTAAACGAAGGTACTACAGGGGCGGATCAGTTACCTCAACGGGAGGGGATGGGGGGGGGAGGGTTCCAACTTTTTGTTTGGGACCTTCAACCTTGTACAAAAGGCCTGCCCGACGAAAGACCTTGCTTCCAGGGGACGGAACCCCTAAACCCTCCTGGCCCCCCTTCCTGTTTTTGTACGGCAAACGCTGTCCTGCCTCCTGACAGTGAAGGGAGGCAATTCAGGAATAAACATAGATGGCAAAACTTCAATTAGCTCCCTTCAATGTTAATGTTATCACGTCACCTCTCTGAACTGCAACAAATATTTTATCTTCTAATAACACGAGTGTAGCAAAACAGCGTAAGCTGAACATGGCAAGCTTTTTGGGGGAGACATCTTTGAATTTGATTACATCAAATAACTATATTAACAAAAGTGCGACTGCTCCAAAAAGAGAACGACCTGTTCAATTGTGGTTACTACTAAGTTATAAATTTACAGTATATTGCGTTAATTCGCTACCTTGCTTATTCCATCAGCGAGTGCTTCTTTGTTAGTATCTTTGGTCGTCTAACTCGGCCGGTACAAAACGCTCAACTGGCGAATCTGTAATCTGTGTTCTGACACGTCACGAGTAGTGCGACATGTCTTTTTGCTCTGGTGCGCTGTCACAGTAAGACATCTCGCAATACTCGTGCACGGGCGCTGCCACAGAAAGACATCTCGAAATACTCGGGCACGGGCACTGTCACAGTAAGACATCTCGCAATACTCGTGCACGGGCGCTGCTACAGTAAGACGGCATCTCGCAATACTCGTGCACGGGCGCTGTCACAGTAAGACATCTCGCAATACTCGTGACCGGGCGCTGTCACAGTAAGACATCTCGCAATACTCGTGCACGGGCGCTGTCACAGCAAGACATCTCGCAATACTCGTGCACGGGCGCTGTCACAGTAAGACCTCTCGCAATACTCGTGCACGGGCACGGTCACAGTAAGACATCTCGCAATACTCGTGCACGGGCGCCGTCACAGTAAGACATCTCACAATACTCGTGCACGGGTGCTGCCACAGTAAGACATCTCGCAATACTCGTGCACGGGCGCAGCCACAGTATGACATCTCACAATACTCGTGCTACCAATGTTATTTTATACCAGAATAGGCTTCTACACGAACTTAGGCGTTCGTCACAGTAATCCATTCAGTTCCTCTCAAACATCAAATCAAGTGTTCCCCTCAGCTCGTGCACTCAGTTTGGCATGGGAGGCAATGGATTCTCGACTGACGTCATTTTGTGAAGTGGGTGTCGTTTGACGTAAAATTGCAAGTATACGTGTGAGAGGGTCAGGAAAAGCAGTTTCCTAGCTGATTTCCACACTTTGAACCTTTTCGGCTGACAGTTTGGCATCATTCTACCCGTGAGACGGGAAGAGTTGCCGTCTGATCTATACACTATCAGGCACTACTGCAAAGATTGCCTTCTAAAAATGATTTTTAAAAATTTCACTTATTTATAAGTATTCGCCAAAAAAATGCAGTTTATGAGCATGAAACGCCATAGACAAACCTGGAACCATCCACAGATTTTAAAACGAGCGGGAACATGCCCCTGAAATATACAGAACGAGCCGGCACCACCCATCAGCCACAGACTTTAACCCATTTGGCCCCAAGTCCCTACAGCAGAAGAAGGGTTAACCATGATAATTCAAGGGTAGTGCTAGATGAGCTTGGCGCCTTTAGGCGCCAAGCTCATCTGGCACTACCCTTGAATTATTATGGTCAATCCATCACCTGCAACTGCCACACAATCATTACAAAACCAGCAGGATCTGGGCTATGGGCCGTGGGGTTCAGTGGGTTAACACGAGCGGGAACATGTCCCTGAAATATATAGTACAAGCTGGGACCAGACTACGGTCTGACACAACAGGAAATATTGGCCCTATGTCCCTACAATATATAGTACGAGCTGGGACCAAACTACGGTCTGACACAACAGGTAATATTGGCCCTATGTCCCTACAATATATAGTACGAGCTGGGATCAGACTACGGTCTGACACAACAGGTAATATTGGCCCTATGTCCCTACAATATATAGTACGTGCTGGGACCAGACTACGGTCTGACACAACAGGTAATATTGGCCCTATGTCCCTACAATATATAGTACGCGCTGGGACCAGACTACGGTCTGACACAACATTTAATATTGGCCCTATGTCTCTACAATATATAGTACGAGCTGGGACCAGACTACGGTCTGACACAACAGGTAATATTGGCCCTATGTCCCTACAATATATAGTACGGGCTGGGACCAGACTACGGTCTGACACAACAGGTAATATTGGCCCTATGTCTCTACTATATATAGTACGAGCTGGGACCAGACTACGGTCTGACACAACAGGTAATATTGGCCCTATGTCCCTACTATATGTAGTACGAGCTGGGACCAGACTACGGTCTGACACAACAGGTAATATTGGCCCTATGTCCCTACAATATATAGTACGAGCTGGGACCAGACTACAGGTAATATTGGCCCTATGTCCCTACAATAATTCGTACGAGCTGGGACCAGACTACGATCTGACACAACAGGTAATATTGGCCCTATGTCCCTACAATATATAGTACGAGCTGGGACCAGACTACGGTCTGACAAAACAGGTAATATTGGCCCTATGTCCCTACAATATATAGTACGAGCTGGGACCAGACTACGGTCTGACACAACAGGTAATATTGGCCCTATGTCCCTACAATATATAGTACGCGCTGGGACCAGACTACGGTCTGACACAACAGGTAATATTGGCCCTATGTCCCTACAATATATAGTACGCGCTGGGACCAGACTACGGTCTGACACAACAGGTAATATTGGCCCTATGTCTCTACAATATATAGTACGAGCTGGGACCAGACTACGGTCTGACACAACAGGTAATATTGGCCCTATGTCCCTACAATATATAGTACGGGCTGGGACCAGACTACGGTCTGACACAACAGGTAATATTGGCCCTATGTCTCTACTATATATAGTACGAGCTGGGACCAGACTACGGTCTGACACAACAGGTAATATTGGCCCTATGTCCCTACTATATGTAGTACGAGCTGGGACCAGACTACGGTCTGACACAACAGGTAATATTGGCCCTATGTCCCTACAATATATAGTACGAGCTGGGACCAGACTACGGTCTGACACAACAGGTAATATTGGCCCTATGTCCCTACAATAATTCGTACGAGCTGGGACCAGACTACAGTCTGACACAACAGGTAATATTGGCCCTATGTCCCTACAATATATAGTACGAGCTGGGACCAGACTACGGTCTGACAAAACAGGTAATATTGGCCCTATGTCCCTACAATATATAGTACGAGCTGGGACCAGACTACGGTCTGACACAACAGGTAATATTGGCCCTATGTCCCTACAATATATAGTACGCGCTGGGACCAGACTACGGTCTGACACAACAGGTAATATTGGCCCTATGTCCCTACAAAATATAGTACGAGCTGGGACCAGACTACGGTCTGACACAACAGGTAATATTTGCCCTATTTCCTCATACACTTTACACGAATGTTCTGAGAATGATTACACTACAGTAGACAAGCAAACCTGAAGGTTACACAAACCGTATTTTCACGTGTAGCTCATTATGTACGAGCTGGAACGCAAACCCTACGAGCTGGAACATCTAATATGCTACGAGATGGAACCTAGGTATACGAATTGGAACACTGCCTTTTACCACGCCCCCCCCCCCCACCCCCACTCACCTCCCCCCCCCCCCAAAAAAAAATAATAAAATAAATAAATAAATAAAATACAATAAAATAAAATAAATAAATAATAAATAAAAATAAAATAATCATAAAAATAAAAAATAAATTAATAATACAAATAAATAAATAAATGTATTTTATAAGCAATCTATAAGCTCCAATGTGTGAGAAAACACGGCATTTTGGTCACATTTATTGAAATGGTTGCCTTGCGACTTGCCGACAACTGACAAGACAGCTGGACCAGTCTGTGTCTTGTAGCACCAGAAATTGCTGAGCTACACCGCCCCGCAGTCCTACGTTTTTCGCCGTCCTGAAGCAAGTGACAACATTTGGACGCGTCCGCTTTGGAACGTGACTGTGTACGAGCCGCTAGGGTATGGAACGCCGTTCACCAGCTTGCCTAAACCCTCATGAGCCCCCCGCGACTGCGCCAGTACAGTACCGCGACTGCGCCAGTACAGTACCGCGACTGCGCCAGTACAGTACCGCGACTGCGCCAGTACAGCGACTGCGCCAGTACAGTACTGCGACTGGCGGGCTCATGAGGGTTTTCACAAGCTGGAGTTATGTCTCTTGTTAGGTATATATGTTCTCTATATCTATTTTGTTGTGCGATGTAATGTGTCTTCTCTGTATCTATTTAGTTGCCCCATGTAATCTGTCCTCTCTATATCTATTTTATTGTGCGATGTAATGTGTCTTCTCTATATCTATTTAGTTGTCCCATGTAATCTGTGCTCTCTATATCTATTTTATTGTGCGATGTAATGTGTCTTCTCTATATCTATTTAGTTGTCCCATGTAATCTGTCCTCTCTATATCTATTTTGTTGTCGGTACGATGTAATGTGTCTTCTCTATATCTATTTAGTTGTCCCATGTAATCTGTCCTCTAAATATCTATTTTGTTGTCGGTACGATGTAATCTGTCTTCTCTATATCTATTTAGTTGTCCCATGTAAGCTGTCCTCTCTATATCTATTTTGTTGTCGGTGCGATGTAATCTGTCTTCTCTATATCTATTTAGTTGTCCCATGTAATCTGTCCTCTCTATATCTATTTTGTTGTGCGATGTAATCTGTCTTCTCTATATCTATTTAGTTGTCCCATGTAATCTGTCCTCTCTATATCTATTTTGTTGTGCGATGTAATCTGTCTTCTCTATATCTATTTAGTTGTCCCATGTAATCTGTCCTCTCTATATCTATTTTGTTGTGCGATGTAATGTGTCTTCTCTATATCTATTTAGTTGTCCCATGTAATCTGTCCTCTCTATATCTATTTTGTTGTGCGATGTAATCTGTCTTCTCTAAATCTATTTAGTTGTCCCATGTCATCTGTCCTCTCTAAACTCTCAAACTTTCTTCATAAAACAATAATATATCGACTCCGGTTTCACACTGAGTGGATGTTTAAAGTGTTGTCCTCTTGCACTGGAAACCGAGATTACTGGCTTTGTTTGACCTTGACCTTTGAGAGGATTTACTTATGTTTCTGTAATATATAAAAAAAACCTGGCTAATTTGGAAGCGTGTGGGTTAACCCTTTGCGTGTCAGTAGCGGTTTTAGTCGCGATGATTCCGACAGGAACAAACCGCTACCGACACGCAAACGGTTACATATACTGCCAGAAGATGTCAGTGTTAAAGTTTGCCATAGAGAGACAGATGACAGATGGCTCAACATAATAAACTCACTTTTGCTCACTTTCGCGCGTGTGAACCAATCCCCTAGCCCTCTCCACCCCCCCCCCCCCACCCACAACCCACCCCCCACCCCCTCCCACCCCACCCCACCCCCGTCCATACACACACACACACACCCCTCATCCTGAAAAGAATTGCATCCATATATATGTTTGTGAACTTACAAAGAATATCCGAAACTGTTTACCTACGAGCCAAATGAAATCACAGACACGAGCCTAAGAGAACCCTGCACGTTCAATCTCCCGGACCGACTGACCTTGCCACAGAGACAGAGACTAGGTCTCTGACTACAATCATTATTGCCACGGCCGAGTGGTACAGGGCGCACGAACAGGAAACACACGAGGGAGAGACACCCTAAGCTGAGAGCCGCCAGTATTTTCTTTAACTGGTTTCTAGGCTCACAACTCCCCTGCCCACTGCGACCACTGCTGCGACAAGCGTATGGGCGCAGCGTCTCTGACGATTCGCAAGTGTTAGACTCGTGCATGTGATGGGTACAGGTCTTCAAAGTGATCAGTCCGTTTTCAATTTTCATCTAGTCAGAATACGTTACAATATTGATGCGACACATGTCTTCAAGAGATCAAACGCTCTTTTTTGATACATTTTTAACATCGCTCAACATTTCCTAAAGCAATAAAATGTGCGCACAAAATGTGTCAGAATTTTTTAAAATTTTTTAAAAAATGTTGCTTTGTAAGTATCCAATACGTCTTTTAACCATGCGGTTCAAAATCAAATATCAGCAAACCATTAAGATGGTCTCTCCAAAGCAGGCAGTTTGTCACGAGGAATGTAATGAATGTAACATACTGTCACATGTTTAACTGAATGAAAAAGTTGCAACTGTTGGTCCGTGTCACTGCTTTACGCTAAGAGTGAATTACATGCTTGTCTACAAGTTCGTCAGCACAGACCTGTATTGTGAATAATAGAAACTGTTTGTCTCCCAGTTCGTCAGCACAGAGCTGTATTGTGAATGATAGAAACTGTTTGTCTCCCAGTTCGTCAGCACAGACCTGTAACGTGAATGACAGAAACTGTTTCTCTCACAGTTCGTCAGCACAGACCTGTATTGTGAATGACAGAAACTGTTTGCCATTCAGTTTGTCAGCACAGACCTGTATTGTGGATGACAGAATCAGTTAGTCTTGCAGTTCGTCAGCCCACAGACCTGTATTGTGAATGACAGAAACTGCGTGCCTACCAGTTCGTCAGCACAGACCTGTACTGTGAATGACAAAATCAGTTTGTCTTGCAGTTCGTCAGCACAGACCGGTATTGTGAATGATAGAAACTGTTTGCCTCCCAATTCGTCAGCACAGACCTGTATTGTGAATGACAGAATCAATTTGTCTTGCAGTCGTCAGCACAGACCTGTATTGTGAATGATAGAAACTTTCTCTCCCAGTTCGTCAGCACAGACCTGTATTGTGAATGGCAGAATCAGTTTGTCTTGCAGTTCGTCAGCACAGACCTGTATTGTGAATGACAGAAACTGCGTGCCTACCAGATCGTCAGCACAGACCTGTATTGTGAATGATAGAAACTGCTTGTCTCCCTGTTCATACAATACAATACAATACAATACAATACAATACAACTTTATTGTCTGTTCGAGTCCAGGCACGACAGAAATTTGCCTTCATTAGCACAGACCTGTACTGTGAATGATAGAAACTACTCATCTTTACAGTTCGTCAACGCAGCCACTTTTCATTCCCTTTTTTCTACACTCAAAAAGCTTGAACACACAGATTCACTTACCTCTGCTAAGCTAGCGCAGATCACACTTCTTTTTTTTAACAATTACCAAAGTTGTTTTTTTTCCAAATTCTTTGTAACACCGGCCATACAATTAGCATTTTCCAAACTGACACAGGAACTGCGTAACTTATCTAATTCTGGTCAGGGTGACGTCAAAACTGGCAAACTCAATGTCGTAAATCAATCAATCGTGTTTCAAGTAGTTGGAGAGAGAGCAACGAGATATCTTTTGGCGTCACTGTATGTTGCATGGCGTTACTAATCTTTTACGTCACTTCACCTTGTTTGACTTTTCACCTTGTTTTACAAAATAAATTAATTTGTACTGAAAAGGTTGAAAAAGTATGAAGCTGGCTAATGGGTTAATTTAATGCCCTCCTCGAATTTAGCTTTGTGCAAAATATAAAAGAAAAACTATAACAAAAAACAACAGAATAGATTATTAAAAAAATATGTGGAGACTCAAAAGCGGGTGAATTTATATTCATAAAACGGGCAATTTTTTCGTCAATGAATATCCAATTACAATACCACGGAAAACTTCTGTTAGATCTTTTTTACATTAACTCATTCGCGGGTAGCCGCATCCGGATGCGCGGCTTATGCCGCGCATCCGAATGCGGCTGGCCTCGAATGAGTTAAAGTGGCAGGAGCTTCCAGTGTTTTCCAAACAGACGGCGCCACTGCATGATGTTGTCTGGACGCCCCCTTCTCCACAGTCCGCGTGTCCGGGTGTTCTGCGCTGTGTGCGTCCTAATTACATTCACATCCGCCCCGCACTCTCCACGCAACTTTCATTCCGCTGCGCAATCTTAATTAAACCGTCGGCAAGTTTATCTTTCTGCTGAGATTTTAATGACGCCACGAGGCCTGATCTCTCTCTCTCTCTCTCTCTCTCTCTCTCTCTCTCTCTCTCTCTCTCTCTCTCTCTCTCTCTCTCTCTCTCTCTCTCTCTCTCTCTCTCTCTCTCTCTCTCTCTCTCTCTCTCTCTCTCTCTCTCTCTCTCCGTCCCGCACCCATCCCCCCTTCCCCCCACACCCAGCCAGAATAAAAAAAAGTCTTTGAAATAAAAGTCCCCAACAGTGTCCTATATTTCCTACAGTTACCACCCAATGCGCAAAAGGCGATCGGGGAGACGTCGGCCGCCGTTGGCCCGCGCACGGTCGTGCAGTACACACCCAGTACACGGTCGTACAGTACACACCCAGTACACGGTCGTGCAGTACACACCCAGTACACGGTCGTGCAGTACACACCCAGTACACGGTCGTGCAGTTCACACCCAGTACACGGTCGTGCAGTACACACCCAGTACACGGTCGTGCAGTACACACCCAGTACACGGTCGTGCAGTACACACCCAGTACACGGTCGTGCAGTACACACCCAGTACACGGTCGTGCAGTACACACCCAGTACACGGTCGTGCAGTACACACCCAGTACACGGTCGTGCAGTACACACCCAGTACACGGTCGTGCAGTACACACCCAGTACACGGTCGTGCAGTACACACCCAGTACACGGTCGTGCGCGAGCCAACGGAGGCCGACGTCGCCCCGATCGCCTTTTGCGCAATGGGGAGCTCCCTCGGTTGGTTGGTTAGTTCGGGTTTAACGTCCACAGCACCGAGGTGATCATGGACGGCCCTGACGGGCGGGTTATGGGGGACAGGGAAATCTATTGCCTATGGAGTACGAACTGAACACTGATCAACTCAGGTGCACTCCAACTGTGCCACTTTGATTTACCATGACCTTTTTCAACGGACATGCTATTGAACAAATTCGTTTTTTCCCCCTGGATTGTGAGTCCAGCTACCGGGGCCGGGACGGGATTCGAACCCACGACCCGGCGATTCCCTTCGCTCTCCTGCTCCGACGTTTAACCGCCTGAGCTATTTCGGACTCTGGGAGCTCCCTCAGCGAGGAGCCAGCTAATAACAGAGCGTGAGACGTTCCTTCCTGGCCGTGGTCTCGGAGTCCCGTCCCTACAGCTCCTCTGACTGTTTTCACCTCAGGCGGGCACACTCGCAACGTTAGCACGTTACTTGTGGGCGGACAAAACTTGCGGGATCTATCTTCTTTCTTCTTCTTATGTCCATTTTCGCGTCCCTCTGGCATTTAAAAAAATGATCGGGGACTAGCAAGTTTTGTTTTGAGCTCTTTTTTTAATTGGATGGGGTGTAAAGGGGTGGGGGGGGGGGGGGTGGGGTGGGGTGGAGAGTCTACAGCGTATCTATCCGATAGGAGTTTTTATGCTCGCTACGCGCCGTGGCATCTGTGCCACACCGCGCGTGCTATTTAGATTACGGGGCCCAACCCATACAACGGTCCCTTTGCAGGTTACAAACATATAATTATCTTTATTGTAGTTAAATTAGGGCGTTAAAATTCAGGGTCACCAGGTTAAGCAAGGTTAAATAGATTCTAGCGGAATGCTACAATGAATATCTTTAGTGGGGTTGGGTCAGTGAGCGCGCGAGGATCACTGAACAGCAGCGTATATGTTTTGCTTCGCTTCAATCTTCTTGGTCTTAAAGGAAAAATAAAGTGTTGACCCCTTCAACGCCGTGATAAACTGAATACTACCCATCTGCAAGAGGTATAGATCCTCATGAGCCCCCGCGAATGCGGGGCTCATGCGGATCTATACCTCTTGCTGAAACCACTTTGTATCCATGTTGCTTTCTCGTCTGGTTATCTTTGACGTCTGGTTATCTTTGACGTCTGGTTATCTTTGACGTCTGGTTATCTTTGACGTCTGGTTATCTTTGACGTTGAATTCACGACGATTTCAGAAACCAATCTGCGTCCATCGGTAGTGAAGGGGTTAATTGTTATCGACCCACTTACACGGCGCTCGCTTCAGACAGCAGATTCTGTGTGGTTTGCGCGGCGTTAAGCCCAATCAGCAGTCAAACTAAAACGATCCCCCCAGTCAGGTTTTAGGTGTATGTGTGTGTGTGTGTGTGGTGGGGGGGGGGGGTGGAGGAGTGGGGGGGGGGGGATCACTTGACGGAGCACGCGGCGAGCTGGAGATTTTGGGACTGAGGCACAAACTGGAACACTACCAAGTCCTCCTAGTTCTCGGCCTCCTTACCCCTGGTCCTATGCCTCCTCCCCCCACCCCCTTTCCCGCCCCTCCAAACCCTCCTTCACCCAACACACACCAAAGTTGACGAACCTCTAACCTTCTGCTTCCCCACACCCAGCCCCTCCCCACCCAGCAAGAAGTTTGCCGTGTTCGATCGATGGCCGGCCATGTCTGTGAAGTGACTGTGCGGCACGGCGCGCTGTTAGTTTGATTAAATCTTTCAATTAATGTTATTGCGGCTTTCAAATGGCCGCCACCTTGGCCGAGTGTCTCCGGGCTGTGTACCGGGATCGCGTGGTCGGCACATGGCCTCTGTAAGCGAGGTGGATTACGGGGAGGGTTAGCCCGCCTCAGATGGGCTGGGGAGCAAGCGAGCAAAGTCAGTGGAGGCACTTACACCATTGTCTGACGACAGCTGCCTTCACGACTCAGCTTAAAGCCTGCGCGGAGCACCGTGCGCAGTGGCTTACGCAGGGTTTAAGCTGACTCATGCTGCCGTCCCCAATTAACAAACGTTCACATCTAAACCATGCTACCCACACGACGCAGAGATTCTCATGAGGACGATGGGGTTCATTGCACTGTGCATGTACTCGGAGCAGTACACCTGCCTTTCTGCTTCTCATGTGAAGGAGGTGGTAAGGGTATGAGTGTGGGACTGAGCGGGTAGTGTTTAATTGGCGGCACCGAAAGGACTCGGGGAAAATCCGCACACGATCTGCTTGTGGAAGTGGGGACTAGCTGGAGTCGCGGACAGTTTATCACAAAGTGCCAGGACTGCACGTCACAGAATGACAGAACATTACGTCACAAAATGACACAGTACGTCACATCATGTTAGTTGTTGGGTGCGATGTGGTTTACCATGCACATTTAGCCCGGCGGCCGTATTTCCCAAATTTTGGAGGCGGCCTCTACTGACTATGCACCAGTTGCAGGAGATGGATCGACCATGATAATTCAAGGGTAGTGCCAGATTAGCTTGGCGCCTGTCGGCGCCAAGCTAATCTGGCACTGTCCTTGAATTATCATGGTCGACCCATCTCCTGCTGTAGTGCGTCAGGGCTGAATGGGATAACCGAGTTTAGGTGGGAAGTTTTTGTTGTTGTTGAGGTGTGATGTGTTTTACAATGAGTTGAGGTGTGATGTGTTTTACATGAGTTCAGGTCTGATGTGTTTTACACGAGTTGAGATGTGATGCGTTTTACATGAGTTGAGGTGTGATGTGTTTTACAATAAGTTGAGGTGTGATGTGTTTTACATGAGTTGAGGTGTGATGTGTTTTACATGAGTTGAGGTGTGATGTGTTTTACAATGAGATGAGGTGTGATGTGTTTTACATGAGTTGAGGTCTGATATGTTTTACATGAGTTGAGATGTGATGTGTTTTACATGAGTGGAGGTAGTGTGATGTGTTTTACATGAGTTGAGGTCTGATGTGTTTTACATGAGTTGAGATGTGATGTGTTTTACAATGAGTTGAGGTGTGATGTGTTTTACATGAGTTGAGGTCTGATATGTTTTACATGAGTTGAGATGTGATGTGTTTTACATGAGTGGAGGTAGTGTGATGTGTTTTACATGAGTTGAGGTCTGATGTGTTTTACATGAGTTGAGATGTGATGTGTTTTACATGAGTTGCGGTGTGATGTGTGTTTACAATAATTTGAGGTGTGATGTGTTTTACATGAGTTGAGGTGTGATTTGTTTTACATGAGTTGAGATGTTAAGTCTTTCAATTAATGTTATTGCGGCTTTCAAATGGCCGCCACCTTGGCCGAGTGTCTCCGGGCTGTGTACCGGGATCGCGTGGTCGGCACATGGCCTCTGTAAGCGAGGTGGATTACGGGGAGGGTTAGCCCGCCTCAGATGGGCTGGGGAGCAAGCGGGCAAAGTGGAGGCACTTACACCATTGTCTGACGACAGCTGCCTTCACGACTCAGCTTAAAGCCTGCGCGGAGCACCGTGCGCAGTGGCTTACGCAGGGTTTAAGCTGACTCATGCTGCCGTCCCCAATTAACAAACGTTCACATCTAAACCATGCTGCCCACACGACGCAGAGATTCTCATGAGGACGATGGGGTTCATTGGACTGTGCATGTACTCGGAGCCGTACACCTGCCTTTCTGCTTCTCATGTGAAGGAGGTGGTAAGGGTATGAGTGAGGGACTGAGCGGGTAGTGTTTAATTGGCGGCACCGAAAGGACTCGGGGAAAATCCGCACACGATCTGCTTGTGGAAGTGGGGACTAGCTGGAGACGCGGACAGTTTATCACAGAGTGCCAGGACTGCACGTCACAGAATGACAGAACATTACGTCACTGAATGACACAGTACGTCACATCATGTTAGTTGTTGGGTGCGATGTGGTTTACCATGCACATTTAGCCCGGCGGCCGTATTTCCCAAATTTTGGAGGCGGCCTCTAATGACTATGCACCAAGCTAATCTGGCACTGTCCTTGAATTATCATGGTCGACCCATCTCCTGCTGTAGTGCGTCAGGGCTGAATGGGATAACCGAGTTTAGGTGGGAAGTTTTTGTTGTTGTTGAGGTGTGATGTGTTTTACAATGAGTTGAGGTGTGATGTGTTTTACATGAGTTCAGGTCTGATGTGTTTTACATGAGTTGAGATGTGATGCGTTTTACATGAGCTGAGGTGTGATGTGTTTTACATGAGTTGAGGTCTGATGTGTTTTACATGAGTTGAGATGTGATGTGTTTTACATGAGTTGAGGTGTGATGTGTTTTACAATAAGTTGAGGTGTGATGTGTTTTACATGAGTTGAGGTGTGATGTGTTTTACAATAAGTTGAGGTGTGATGTGTTTTACATGAGTTGAGGTGTGATGTGTTTTACATGAGTTGAGATGTGATGTGTTTTACATGAGTTGAGGTGTGATGTGTTTTACAATGAGTTGAGGTGTGATGTGTTTTACATGAGTTGAGGTGTAATGTGTTTTACCATGAACTGAGGTGTGATGTGTTTTACCATGGACTGAGGTGTTGACTGTTTTACCATGAAAAGTGATGTGCTTTACCATGAGTCAAGGTGTGATGTGTTTCACCATGAGTTTAGGAGTGAGGGTTGGGGGGAGGGGGTGGGGGGGGGGGCTGATTTCAGAAACACAATCTTTGTCGATCTGCGAAAACTGATAGTGATAGGGTTACCCTATTCAGTCCTGACACACTACAGCAGGAGAAGATTCGACCATGATAATTCAAGGGTAGTGCCAGATTAGCTTGGCGCCTGTCGGCGCCAAGCTAATCTAACACTACCCTTGAATTATCATGGTCCATCCATCTCATGCGACAGGTGCAAAGTCGTGAGATGACGCCTCCCAAATTTGGGAAATACGTGCGTCGGACTGAATGAGTTAAGAGATCACTGTCTGCGCCAGTGTGTCACCATACGTCGTGCCCCCACCTCCCCCCCGTTCCCCCTCCCCCTACACACCCCACCCGCCTGCCCCCGGCCATAAGAGATAATCAGATAACTGGCAGCGCTTTGTTGTGAGTGTTGGAGATGAAATGTGCAAGACAGAAAGCAGTCAGCGGAAACTCACAATTAGTCTTAGTGCAGGCTTAAACACGGATTATTGAATTAGTGCAATATTTGCGATGCACGGTGCAGTTTCATCAGGCGTCTGCTTGGCTTTAGGTCAAGAGGGTTGGGAGAGCGTGGGGTGTGAGATGGGGATGGGAGAGGTGGGGGGGGGGGGGGTCGTCGTTTTCAAGTAATCCCCAACCCCTTCTCCTCACACCACCCGGATCACCAGAATCTCACCCGTTGACATAACCGGCGTGTGCTCATCAATTAGCTTGACCGTGTTCATTTATAATTAACAAAGACTTTCGCCAGCTCATCATGCTGAGGAGACTCAAATTCAATTAGAGAACACTGCTGTTTTCAAACAATACACGGCCGATCGCCTTTGGCACCTCTCAACACGCAAACTGCGTTAGCGGACAAAAGAGACCCAACACCCTTCTTCCCTCACCCGCCCCCTCCCTCCACACACACACACACACACACACACACACACACACACACACACACACACACACACACACACGCACACACACACACACGCACACGTAATATTCCAAACAACCACTACCCTACTCTCGTTGTCTCCCTCCATTCGCTACCACTTATCAACGGTAGCGAATCGACGGAGGCAACCAGTGTACCACACCCTCACCCTCAATGCTAAAGTGGATCGACAATTAAACTGCAGTTGCAGAGTTTTCCGTCTCTGTCGTCAGAAAGCCATTGTGGACGGAGTGCCGCTGAAATGGAAACAACATTTCCTGAAGGACTCAGTCCAGTGGCGATTGACGGGGGTGACGAGGACCGTGTGAAGTCCTGATGCAGGGATGGCTGGGGACAGGAAGCGACTGGGACATTAACACTCTCCGTCCTACACCTATTGCTTGACTATAGTAGTTCAAGGGTGGTGCCAGAATAGCTTGGCGCCTCAGGCGCCAAGCTATTTTGGCATCACCCTTGAACTAAAATGCTTGATCTATCTCCTAATCTGTAATGTAGCCATCATAGGACAACAACTAAGCTATCTTTTTTATTTGAAAAGTCAGCCTCAGGCTGTAATGGGTTAGGACGCGGGACAGAGGAAAACACAAACATTACACCCCCAAGTTTCATCAGTCTGATGAGTCAATAAAGCCGATATCTGCCAGCTAAAGAGACACCGATTCTCATGAGTGAGCGCGGCTGTCGAGGCTGATGAGGATCTAAGCCTCTTGGAGACGAGGCGTGGTGAGCGCGGTGGATGACCTTGATGAAGTCCTGAGCGAGACGCAGCGCTGTTTGCAGAAATAACACAAACATTCCGTAACCGGGTACACTGCTCCCGGGGGACACTTCCAGCCTCTGGCACTTTCCAGACAAAGGCCTCACCAACACCCTACCATCTGCCAGAGGCCTAGATCCTCATCAGTCCCGGCAGCCGAGTGGACTACTGAGAATTTCCGCCCCTTTTGTGGTAGCGATCGTCCTCATTTTCTCTGCCTGGGGAAGTGATGGGGAATTAAGAGTGAGAGCGGTGCCATCGCAGGGCTGCTTAGCATGCAAAGAACTAATGAAATATTGTGAAAACACCCCGGCCCGTGCCGCCAGATGGGTTCCCAGTCACCACAAGGTACTCGGACCGACACACACTGCCGTTACGTTGGGGACAACTTCGGCCCTCCGTCGGCCTTAGGACCTTCTGTTTACTAGGAGCACCAGCGCGGGACGGTCCGACACCTCGGGGACATTAGTGTCTCTCTGGCCCCGCACGTCACCCCTCCTCTACACCCCGCACCCCGCCGCTCCACCCCCACGGGCCAAAGGCTCGGTTCTCTCCTGTCCTACCCCGGGGACAAGACCGGGAGCATGTTCTGCCCAGATCGCCGGAAATTGTGATGACTGTGGAGAATAATCAGCGGGCGGCCTGAGTGGGTGTCACGAGGACACGTCATGAGTGGGGTGTTACAAAGACACGTCATGAGTGGGGCGTCACAAGGACACGTCATGAGTGGGGCATCACGAGGACACGTCATGAGTGGGGCATCACAAGGACACGACATGAGTGGGGCGTCACAAGGACACGTCATGAGTGGGGCATCACAAGGACACGTCATGAGTGGGGCGTCACGGGGACATGTCATGAGTGGGGCGTCACAAGGACACGTCATGAGTGGGGCGTCACAAGGACACGTCATGAGTGGGGCATCACAAGGACACGTCATGAGTGGGGCGTCACAAGGACACGTCATGAGTGGGGCATCACAAGGACACGTCATGAGTGGGGCGTCACAAGGACACGTCATGAGTGGGGCGACACGAAGACATGTCATGAGTGGGGCGTCACAAGGACACGTCATGAGTGGGGCGTCACAAGGACACGTCATGAGTGGGGCGTCACAAGGACACGTCATGAGTGGGGCGTTACAAGGACACGTCATGAGTGGGGCGTTACAAGGACACGTCATGAGTGGGGCGTCACAAGGACACGTCATGAGTGGGGCGTCACGGGGACACGTCATGAGTGGGGCGTCACAAGGACACGTCATGAGTGGGGCGTCACAAGGACACGTCATGAGTGGGGCGTCACAAGGACACGTCATGAGTGAGGCGTCACAAGGACACGTCATGAGTGGGGCGTCACAAGGACACGTCATGAGTGGGGCGTCGCAAGGACACGTCATGAGTGGGGCGTTACAAGGACACGTCATGAGTGGGGCGTCACAAGGACACGTCATGAGTGGGGCGTCACGGGGACACGTCATGAGTGGGGCGTCACAAGGACACATCATGAGTGGGGCGTCACAAGGACAAGTCATGAGTGGGGTGTCACAAGGACACGTCATGAGTGGGGCGTCACAAGGACACGTCATGAGTGGGGCGTCACAAGGACATGTCATGAGTGGGGCATCACAAGGACACGTCATGAGTGGGGCGTCACAAGGACACGTCATTAGTGGGGCGTCACAAGGACACATCATGAGTGGGGCGTCACAAGGACACGTCATGAGTGGGGCATTACAAGGACACGTCATGAGTGGGGCGTTACAAGGACACGTCATGAGTGGGGCGTCACAAGGACACGTCATGAGTGGGGCGTCACGGGGACACGTCATGAGTGGGGCGTTACAAGGACACGTCATGAGTGGGGCGTCACAAGGACACGTCATGAGTGGGGCGTCACAAGGACACGTCATGAGTGGGGCGTGACAAGGACACGTCATGAGTGGGGCGTCACAAGGACACGTCATGAGTGGGGCGTCACAAGGACACTTCATGAGTGGGGCGTTACAAGGACACGTCATGAGTGGGGCGTCACAAGGACACGTCATGAGTGGGGCGTCACGGGGACACGTCATGAGTGGGGCGTCACAAGGACACGTCATGAGTGGGGCGTCACAAGGACACGTCATGAGTGGGGCGTCACAAGGACACGTCATGAGTGGGGTGTCACAAGGACACGTCATGAGTGGGGCGTCACAAGGACACGTCATGAGTGGGGCGTCACAAGGACACGTCATGAGTGGGGCGTCACAAGGACACGTCATGAGTGGGGCGTCACAAGGACACGTCATGAGTGGGGCGTCACAAGGACACATCATGAGTGGGGCGTCACAAGGACACGTCATGAGTGGGGCGTCACAAGGACACGTCATGAGTGGGGCGTCACAAGGACACGTCATGAGTGGGGCGTCACAAGGACACGTCATGAGTGGAGCGTCACAAGGACACGTCATGAGTGGGGCGTCACAAGGACACGTCATGAGTGGGGCGTCACAAGGACACGCCATGAGTGGGGCGGAACAATGACACGTCACGTCATTAACCCGTGTAACCCCGACACGCAACAGCTAATAATAATAATAATAATACCGTTATTATATAGGCGCTTTTTCTCAATTTTTTGGGGGAAATCGACTCAAAGCGCCGCGCCTGAAACCCAACACACACACTCACGAAACAGACACGGATTTACGCCATTTAAGACAAACACAGTACAAGACAAACGAAGGGCCAGTCAGCTACTGAAGTTACAGAGATTTTTGATCGCTTGTATTTGAAATTTGTAAAGTGGCCTGAGACCGGTACCAAAGTGTGGGGGGTGCGGGGGGGGGGGGGGGGTGGAAGAACCGGAGTACCCGGAGAAAGAACCCCCGACGGTCCGCCCGAATTAACGGTGACACTTACCAGAGGAGAAAAGTCCAACGCCGGAACCCGGTATCGAACCGCGCACCTTTGGCATTGGTGGCAGGCGCCTTAACCACTGCGCCACGGACCGATCATGATAGTTCGATAATGATGACCGATCATGACCGATCATGATAGTTCGAGGGTGATGCCAGAATAGCTTGACGCCTATGGGCGCCAAGCTATTCTGACACCACCCTTGAACTATCATGGTCGACCTGTCTCCTGGATTGTAATGCAGTCTGCAGAGGACAACTCCAAAATGTGGGGAAGCAGGCCTTACGGTACAAAGAGTTAAAACACTGGTGGCTCCTACGTCTCTCTCTCTCTCTCTCTCTCTCTCTCTCTCTCTCTCTCTCTCTCTCTCTCTTTCTCTCTCTCTCTCTCTCTGTTTACGTGCATTCTATAGCTTTTTCTGGAAGGGCAAAGTTGAGAACGAAGACAGGATACACAGAGGTGGCTTCGCCATCCGCACTACGCTCCTCCGACAGCTGCCTTCTCTTCCCACTGGCATCAGCGAACGAGTAATGAAGCTCCGTTTCCCCATCTCCCACACCCGACGTGTCACTATCATCAGCGCCTATGCTCCGACACTCACCAACGCCGATGACAACAAGGAGGCGTTCTATGAGAGCCTCGACTCCGTCCTGAAGTCCACTCCTGCAAGTGACAAACTCATCGTGCTTGGTGACTTCAATGCTCGAGTTGGGCGCGAATGTGAATGCCGGGAAGGAGTGATGGGCCCATACGGGCTGGGCAAGATGAACAGCAATGTCCTGCTGTTGCTGACATTGTGCGCGGAGAATGGACTCGCCATCACCAACACCCTCTTCAGGCTCGCTAGTAAGTACAAGACAACATGGATGCATCCCAGGTCCAAGCAGTGGCATCTCATAGACTATGTCATTGTCCGCCAGCGAGATACTCGTGATGTCAAAATCACCAGAGCCATGAGAGGAGTCGAGTGCTGGACCGACCATCGGCTGGTGCAGTCTGTCCTCAACCTGCACATTGCACCAGCACACAGGAAGAGGCCGAAGCTCACCCGACCTTCATTCAACCTGACCAAGCTGAAGCGTCCGGACGTCAAGGAAAACTTTCAGTCCCACCTTGATGACCTGCTAACTGCCCATGGACCGTTGACTGTCAACCCAACTGAAATGTGGAACCAGTTCAAGGGGATGGTGACGGAGTCTGCCAAAGATGTGCTTGGACCCAAGCAGAGAGTACACCAGGATTGGTTTGATGAGAACAATGAAGAGATCAACAAGCTACTGGAGCAAAAGCGCAGTGCCTTCATCGAGTGGCAGAACGACATCAACTCCTTGTCCAAGAAAGACCGCTTCAAACACCTCCAGAGAAAAGCCCAGAGAGAGCTCCGCAACATGCAGGACACCTGGTGGGACGGCAAAGCAAAAGAACTTGAACACTTCGCTGAATCCAGCAAATCCAAGGAGTTTTTCAGCGCTATGAAAGCTGTCTACAGCCCTGCCAGATCCAGCACAACCCCTCTCCTTTCCGCCGACAGCTTCACCTTGCTAAAAGACAAAGGCAGCATCACTGAGCGCTGGAGAGAGCACTTCTCAAATCTGTTGAACCTGCCTTCCACTGTCGATCCCGCGGCCCTGGACATGATTCCCCAGAAGCCGACACTGGATGACCTTGAACTCCCGCCAACCCTGGACGAGGTCAAGAAAGCGATCAACCAGACTAGCTCCGGCAAGGCTGCAGGCATGGACGGCATCCCCGCAGAGCTCTTCAAGGCAGCTGGACCTGAGACCATTGATGCCTGCCTCAACATTCTGACATGCATCTGGGCAGAGGAGAACATGCCACAGGAATTTAGAGATGCTACAATCGTCTCCCTGTTCAAGAACAAGGGCAGCAAAGCAGACTGTGTCAATTACCGAGGGATCTCACTCTTGTCCATTGCTGGAAAGATCCTTGCGAAAGTCATCCTCAACCGCCTGATCAGCTCTGTATCTGAGGAAGCACTCCCAGAGGCGCAATGCGGCTTCAGACCTGGCCGCAGCACAGTCGACATGGTCTTCTCTGTGAGACAGGTCCAGGAGAAATGCATTGAGCAGCACATGGACTTCTAAGCTGTCTTCATAGATAATAATTACGGTATTTATAATGCGCTTATCTTATAATAATTATAACTCTAAGCGCGCACTCAAAACTCGCACACGCATGCGCACGCTTTAGACAACGACTCACGTACCACAAATAGTGAAATACATTACGACAGTCAGCTTGGGGTGGGGAGTGTGGTGGTATAGTGCTAGAACTGTTGAAAGAGATGAGTTTTGAGGGCGGACTGGAAGGAGGAGAGAGAGAGTGTTTCTGACGGAGAGAGAGAGTGGGAGAGTGTTCCAGGTGGGTGGACCGTATACTGAGAAGGAGCGGGGGTCGAAAGTGCTGAATTTGGTGCGGGGTATGTGGAGGCGGAGAGGGTCGGAGGCGGAGCGGAGGGAGCGGGGAGGAGTGTAGGGGTGAAGTAAGTTTGAGAGATAGGCAGGAGCACAGTTGTTCAGGGATTTGTAGCAGAGAGACAGAATCTTGTATTGGATGCGTTGGGGGATGGGAAGCCAGTGAAGGAGTTTGAGCAGGGGAGTGATGTGGTCAGATTTGTTCTTTCTGAGGACGAGGCGGGCAGCATTGTTCTGGACGCGCTGGAGAGTGAAGTAGTGGAGTGAGGGAGGCCGGAAAGGAGGGAGTTGCAGTAGTCGATGCGAGATAGGATGAGAGAGACAGCATGTTTCTTGGCAGCTTCGGTAGTGAGGTATTTTCTGATCTGACTGATGCGGTGGAGGTGGAAGTAGCTTGCCTGGGCCGTGGCGGAGACGAAGCTGGACATGGAAAGAGAGGAATCGAGGATAACACCGAGGTTTTTGGCCGAGTCAGAGAGGAAGATGTGGGTGCTGTCGAGTTGAAGGTGGAGAGAGGGAGGGAGCTGTGAAAGTTTCTGGCGAGTGCCTACCAGCAAGGCTTCCGTTTTGTCGTCATTCAGTTTAAGCTTGTTTGCTGTCATCCAGTTTTTCACGTCTTCGTAGCAGTCAGCCGTGCTAGTCAGTAGTGACTGAGTGTTGTCGAATTTGTCTTTGTCTAGTGGTTGTGAGTCGTCAGCGTAGAGGTGGTGGTGTATGTGGTGAGACTGGATGATGTTGGACAGGGGAGAGGTGTAGAGTGTGAAAAGGACCGGACCCAGGACGGACCCCTGTGGAACTCAGCAGGAGAGCGTGACTGGGTTGAAGGAGACGCCGTCGATGGTGACGGACTGCTGTCTGTCAGAGAGGTAGGAGAGAAACCAGGAGTGAGCAGAGTCAGTGATGCCAAAGGAGTGGTGAAGGCGGTGGGGGAGGATAGAGTGGTCTATAGTGTCGAAGGCGGCAGAGAGGTCGAGTAGCGTATGAAGGGAGATGTTGCCCGAGTCGGTGGAAAGAAGCATGTCGCTTAAGATATGTAGAAGGGCTGTTTCAGTGCTGTGATGTTTGCGATAGGCAGACTGGAAGGGACTGAGGAGGTTGTTGTCGGCGATGTGGAGGTTGAGCTGGTTGAGAACGACCTTCTCAAGAAGCTTGGACAGGAAGGAGAGATTGGAGACTGGGCGATAGTTTTTGAGTTCGTTTGGGTCGAGGTTGTGTTTTTTGAGGAGAGGACGGACGATGGCGGACTTGAAAGATATCAGGGACGGAGCCGTTCTTTAGAGATGTGTTGATGATGTCAGTAATGAAGGGCAGAAGTTTTGGAAGGCCGTCCCGGTAGAGAGAAGCTGGGAGAGGGTCTATTTCGCAGGTTTTGAGAGGCATGGACTTTATGGTCTTGAGGACTTCGTCCTGAGAGACGGGCCGGAAGGACGAGAGGGGGGTGCCGGAAAAGGGGGTGTCGGGAGGGCAAGGCGGATAAGGCAGAGTGTCGATTGTTTTGCGCAGAGTTTGGATTTTGTCGGAAAAATAGGTGGAAAAAGCGGACGGGAGTTCTTCTTTGCTGTGTGTGTTGGGGAGAGGAGAGTCTTTAGCCATGTCTAGGAATGTGTTCTTGGTAGCGTAGAGGGTTTTGGAAGAAGTGGATTCCGAGAACCTGTTGACGATCTGACCAAAGCATTCGACACCGTAAACAGAGAAGCGCTTTTGGTCATCCTCTCAAATCTCGGCTGCCCCATGAAGTTCACCAACATCATCCGCCTCTTCCATGATGGAATGGTAGGAGTTGTCCAGTCAAACGGCGACACATCCGCACCCTTCGACATTTCCAACGGTGTGAAACAAGGTTGTGTTCTTGCCCCCGTGATGTTTAACCTGTTCTTCACGTGTGTCCTGACCGATGCAGTACGCTACCTTGAGAAGGGAGTGTACCTGAAGTACAGACTAGACGGCTCTCTCTTCGACCTCCGTCAACTGAACGCCAGGACTAAGACCATCGAGAGACTGATCCTTGAGGCGCTGTTTGCCGATGACTGTGCGCTGATGGCGTACACGGAGTCTGACCTCCAGACCATCGTCAACAGGTTCTCGGAAGCCTCTCGACTGTCCTCACCATCAGTCTCAGCAAGACCGAGGTCCTGCACCAACCGGCCCCAGGCACAAGAGCCCCCCCCCCCCCCCAAGTGTACATCGAAGGCACCGAGCTAAAGACTGTCGACCAGTTCAGGTACCTTGGGAGCATCCTCTCTTCTGACGGTACTATCGACAAGGAAATCGCAGCTCGCATCAGCAAAGCCAGCAAAGCCCTGGGTCGCCTGCGCACTCGTGTGTTGAATAACAACAACGTCAAGCTTTCCAACAAGATCAAAGTCTACAAGGCAGTAGTTCTCCCCAGCCTCCTCTACGGCTGTGAGTCATGGACGCTGCACAGAAAGCACCTCAAGCAGCTTGAACATTTCCATATGAGATCCCTGCGCTCACTCATGAGC
>BTPG01000005.1:55440445-55475445 GCA_036245525.1 Semisulcospira habei
GACACAGGCAGGGATATACTCATTCTCGGTGATTTTAACATTGACATATCAAAACCCCATACGATGTGGCAATGTACAACAATGTTGTTTGGACTAAAACAGATGATTACCACTGCAACCAGAGTAACCCACTCTTCGTGTACTTTAATTGACCATATCTATACTAACAACATCAAGCTATCACGGAAACTGATGTCCCTTCACTAGCTGTCAGTGACCACTTTCCCATCACCTGTACATGGTCATGTTATGTTCCTAAACAGAGCCGAACCCAACATTATTACACTACTTATAGATGTTTTAGAAAACTAGATAGAGATAGTTTCCTTCATGACCTCAGTTTTTTGCCGTTCCATGAAGTTTACAATCACAATGACCCTGATGTAGCGCTCTCACTGTGGCTTGAGCTGTTCCTCGGAGTGCTAAATAAGCATGTCCCTTTAAAAAGGAAACGAGTCCGGTGCCGTGAGCCCCCCACCTGGATTACGGAGAAGATTAAATAAACCATGGAAGCCAGAAATCGAGCCAAGCGGGACAAAGATTTTATTGAGTTCAAAAGGTTACGTAACAGAGTCAAATACCTTATCCGGAAGGCACAAAAAGCACTGGTAGAGAAAACCATACGCGGCGGGAATCGTCTTCAACATAGAAAGTTTTAAACTTACTAACTAACAATAGTAAAAATCGTTGTGCAAATACGACTGCCAACCTTACAGCCGATGCATTTAACGACCACTTCATTTTAGCCCCGAAATCTTTACTAAATGCTGAAGGTTTGGATCAGGTGGAACATGTCGCATCGCAGAAGCTTACTGACTTTTGTAAGCAAAGACTGCTTTTAATATCCCCTGCATCGCTGTACATGAAGTGGGCAGATTTATCTCTAGTCTCAAGAACCAAACGTCAGCTGGCATTGATGGTATCAATGGTTTTATCCTAGAACTTTCTATTCCATACATTGTGGAAAGCTTAACCTATATTTAAAACCTATGTATTCAAAATAATATTTTTCCGGTGGCTTTCAAAAAATCTAAAGTGGTACCTATATCCAAAACAAAAGGCACACCTGATCCAAATAATTTTCGGCCTATATCCATATTATCTTTTCTATCGAAGCCTAATGAGAAGCATGTACACAAACATCTTCTCGAATTCCTGGAAGAAAAGTCTCTCCTGAACAAATATCAATCTGATTTTCGCCCTAAACATTCGTGTCACACTGCCTTGGTTCATATGATTGACACTTGGCTGCTCAACATCAACAAAAACAAAATGTCTGGTGCAGTCTTTCTAGACCTAAAAAAAGCGTTCGACCTTATAAACCACGAAATTTTATTAGAGAAACTAGACTGCTACTTTAACAATAACAGCCCAGGGACACTCTCATTCTTTCGTTCATATATCATAGGGAGAATTCAAACTGTGTACATCAATGCTACCTTCTCTTCTGAAAAGCGTGTTGAGTATGGCGTGCCCCAGGGATCCATACTAGGACCGTTACTTTTCTGTTTGTTTATAAATAATCTTCCACTTCATATATCCAATCCAAATACCGAATGTGACATGTTTGCCGATGATTCAACTCTTCACGCTGGCGGGAAAACTGTACCTGAAATATCAAGCAATCTTCATCTTTGTCTTCAGGAGGTCTCACTGTGGTGCAAAAATAATCAAATGCTTGTAAATCCATCCAAAACGAAAAGCATGCTAATCACAACACGCCAAAAGCATCAGCTCCGCCCCCATTCACTTAACATCTCTTCCTTCAGTTCCCATTGAGCAAGTCAAGGAATATCGCCTCCTCAGTGTAATTGTTGATGACCAACTGTGCTGGTTGCCCCATCTAACACAACTAGGGAAAACATTATCAAAGAAGCTATTTTTACTGTCAAGATTAAAATCTATCATTGATACTAAGACACGAAAGCTTTTTTTCAACTCCTACATAAAACCTCACATTGACTACGCATCTACTATTTGGGACGGCTGTAGTAAGGCTAACCTTAAGCGGATTAATTCTCTATACAATCGCGCAGTTAAACTGATCCTCCCAAATCCCCTCTCTAACTTTGGAGGAAAAGATTCAGGCAACAGGGCTCCTTCCTTTACATCAACACCTTACGTTTAATAAGTGCGTACTTATGCACAAAGCACTGAACGGGAAAGCCCCCCTCTACCTGTCTAAGCTTTTTACTGAGAGCGAAAGGGTTTACAGCACTTTGAGGAACAGTCTCGTCATTGAACGGCCCCGAATTGACTTGTTTAAATTCAGCCTTTCTTACGCGGGTGCCTATTTATGGAACTCACTTCCTCCAAATATACAGCAAACGAGACATATTCCATTGTTTAGGACGAAAGCTTTTAAATACATCTCTGAGCAAACTTGAAAGAAACGTAGATAATATGTCCAAAAGAGCCACGTCAATGATTTCCTGTGGTCCTCCGTTTTGCACTTGTTAGCCTTTACATAATATCTCTCTTTATCGTAGTGTTTTGCCTGCTCGCTAAATTCCTACACATGAGTAGCTGTGTCATAAGTGTGCAGTCCCTTTCTATAAACACACTTTACATCGCCCCCCCCCCCTCCCCCCCCAAGACCCTGTCATTTTGCTGTGTGTGTGTGTGTGTGTGTGTGTGTGTGTGTGTGTGTGTGTGTGTGTGTGTGTGTGTGTGTGTGTGTGTGTGTGTGTGTAATCTTCAGCGACTTTGGAACTTGTACCGGAATGTAACACAAGTGACCTGTGGGTGTAGCCGCTTGTTTGGTGCTGTTAACATATTGTTTTAATGTTGCTTTTAATGTTGTAGTTTAGCAAGGACAAACATGAAAAGAGGCCTGTGCGCCTATTGTTTCCATCCTTGAGAAATAAAGTATCATTCATTCATTCATTCATTCATTCATTCATTCATTCATTCACTCACTCACTCACTCACTCACTCTCTCTCTCTCTCTCTCTCTCTCTCTCTCTCTCTCTCTCTCTCTCTCTCTCTCTCTCTCTCTCTCTCTCTCTCTCTCTCTCTCTCTCTCTCTCTCTCTCAAGTCATTGTGTGGAGGACAGGCGACAGTGGCACAGCAAGGGAAGTGGGCGCTACGGGGAGTGATTAGCATAGGTCAGGTGTCATGGGACTCAGTGCCAGTGCGAGGCGCTTCATTCAATTCCACTGTCCCGTCGTTTGTATTGTTGCAAGCCAGACATCACCAAAAGAAGCTGAATTCAGGTGTTTTTTTTTTTTTTTTTTTTCAGTTCTCAGTTCGGAGTTTAGGGAACAGGGCTGAAATTGATTATGCAAAATCATCCACTGCTGACTTCCGTTAGGAAAACGAAATGGTTTGTCACGTGCGGGGACGACGCTTCCTGTGTATGTGACGGCCACGAAACAAAAAGACGGCAATCCATGCTGGACGTAGAACAACGCCACCAGGGCAATACGCCTGACAGTCGGGTACATTGTGTCACGGTGGCTGGCGGGACGGAACATTGTGTCACGGTGTCTGGCGGGAGGGAACATTGAGTCGCGGTGCCTAGCGAGCTGACTGCGGGCGTCGTGCCCCCGGGAAACTTTGCATGCTGAGACTGTGTCGAGGTGGCTAGTGGTAGCGCTCGATGTGATGCGGTACCTGGTGAGAGGTTGTTTTTGCCTACCGTATTAAAATACGGTAGACTTTAAAATGGGGCTGGTCGAAGCTCATTACGGAGCATGCACATGACGTTTTTGGCGTGCAGGGCAGAAATTCTGGCAAAGAAGTGACACGATAAAATGACGTCACTTCTAACTACGCAAACCTTGATAGAGAACGTCTTTTGGGCGCCAAAACGCCTTGTGTGTGTGTGTGTGTGCGTGTTTGTGTGTGTGCGTGCGTGTGTGTGTGTGTGTGTGTGTGTGTGTGTGTGTGTGTGTGTGTGTATGTGTGTGTGTGTGTGTGTGTGTGTGTGTGTGTGTGTGTGTGTGTGTGTGTGTGTGTGTGTGTAGACGAAAGACCTAAAACGGGTGACTGTCTTTACCATCCTTATGGAAACTGGGTATGTGTATAATTCTGGGTTTCCAAGTCAGACACCCATTTTTTCTGAGGGTTGTTTCTGCATTGTCTTGCGGTAAAGATTCATAAAAAGTAAAAAAATCCGTTTTTCTCATTTTGGCGTTAACACATGCACTTTTGTGTTTAACAGACACGCCGGTAGTGTGTTTGAAAACTTGTCCCTCCCAGCAATGTGTGTGTGTGTGTTGTGACACAGAACCCTGAAAATGAGCGTGTATGTATTACATCACCCTTCTCAGCTAGCTATAAATAACTTCATAGCTGATATGGGTCAGGGGGGATATTTTGTTGTTTTAGGGAGTAAATTGTTTATGTTTCTACAGAATTAGGTTTGTTATTTGAGGGTGTGGTTGTTTTGTTAAAAAAAGTGTTGAGTTGTAATGTACTTCCGGGGTGATGTGGAGAAAGGTCATGTCTAGTGGCAGATTTGAGATTCATGTATACGTTCACCAGGGACTTAGCCTATACGTTTTCTACGTTTGTTTCCATGTCAGATGAAGAATATTTGATCTGAAACGTCGTTCTTTGTTTCTATTTTAAAGGGTTTTTCGCCACTATCTTCTGTTTTAGTTTGACTTAGCCTATAATTATATTCGTGCGCCGGTTGCTAAGAAGTGAAGTGATTGTATGAGTGCGCATTGTAAGAGAGGACGTTTAGACTTTGGGTGAGGCTGCTGTTGTCTTTTGTCCTGCCCGACCTTTTGGTTGAACCTGTTGCTTTATTTTGTAGGTTTGTCGATGTTATCAATGCCGCATCTCCTTTTGGATTGTATGCACAAATTGATTGAATGGAAATGACGTCACAGAGTCAGCGTCGTTTCATGCGTCGTCTGCACCAGTCGGTCGTTTAGTGCAGTTAAAAGAGTGCAGGCTTGGATGGGCCATTTTCTGATGTAATAGTAAAGTATTATTTGTGTGAATGCTGTCCGTTTGAAGGAAGGTTGATTGATTGTACATAGCTTAACGTCCCGACAGCAACAAGACTTTCTCAGGACGTGCCTGCACTGCTAGTGACAAAAACTCAACAGAATATTGAATGTATGTCGCCAGCCGGTCCAATACGTTAAATAAAACCTACGACATGGGGCCTAAATAAAGCTAAGACCATTTAGCAACACACATCGAATATCAAGAGCCACAGGCAGCGCAGACAGTAGGGAGAGTTTAAAAAAGGAAAATGCAGGTGAATGGACCAAGGGTAGACAGAAACACATGCCCCCGGAATATAGAGAAAAAAACCCACCCTGTGGGGCTGACCAGGGTGCCCCTGGGAACTAAAAAGTCCCCCAGGGCAGACCCGGTTGGGGGTGTTTGAAGGAAGGACTGGAAAGTCGAGTGTTGAGGGCAGACCGGTTGGGGGTGTTTCAGGGAAGGACTGGAAAGTCGAGTGTTGAGCGAAGCCCGAGAGAAGGCGAGGATGGGAAAAATATCCAGCACTATACGTTGGAATAGATGCATATCAGTTACGACATGCTTGTAAATTAAAACACTTTTAACCCCACCCGGGTCTGCCCTGGGGGACTTGGGTGGGGTTAACTACTTTTTATTTCCCAGGGGCACCCTGGTCAGCCCCACAGGGTGGGTTTTTCTCTCTATTCTGGGGCATGTGTCTCTGTCGGCCCTTTGTCCATTCACCTGTATTTGACTTTTTAAAACTCTCCCTACTGTCTGCACTGCCTGTAGCTCTTGATATTGGATGTGTGTTGCTAAATGGTCTTAGCTTTATGTAGGCCCCATGTGTTAGGTTTATTTAATGTATTTGACCGGCTGGCGATATACATTCAATGTTCTGTTTAGTTGTTGTTTTTTCACAAGCAGTGCAGGCACGTCCTGAGAAAGCCTTGTTGCTGTCGGGACGTTAAGTAATGTACAATAAAACACTTTTAACATTAAGAAAAGTTGAGTTAAAAGAGGTTTTAAAACAGTTTTCATAAAAACTTTTGCCCGACACGCTTCTAAAAACAACATTTTCTTAGTTTTAAACCTTGTACCGCGCCATAAACGCCGCGATTGCTTTTCAGTCTTAGCTGTCCTATAGTGTGGAATGTGGGACTTTGCCAACTGGATCCATCTGGTGCACTCCAAATGAGCATTTGTGAGTGGTTTGACGTGCAACTCAGTGTGCGCCTCTGAAATGACCTACTGATTCCACTGATAATGAAACTCTTTCATTCATAAGAGTGCATTGAGCAGCTCTATAAACCAAAAGTGATGACCCCCTCTCCCCCCCCCCCACCCTCCCCTCCCCCCCCCCGCCCCGCCCCCCACACACACACACTTCTCCCCCCACCCCAACCCCTTACAACCCCACTCAAACAATCATAATAGTAAAATCAACCAAAGGTATCTTTAGTGAGGTATTTTCACTGTAATCCCAGTTTTGTGTGAGAGGCACCCACTTTTGGGGTAAACACCCATTTTTTTTCCATCCAGTGGCTCTGTTTCTAGAAAATGTCTATTTTATTTTAAGTTGTAGAGCTTAGTTATAAGGTGAGTTCTAAACATTGGCATCAACTCCAGAGCCCTAGAATAAATAGAAATATGGGAACCCATTTTCACATAAAATGGTAGGTCACCCAGTCTGAGGGTTTTGTGTTCATGTGTGTGTGTGTGTGTGTGTGTGTGTGTGTGTGTGTGTGTGTGTGTGTGTGTGCCAGCGACTAGAGTCCGCGTTTGAGGACGAACAAGCTTGTAATTTTAGGATATTGTCCCTAAAAGAATTATCTCGAGACCTTTTTTTCGATGTTTGATTAAGATGCTCATTGGCGAGCAAAATAGCCGTTTCTAAAAAAAAAAACCCACGGTTGATCCACAATGGAGTTCGTAAAAACCAGCATTGTACTTCTAGAACGTTTTGAGTGATAATTAAATATTTTGTCACAAAAAATTAATTTCACGAATTATATGGGTTAGTCTTTAAAACAATTGAATCTTTTTATGAAAAAAAAATTCTTATCATTAATAATCGCATGATTTTTTTTGTATACGGTATTTACATAAGCCTACATTTTGTCTCGGATGTCGGGTACGATTAGGTCAATTGTGACCTGTATACCCTAGGTCTAAAAATCAGACAATTTTGTAAACCACGTTTTCGGAATCATTTGTAAAACAGCTAACATAATTTTAATTTTTCTTTTACGAAATCAACTATATTCTCATTAATATTAGCATGATATTTCATAAACAGTGTTTGCATAAGCCTGCTATTTGTCGCGGACATGGGGTAGGATTAGGTCACAATTGTGACCTGTAAGCCATAGGGGTGAAAATCAGCAAGAAAATTGCAAAGTTGATCCTCTGATACGTCAAATGTTAGTACTGCTATGAGTGACGTGTGAACACGGCGTCGTGGGACTAATGATGCCATGACGTTAACCTTGAAGTGACGTCATTTCGATGCTTGTGCTATTATTCTTCTTTAGACTAGCTACGCCAGACCACAGACTGAACTTACGAATGGCGGGAATCGCCGTGTGTCCGTCTTTATTTCTGTGTGCCAGTGTGTGTGGATCAGAGGATGGGTTAGAGTAGAAGGAGATGGACTCCTGTCGTTACACGAGCCCACAGAGCGTACTAATGGCGGGAAGCGCCGTGTGACCGTCTTTATTTGTGTGCTCCGACGTGTGTGTTGATCAGAGGTTGGCTTAGAGAGGAGGGAAATGGATCAGCACTATAAGCCTAAAAATATGAACGACTCTGAATGTTCCTAAAAGATAAAAACATCTGAGCTCCAAACAATACGGTAGACTCTGGGCATGAAATCCTCGTCTTGGTTTTAAAAGTGTGTCGTGACTGCAAATCTCACTTGGCTTTTACCAAACGTGGACTTCCTGTCTTTAGCGTTCACAGGGGAGTAGTGTCACCGCAACCCCCTCCGTACCCCCCCCCCCTCCCCAACCGCTACCCCCATCCCCCATCCCCCCCCCCCCCCACACACACACACACACGCACCATCACTCTCGGTGTGAATGTCATCTGTGATTACGTCAGGCTGCGTAACTCCCACTCCCATCACCCCTGATTGTCTCCCCTGATCGTCGCTTAGTGGTCGCGATGTGCAGATCTCCTGCTACAGACTGCGGCTTTGTCACTAATGTTAAGAAACTCTGAGCAATTAGAGGCTAGTCAGCCATGAGTGCTGCCCCTTGAGGTAGGCGCACGTTTTGTGAAGGTCACGTGGGTAATCAAACCGACATTGCAGCTAACACAATTACACAACCACGATGACATCAGTCTCCTCACACAGAGAGAGAGAGAGAGAGAGAGAGAGAGAGAGAGAGAGAGAGAGAGAGAGAGAGAGAGAGAGAGAGAGAGAGAGAGAGAGAGAGAGAGAGAGAGAGAGAGAGAGAGAGAGATGGTTTGTTTGATGTCATGATGGCGGGAGTGCCCAGTGTGGCCGACATCTGAAGCGTGGATTTCAGTTTACCGCCGGTTCTACAAAATATCGCTTTCACCTGTCCCTTGCTGCATGGCCGCGTGTCACGGGTCAGCCCCTGTTTAAACCCTTCACTGCCGAGATAAACTAAACACGATCCAAACTGCAAGAGACATAGATCCTCATGAGCCCCGCAACTGCGGGGGCTCATGAGGATCTATGTCTCTTGCACTGGGATCGTGTGGACGTTTCTGTCATCATTGAAGAAGTTCAGTCTCTCTCACTGGGATCGTGTGGACGTTTTCTGTCATCATTGAAGAAGTTCAGTCTCTCTCACTGGGATCTTCCTGACGATTTCTGTCATCATTGAATAAGTTCAGTCTCTCTCACTGGGATCGTCCTGACGTTTTCTGTCATCATTGATGAAGTTCAGTCTCTCTCACTGGGATCGTCCTGACGTTTTCTGTCATCATTGAAGAAGTTCAGTCTCTCTCACTGGGATCGTCCTGACGATTTCTGACATCATTGAAGAAGTTCAGTCTCTCTCACTGGGATCGTCCTGACGATTTCTGTCTTCATTGAATAAGTTCAGTCTCTCTCACTGGGATCGTCCTGACGATTTCTGTCATCATTGAAGAAGTTCAGTCTCTCTCACTGGGATCGTCCTGACGATTTCTGTCATCATTGAAGAAGTTCAGTCTCTCTCACTGGAATCGTCCTGACGATTTCTGTCATCATTGAAGAAGTTCAGTCTCTCTCACTGGGATCGTCCTGACGATTTCTGTCATCATTGAAGAAGTTCAGTCTCTCTCACTGGGATCGTGTGGACGTTTTCTGTCATCATTGACGAAGTTCAGTCTCTCTCACTGGGATCGTGTGGACATGTTCTGTCATCATTGAAGAAGTTCAGTCTCTCTCACTGGGATCGTCCTGACGATTTCTGACATCATTGAAGAAGTTCAGTCTCTCTCACTGGGATCGTCCTGACGATTTCTGTCATCATTGAAGAAGTTCAGTCTCTCTCACTGGGATCGTCCTGACGTTTTCTGTCATCATTGAAGAAGTTCAGTCTCTCTCACTGGGATCGTCCTGACGATTTCTGTCATCATTGAAGAAGTTCAGTCTCTCTCACTGGGATCGTCCTGACGATTTCTGTCATCATTGAAGAAGTTCAGTCTCTCTCACTGGGATCGTGTGGACGTTTTCTGTCATCATTGAAGAAGTTCAGTCTCTCTCACTGGGATCGTCCTGATGATTTCTGTCATCATTGAAGAAGTTCCGTCTCTCTCACTGGGATCGTCCTGACGATTTCTGTCATCATTGAAGAAGTTCAGTCTCTCTCACTGGGATCGTCCTGACGATTTCTGTCGGCACTGTTGGGGTTAATCGATTCAGCAACAGACAGCGTAATAATGCAAGATGGATCGACAATGGTAGTTGAAGAGCGGTGTCAGCAAGGCTTTGGACTCAGGGTCCAAGCTATTCTATCACTACCATGAAACTTTCATGTTTAATCTGTCTCCTTAGCCGGCATTCTACTGAGAAGAACTCTCACATTGTTTCAGTTTTACCGTATAAACACTTTGACAAAGGCGCTCGCAAACACACACACACACACACACACACACACACACACACGCCCGTGTGTGTGTGTGTGTGTGTGTGTGTGTGTATGTGTGTCTGTGTGTGTGTGTGTGTGTGTGTGTGTGTGTGTGTGTGTGTGTGTGTGTGTGTGTGTGTGTGTTTTTGCGTCGCTAATCTCGGTTTTTGGAGAACCACTCCACGCCACAGAAATCTGTTTCCTCGACACTCGTCACCAAAACCCCCACACTCCACCGCAGTCAAAAAGACAGCCGTCAAACAAGTCTGTCAACATGCCCCAACATCGGCAGGAAACACAGATCCTCATGAGCTCAATGCAGCCGTAAGGGCTCGTGGCAATAGTTGCCACCTGCCTTTTTTACATTCTCCTCAGGCGGAAGACATGCTGGGAGTTGAAGACGATCTCTACAAAACAATCACAGCTTGATTCTGTCGTCAAACTTTTGTTTCTGACGTGCCGACAATGCCGGCAATCACACAACGTGGCCATCCAGGCCCCGAGCAAAACCACACACGGAACACAAAGCCGCCAAGTGCCGCTCTAACTCCACATCAAGCGTCTTGTCTTTTGGCCGCCTGGGGGTACTGAAGGGGTGGGGTGTAGGGGTGGACTGGGCGGGGTGGACTGGGCGGGGTGGGGCGGGGTGCAGAAGATCGGTTATACTTGTTTTGGATGACGTCGTGCACGCGACATCCCACAATGCCGTGCTGGCCGGACGTGACGCACAAGCGGGTGACGGGATACGTCTCTGTCTCCAGCACGCGCTGATTACCGGCCTGCTCACTTTAATAGAGGATAATGAAGCGAGATGGAACAGTCAGCCCGCAATCAGCTCTATGGCTATACACTCAGGACCACACGGCAATCAGCTCTGTAGCTATACACTCAGGACCACACGGCAATCAGCTCTGTAGCTATACACTCAGGACCACACGGCAATCAGCTCTGTAGATATACACTTAGTCCCACAATCAGCTCGGTAGCTACACATTCATTGCTTTATGGCAATAACTTGCCTCTGCGCAAAAGACCATCTGACCGACGTCGGCCACCGTTGGCTCGTGCACGGCCGTACGCGGGCCAACAATGAGAGACGTCGGCCCGATGGCCTTTGCTCACTGGTTATAACTTCAGTAACGGCCCCTGGACAAACTCTCCATCTTAGTTACCCCCCACTCCCACCCCCCACCCCCACCCCCACCCCCGCGCCCGCCCACACCCCTCCCCCGTCGGCTGAAACTCTCGTGACCTCGGTCTTCCGCGAGAACGAGAACTAGCTTTGCTTAGACCAGTGTACACTACAATGGGGTGAACCGAAATAGCCCTGTGTACTGTCAGACGACGCAGATTGTGTTTGAAGCGTGACAATTCAATGCTAAACAAGACAACAGCCCTACGCTAGATAATGAACGTGGATTTTATTAAGTGAGCACGACCCAGCTACAAGAGGCATAGATCCTCATGAGCCCCCGCAACTGCGCCAGTACAGTACCGCAACTGCGGGGGCTCATGAGGATCTATGCCTCTTGTAGTTGGATCGTGTTCACCTTTTCTCGGCAGTGACGGGACTAACCTTACCCGACTGGGGGCCGACAGGAAAGTGTGCCTTGTGTGTATACCTCAGCACTGGGGCCCGACAGGAGAGTGTGCCTCGTGTGTATACCTCAGCACTGGGGCCCGACAGGAGAGTGTGCCTCGTGTGTATACCTCAGCACTGGGGGCCGACAGGAGAGTGTGCCTTGTGTGTATACCTTAGCACTGGGGGCCGACAGGAAAGTGTGCCTTGTGTGTATACCTCAGCACTGGGGCCCGACAGGAGAGTGTGCCTCGTGTGTATACCTCAGCACTGGGGGCCGACAGGAAAGTGTGCCTTGTGTGTATACCTCAGCACTGGGGGCCGACAGGAAAGTGTCATCATCATCAGTCCCTTGCCCGAACTGGGCGTTGGGGGGACTGAGAGGCAGCAGCAACAGACAGTGCTCTCCACTGAGTTCTATTTTGGGCGGTGGCAAGCAAGTCTGGCATCTCGAGTTCGGTCCATTCTTTTATGTTTGCGACCCAACTCTTTCTCTGACGACCTCGCCGACGACTTCCTTCGAGAGTGCCTTGGAGGATAGTCTTGGACAAGGTGTTGTGTCGGGTCACGTGGCCAAACCAAGCAAGCTTGCGCCGTTTCACGGTTGCCAGAAGGGGTTCATGTGGGCCCACCAGGGAAGTGACGATGCTCCGTACATATTCGTTGGTCTTGTGCTCGCGGTACGAGATGCGGAGCAACTTCCTCAGGCACTTGTTCTCAAAGGCCTGGATTTTCTTTTCTGAGTCTGCAAGCAGTGTCCAAGTCTCACAGCCGTAGAGTAGAATAGACACTACGAGGGACTTGTAAAGCCTGTACTTGATGGTGAAGCTGATGGAGTTACTTCGCCATATCCTGTCCAGCCTGGCCATTGCGGATGTTGCTGTACCTATCCTGATACGGATCTCTGCTATGCAACTACCGTCTTTGGACAAGGTGGCTCCCAAGTACTTGAAGCTATTGACCTCTTCTAGCTTCTGGCCATTCATGTGAATATTGCTGCTGCTGTCGCTTGTGGTGTTGATCATCACTTTGCTTTTATCCGTACTGATCTCCATGCCATAAGACCCTGCGCTACTTGAAAGTTTGTCTGTCAGGTTTTGGAGCTCACTATTGCTGCCTGCCATGAGGTCAATGTCGTCTGCGAATCGAAGATTGCACAGGGATCTGCCACCAATAGAGATTGAAGTATAGTGGTCGTGGAGGGTTTCCTGCATGATCTTCTCCAGGAATATGTTGAAAAGGACAGGAGAGAGCAGGCATCCTTGACGGACACCGATCGTCGTCCTGAAGAACTCGCTTGACTGATTGTTAAGTAGAACCGCGCTGCAGGCGTTCTTGTAAAGCGCTTCTATCATTTGGATCAGTCCCTCCTCTATGTTAAACGATCTCATGACTTGCCAGAGTCCGTCGTGCCAGACGCGATCAAATGCTTTCCTGAAATCAATGAAGTTGTGGTAGAGTTCGCGCTGATGCTGCAGATGTTTCTCGATCAGGACGCGGCAGTTGAAAATCTGCTCTACAGTGCTTCTTCCAACTCTGAAGCCAGCCTGTTCTTCTGCCAGCAGTTCCTCGGCGAAAGTTTTGAGGCGGTTGAGAATGATTCTAAGCATTACTTTGCTAGGGTGACTTATCAGACTGATAGTTCTGTAGTTCTGGCACTATTTCAGGTTTCCTTTCTTGGGGAGCGGGATCACTAGAGACTGTGTCCATTCTACTGGCCATTTCTTTTGCTCCCAGATCTTTTGACAGAGTGTAGTGAGGACCTTCGTTGTTACTTCTCCTCCATGTTTCAACAGTTCAGCAGGTACGTTGTCTACACCTGGAGACTTTCCTCCCTTCAGGCCGCGTACGGCTGCTTCCACCTCTTCAGCTAACACTGGCAGGTCTTCAGCCTTCCTGGCCCCAGCCTGGTTGTTTTGGAGGATGCTGGTGTCTGGCTCAGCCTTGTAGTTATACAAGTCTCGGCAGTACTCAGTCCATCTGTTTAGTACAGCAGTGTTTTCCGTAAGGAGTTGGCCGCTGCTGTCTTCGATGACTGTGGCTGTTCGCTGTTGAGTCTTGGTGAGGGTCCTTAGCGTTTCATAAGCCTTCTTGCTGTTGCCGTTTGCCATGCCCTCTTCCACGCTACAACACTGGTCTTCAATCCAATCTTCTTTGGCTTCTTTCATCCTCTTCCTGATCTTCTTGTTGACAAGTCTGTACTTGTTTGCTGATGTGAGGTCTTGGCCTCTCTTTTTCTTCCAGGCTCTCCTCTCATCACAGAGATCGAGGATGTCATCGGTGACCCAGGGCTGTTTGCGCTTCCTCTGCTTCCCCAGCACTTCTTCTGCTGTAGAAAGTAACACCTCTTTTATATTTCCAGCAAGGGTGTCTACGTCGCAGTCCAAAGTAGCCAAGGCTGCAAATCTGCCTCCCACCTGGGCTTGGAAGAGCTCTTCTACTTCCGGGTCTTTTAGCTTCTGGAGGTCGAATCTGATGCGAGGGCTCTTGCTATTTCGTTTCAATGCCAGCTTCAACTTGAGGCTAGTAAGGACGAGGTTGTGGTCGCTGCCAATATCAGCGCCAGGAAAGGACCTCGTTTGTGCTTTGTTAACGCTGGATTTGAATCGTCGAGGCAGCAAGATGAAGTCAATCTGGTTATGGACCAGGCCTCCTGGCGATTGCCATGTCACTGTTCTTGACTTCTTGTGTGGATGGAGGGTATTAGCAACGGTGAGACGGTGACTCTGTGCGAACTCTAAAAGTCGCAGGCCTCTGTCGTTTGTTTCTCCAAGGCCAAACTTGCCAGCTGTTCCTGCCCATTGTTGGTAGGCGTCAGGGCCGATCTTTGCATTCCAGTCACCGAGGACAGTCAGAATGTCTTTCTTAGGTGTTTTCTTGATGATGTTGTCCAGTTGTTCGTAAAATTCTTCTACTTCTTCATCATCATGATCTGCTGTTGGAGCGTATACTTGAATGATAGTGATGTTGTGCGGTCGGGCGGAGATGCGGATGGAGATTAGTCTGCTTGACACGGGGGTGCAGCTGATGACAGTTCCAGCCACCTCTTTCCTTACGATAAAAGCTACGCCATGTTCGTGCTTGGTTTCTTTTCCGCTGAACCAGATTTTATGGCCTTCATCTGTTGTTGTTTCTCCGAAGCCTGTCCATCGAACTTCTGCAAGTCCTACAATGTCCCAGCGATAGCGCTTCAACTCGTGGGTGAGTTCCTTCACTTTGCCGCACTGGTAGAGTGTGCGAACGTTCCAAGTTCCGATAGTTATTCCTTGCGTGGGCAGCTTGATGGTGGGTTTGGTTTCAGTAACACACTTGTCGTCCCCACCCTGGAGACCTCCAATGGGTTGCGGGGTCGTTGGTGATCCGGGCCCCGACCGATCCGGCATGTTATTCTTATTCTGTTGCTTGTCCATCAGTCCTTTCAATGGGCTTAGGCGAACTTGGCGGCGCCCGTCTCCTCTCCAAGTATTTCAACTGACTGAGAGACGCGTCAGCCCCTCACAACGTTTCGCCCGCCAGCAGAAGCGGTTACCGGGGTGTGGCTAGGTAAAGGACCTGGAGCCAGCTGTGAGAGTTGAGTGCCATGTGAAGACCAGTGCTCCCGCCTGCCCCAAGAGGCGCTGCTGGCTGAAAAGTCAAAGGTACTACTTCTCCATGAACACTCTACACCCCAGGAAAGTGTGCCTTGTGTGTATACCTCAGCACTGGGGCCGACAGGAGAGTGTGCCTTGTGTGTATACCTCAGCACTGGGGGCCGACAGGAAAGTGTGCCTTGTGTGTATACCTCAGCACTGCGGGCCGACAGGAGAGTATGCCTTGTGTGTATACCTCAGCATTGGGGGCCGACAGGAAAGTGTGCCTTGTGTGTATACCTCAGCACTGGGGGCCGACAGGAGAGTGTGCCTTGTGTGTATACCTCAGCACTGGGGGCCGACAGGAAAGTGTGCCTTGTGTGTATACCTCAGCACTGGGGCCCGGCAGGAGAGTGTGCCTTGTGTGTATACCTCAGCACTGGGGGCCGACAGGAGAGTGTGCCTTGTGTGTATACTGACCTCAGCACTGGGGGCCGACAGGAGTGTGTTACTTGTGTCAGTGTATACCCCAGCATGGGGGCCGACAGGAGAGTATGCCTTGTGTGTATATCTCAGCACTTGGGGCCGGCAGGAGAGTGTGCCTTGTGTTTATACTGACCTCAGCACTGGGGACCGACAGGAAAGTGTGCCTTGTGTGTATACCTCAGCACTGTGGCCCGGCAGCAGAGTGTGCCTTGTATGTATACTGACCTCAACACTGGGGGCCGACAGGAGTGTGTGCCTTTTGTCAGTGTATACCCCAGCATGGGGGCCGACAGGAGAGTGTGCCTTGTGTGTATACCTCAGCACTGGGGGCCGGCGACAGGAGTGTGTGCCTTGTGTCAGTGTATACCTCAGCACTGGGGGCCGACAGGAAAGTGTGCCTTGTGTGTATACCTCAGCACTGGGGGCCGGCGACAGGAGTGTGTGCCTTGTGTCAGTGTATACCTCAGCATTGGGGGCCGACAGGAGAGTGTGCCTTGTGTGTATACCTCAGCACTGGGGGCCGACAGGAGAGTGTGCCTTGTGTGTATACCTCAGCACTGGGGGCCGACAGGAGAGTGTGCCTTGTGTGTATACCTCAGCACTGGGGGCCGACAGGAGAGTGTGCCTTGTGTGTATACCTCAGCACTGGGAACGGGACGGCGCTGGCCACGCTGATTGCACGCTAACACAGTTATAGGAAGGGACAATGTTAACCGGCTGTCACTGCCAGTGGCCGCAGATTGTGTTTGTGACGTCATTGTAGAGTTAATGTCAGAGATCCGTCACAAGAACGTGGATACAATGTGGCTGCAGCAAGAGGCATAGATCCTCATCAGCCCAGCAGTTGCGGTGGCTCATGAGGATCTATACCTCTTGCAGCCCCCAGCCCCAGCACGTATTCAGTAAGTAGAAGGTTCTCAGGCGGAGGAGAGAGTGCGGACCTCTTCCGCAAAGAGTGCATGTTCCGTCGTCTGGATCCCGACTGTGGCACAAAGGCTGCATGTTCCGCCGTGCTGATCCCGTCTGTGGCACAAAGGCTGCATGTTCCGCCTTGCTGATCCCGTCTGCGGCACGAGGGCTGCATGTTCCGCCTTGCTGATCCCGTCTGTGGCACAAAGGCTGCATGTTCCGCCTTGCTGATCCCGTCTGCGGCACGAGGGCTGCATGTTCCGCCGTGCTGATCCCGTCTGTGGCACGAAGGCAGCATGTTCCGTCGTGTTGATCCCGTCTGTGGCACGAGGGGTGCATGTTCCGTCGTTTTGTTCCCGTCTATGTCACTAAGGCTGCATGTTTCCGTCGTGTTGATCCCGTCTATGTCACTAAGGCTGCATGTTCCGTCGTTTTGTTCCGGTCTATGTCACTAAGGCTGCATGTTCCGTTGTGTTCATCCCGTCTGTGGCACGAAGGCTGCTTGTTCCGTCGTGTTGATCCCGTCTGTGACACGAAGGCTGCATGTTCCGTCGTATTGATCCCGTCTGTGGCACGAAGGATCCATGTTACGTCAAGTTTGATTCCGTCTGTGGCACGAAGGCTGCATGTTCCGTCGTGTTGATCCTCTCTGTGGCACGAAGGCTGCATGTTCCGTCGTGTTGATCCTCTCTGTGGCACGAATGCTGCATGTTCCGTCGTGTTGATCCCGTCTGTGGCACGAATGCTGCATGTTCCGTCGTGTTGATCATGTCTGTTGCGCGAAGGCTCCATGTTCCGTCGTTTTGATCCCGTCTATGGCACGAAGGCAGCATGTTCCGTTGTGTTGATCCCGTCTGTGACACAAAGGCTGCATGTTCCGTCGTGTTGATCCCGGCTGAGGCACGAAGGCTGCATGTTCCGTCGTGTTGATCCCGTCTGTGACACGAAGGCTACATGTTCCGTCGTGTTGATCCCGTCTGTGGCACGAAGGCTGCATGTTCCGTCGTTTTGATCCCGTCTGAGGCACGAATGCTGCATGTTCCGTCGTGTTGATCCCGTCTGTTGCACGAAGGCTGCATGTTCCGTCGTGTTGATCCCGTCTGTTGCACGAAGGCTGCATGTTCCGTCGTGTTGATCCCGTCTGTGACACGAATGCTGCACGTTCCGTCGTGTTGATCCCGTCTGTGGCACGAAGGCTGCATGTTTCGTCACGTTGATCCCGTCTGTGGCACAAAGGATGCATGTTCCGTCGTGTTGATCCCGTCTGTGGCACGAATGCTGCATGTTCCGTCGTGTTGATCCTCTCTGTGGCACGAATGCTGCATGTTCTGTCGTGTTGATCCCGTCTGTGGCACGAATGCTGCATGTTCCGTCGTGTTGATCCCGTCTGTGGCGCGAAGGCTGCATGTTCCGTCGTGTTGATCCCTTCTGTGGCACGAAGGCTGCATGTTCCGTCGTTTTGATCCCGTCTGTGGCACGAAGGCTGCACGTTCCGTCGTTTTGATCCCGTCTGTGGCACGAATGCTGCATGTTCTGTCGTTTTGATCCCGTCTGTGGCACGAAGACTGCACGTTCCGTTGTGTTGATCCCGTCTGTGACATAAAGGCTGCATGTTCCGTCATGTTGATCCCGGCTGAGGCACGAAGGCTGCATGTTCCGTCGTGTTGATCCTTTGTGGCACGAAGGCTGCATGTTCCGTCGTGTTGATCCCGTCTGTGGCACGAAGGATCCATGTTACGTCGTGTTTGATTCCGTCTGTGGCACGAATGCTGCATGTTCCGTCGTGTTGATCCCGTCTGTGACACGAATGCTGCATGTTCCGTCGTGTTGATCCCGTCTATGGCGCAAAGGCTACATGTTCCGTCGTTTTGATCCCGTCTGTGGCACGAAGGAAAACATGTGAAGTGTTGGGATCACTCGGGTATGGCAGTTGCAAACAATGTAATGAAAACACGGGGTGAGAAAAATTAATAATGGTGGTTACTGACTCGATCACAGAGGACATAATTATTTGACATTAACGTTCTTCACTCAAATGACACAGGCTGAAAACAGTGGCACTCTGCGTTTACAGAACACAGACGCATATAGGGCAACGGACATAGATTGTCATCGATTAACACACTGGCACCAGTGGCTGACAGAACACGGAAGTAGGTGGGACGAGAGAGAGAGAGAGAGAGAGAGAGAGAGAATCAATGAATCAATGAATCAATGAATCAATGAAACTTTATTTTACAACGGTTTAGGCATTGACATCGTCATCGACACAGCCATTTTACAAACCTGCCGTTGCTAGAGAGAGAGAGAGAGAGAGAGAGAGAGAGAGAGAGAGAGAGAGAGAGAGAGAGAGAGAGAGAGAGAGAGAGAGAGAGAGAGAGAGAGAGAGAGAGAGAGACGTGTCACGCAAGCTTTAGTTTTGTCAAGTGGCGTGCCAGTTATAAAGTCAGTGAGCTGTCGTTTTGAAGGCGGGGTCAGGGTGACATGACCTTCATCAAATACTGACATCGAATTAATGTCTCTTCACTACGGCAAAAACAAATTATTTCGGCACAGCGGAGAACTATTGGTTGATTGTACTTCAGCTGTTTAACGTCCAGACGGCGACAGACACGTTCTGAGGACATGCCGGCACAGCGTGTAGCAAAACAACAACAGACCATCAGTAAATGTAGCATTGGCGTCGTTGTCATCATCACCAACAATCATCAACAGCGTTATTAACATCAAAAGAGGTATTCTGATAAAATAAACCGCACTGATCTTCTCCCGGGTTCTGACCTTGACACTATCACAGCCAAAATACCGGGAGACCTGAGACAAGGGAAACAACCCCTGGGACACGGGACAGGATTCCCTGATCCCCGCACAGCGGCCCCACCTCTCTGTCGACTCTCAGTCATTCCCGCCTTTGTCCCAGGGGCCACCACCGACCATCTCCACAGCGCCCCCCCCCCCCCCCCCCCAGCGGGTGACATGGGACGACACCACAGTGAGCAGCTCATTGGACCGACCAGCCCAACAGCGCCCCCTACCGAATGACACTTTGGGACGACTACCCGGTGAACTGCTCATTGGGCCGGCGTAGTAGCACCTTGCTGGTGGCAAGCGTAGGATTTAAGGTCACTCGTGCATAGACCTCGGGCCAACGACGGCCGCAGTGGGCCTATACACGGCTGTGCGCGGGCCCATTGCGGTCGTCCTGGGCCCCAAGACGTGTTGCTACTGGGGTATAGGCGCGGAAGGTTGGTGGTGGTGGTTGGGGGATTACAACTTCATGTGAAAGGGATATTTCAAACTCAATGAGCGGTGATTATGGTTAAATATTTCGGGCAGCCAATCAGAGAGGCGGATCTTACGACTGTCGCCCCATCTGGCGGGAGAAAGGAGTTACAATGACTGGCAAGTGGCGCAGAATTCGAGAATACAAAACACGGATTTAATGGGATTACGAAACGAAAGAAGCAGCTTTGCGTGGATTACGGAACTAAAACTGCTGGCTTTACCAGAAGAGACCAGTCCTGAGCACGCATGAAAAAGTCACGTGATTTACTTGTCTCACAGCGGCTCCGACTGGCGGCAGAACGTGACGTCGCACCCCGCAATGTGCGTGTATTCCCGAATGTCAGGCGATAAACCCGGGCTCGTGGTGTCCAGACGTTAATCAGGTAATGAGACGCTCACAGAGTAAGTCAGGACACAACTACACACAACCACACTGTGCGGACCGCTCCCTTGTCCTGGCCACTGGAACAACATCGCCACCCATGGCCCGTGGACACAGGTCGTTTGACGTCGGAGCGCAAAGAACCACTTTTCTATGCCAGTCTTAGAACAAATATAATAATAATAATAAATAGTTCTTGTATAACGCTGCTCTCCAGGAAAACACTGGACTCACTGCGCATGCACAACAGCACACACTCCCGACAGAAAAGAAAAGTCTTTAAGTGAACTTTGAACTGTGACAATGTGGGCAGATTCCGCATTTCAATTGGCAGTGTGTTCCACACACTTGGGGCTAAAAAGGTGAACGAACGCTCCCCGACAGTTTTCATGTTAAGCTGCGGGATTTTAAAAAGTTTTTTTCACTGGAGGAACGAATGGTTTGGTTGGTTAGTTCGGGTTTAACATCCACAGCACCGAGGTGATCATGGACGGCCCTGACGGGCGGGTTATGGGGGACAGGGAAATCTGGAGAAACGGAGGGTGCGTGATGGCTGATAAACAGACAGCTTGGCAGAAAGGTACGGCGGGAGAGATCCGTCAACATGCCGATAGGCGAAACTTGCAGTTTTGTACTGGCAGCGGAATTTCACGGGCAGTCAGTGCAGCTGCTTCAGTAGAGGCGTAACGTGGTCTCTCTTCCATTTCTTCAAGATGAGACGCGCCGCATTGTTTTAAATCATCTGCAAGCGTGAAATTTGATCTGCCGGTAAACCTTCCAGTACAGAATTGCAATAATCGAGCCGGCCTGGACGTAATAAATGCATTTCAGTACAAGTCTTGACGCCGCACCTTCTGTGAGATACGGTCTGAGGGAAGAAACTCTGCGCAGCTCAAGGAAACCAGCCCGGCAGGCGCTACTGATATGATCATGAGCGTCGAATCAATCTTGACACCCATGCAGATATTTGACACAGTTCTGGAAGCGAACGCTGCAGCCACCAATGTTTGCGAACTCGCTGTCAGTCAGACTAAGGCGAGACTGAGAGCCAGCAGGCATGACTTCGGTTGTGTCAGTGCTAAGCTTAACTCATTCTACCCCAAGACCGAAATCCCTAAAAGTTGCCGTTGTCCTCTGAAGACTGCACTATTATTACATGGTATTTATATGGCGCATTTCTCATATTTATAATATTACGCAATGCGCTGAATGTAGCCGCGAACTGAACCCAACAAGCACGCTCACGTGAATCACACGCATTCACTCACACACTGTATGTAAACACAGAACATTCACGTGGTGCTAAGGGCAAGCTCAAGCGAGCTACTGAAGTTGTTTTTGGAAATCGTTTGTATTTGAAATTTTATTAAGTTGGCTGAAACTGATACCAAAGTGGAGGGGGAGGAAGAGCCGGAGTACCCGGAAAAAGAACCCCGAACGGTCCGCCCGAATTAACGGTGACACTTACTAGAGGAGAAAAGTCCGACGCCGGAAAACGGAATCGAACCTCGCACCTTTAGCATTGGTGGCAGGCGCCTTAACCACTGCGCCACAGACTGCCCCTTTGCGCATTGCAGTGCAGGACACAGATCGACCATGATAGTTCAAGGGTGATGCCAGAATAGCTTGGCGCCTATGGGCGCCAAGCTATTCTGGCATCACCCTTGAACTATCATGGTCGATCCATATCTTGCTGTGGTGTGTCTGGAGTAGATTGAGTTAAGTTTGTTGCTAGTCATCCAGGACAGGACGTCGTCTATACAACACTGCAGAGCTGAAATGGCTAAGCGCGCTACTTTTTTGACAATTCAGTATCGTCAGCAGACTTGTGAAAATCACACTCGGTGACAGCGGACCTATTACGATCTTCGTTTCAGAAACTGGAACAGTGTGTTAGCCTTTGGCTGGACAGTAGACAAAATTCGAATTGTTTTCTTTTTCATGAAATGACTGATTTAACATCCCTAAAAGTGCCCCAGATATATTCATCCCAGTATTCGTCGTATTAGTTCAGTTCGTCACCTGCTGACCGTGGAAGCCACTAAAACACTAGTTTGTGCATTTGTGCTGTCCAAGCTAGATTATTGTAACTCTTTGTTTTGTGGCTGCCCTCAGTATCTCATTGATCGCCTCCAAAAAATTCAGAACAATGCAGCCCGGCTTGTTGTGAGAGTCCGTAAGACTGAGCATGTCACGCCCATCTTGAAGTCCCTTCACTGGCTACCTGTGTCCTCACGTATTCAATACAAAGTTATGTCAATCTGTTTTAACTGCATTTCAGGCACCAGCCCAGAATACTTGTCCTCTTTGCTGCATGTGTATACACCCTCTCGTGAGCTCCGCTCCTCTTCTGATAAAAGGAAGCTGTGTGTACCTTCTGTCCAAACTAAAACATTTGGTCAGCGCACTTTTGTTTATCAAGCCCCAGTGTTATGGAATACACTTCCTCTTGAGGTCAGAAACAGCGAGTCTGTCTCTGACTTCAAGAGGTCGTTGAAAACTCACCTCTTCAAGCTTTACTTTGAATAACTGCCAGTGTTTGATGCCTTAGTTGTAGTTCTGCAATCCTCCTTGTTTAGACTGAATGTTAATTAGAATATAAGTTATTATGTATGTATTGTTGTTTAGTTTATTGTAAAAGTGGTGTGTTCGGGCATTGTGCTTTGTTTGTTATGTGCATATGTCATTGTATTTTTATTTTTGTGTACAGATTGTAAAGCGCTTAGAGCTTTTGAGTAAGATTAAGCGCTATATAAATACTCATTATTATTATTATTATTATTATTATTATTATTATTATTATTATTATTATTATTATTATTATTATTATAAGAGAGATCCATGTTCACGTGAATTGTCCACGTTTACAAACCTGAAATAGCGCAGGCATACATGCAAATGATGTCATCACAATGTGCCGTAGATATCGTCATTGTTTACCGCGTCATAATGCCAGCACAACTCTACTGCAAGAGGCAGAGAACCTCATGAGGCCTGCATCTGTTCATGAGGTTGTTTGCATCTTGGTGGTGCTATTTATACCCGTGTTCCCTGCACGGTGCCGGGGTTATCATTATTTAGCCGGCTTGAAATTGTCGTGGTCTGAAAGATATCACTGTAACGCGTTTACCAGATCCAAATTGTCAAACTGTCTCATTGCCAGGAGAACGCTACTCTTAATACGGGTAGTTTTGCGCCATCAAGACGTCAAGGTGGTCCCTCTTGACCACTCAGTGGAATGAAGCAGAGTTCAGTCACGTGGTCACTACCAGTGAGACAGGGGGGAGGCGGGGAAAGAGGGGCGAGGGGGTGGGAGAGAAGATCTTTTGGATCAATGGGAGAGAAAAAAATACCGTGCTGTGACTCACAAAGAGCGGATAACTGGTCAATTGACGCGGCGTCCCTCACAGTCATTTACCCCTCCCCCCCCCACCCACCCACCCGTCAACACCCCTCCCCTCCCCGGGTCTCTCTCTCTCTCTCTCTCTCTCTCTCTCTCTCTCTCTCTCTCTCTCTCTCTCTCTCTCTCTCTCTCTCTCTCTCTGTCGATTGCCCCCCCCCCCACCCCCAGCAACACACCCAGGGGATTCAATAGTAAGTGTCATCCACTGTTATTGTTTCTATCTTCGTGAAAAAAAAGATGAATAAGAGGCGAATTATTCAACGGAACGGGCAGATTTTTGTGCGACGAAAGCAGCCATGAAAACTTGCAAGATGGCAGCGAGCTGACCAGACACCAGTCCCCCAACTAATAATAATAATAATAATAACAATAATAATAATAATAATAATAATAATAATAATAATAATAATAATAATAATAATAATAATAACGTTATTATATAGGCGCTTTTTCTCAATTTTTGGGCGAATCGACTCAAAGCGCTGCGAACTGAAACCCAACACGCACACTCACGTGACAGACACGGATTTACACCGAAGACAAACACAGTACAAGACAGACGAAGGGCCAGTTCAGCTACTGAAGTTACAGACATTTCTGATCGCTTGTATTTGAAATTTGTAAAGTGGCCTGAAACCGGTACCGAAGTGTGGGGGTGGGGGGGGGGGGTGTGGAAGAGCCGGAGTACCCGGAGAAAGAACCCCCGACGGTCCAACCCGTTTTCGAACCTCGCACCTTTGGCATTGGTGGCAGGCGCCTTAACCACTGCCCCACACCACCTCTAGCGCCCAGCTGAACGGTCACGTGAAGGTCACGTGGTCATGATGTGCGTGTCCCGTAAGCCCCAAGTGAAATCAACGACTGCCCAGTGCGCAAAAGGCCATCGTCGGCCCGATGAACCGCACACGGCTGTGCGCGGGCTAACGGCGGCCGACGGGCTTTTGCGCATCGGGTGTTCAGTCTGTGTCTGTCACGAGACCTGCCCGCCGCACCGTCTCGTGTGACGTGACAAGGGACGAGACTTCCAACCCCTTTGCGAAAAGGTTCCTAAGTCATTGATGGCCACGGTACACAGTCGCGTTTCCGTACTGTCCAGTCTCTTAGCCATAGTCAGTCCCAGGCATCCCCTAATATTTCAGTCCCCTAAAAAACACTGCCGCCCACCAGCTGCACATTTGCCATGCACAAAATAACAATAAAAACAGCACATTGACAGTCTCATTTCTTGGCTATGAACCTGATTCCTTACCAACCCCACACCCAAGCACAGCTGAAATCAGCGTGCCCCTCAAATCACTACGTCAACGGCAACTCAACATAGGTCCACAATTCTCTACTGAATAAGCTCAGGATGGTATGAATCAAAGCACCAAACATGTCTCCTCTCATCTAACCAGAAATTTCCAGCAAATTTCAACATTCAGCCCTACTACAAATTTTCAAACAAGGCAAAAATTATTTTTAAAAACACCGGTCCTCTTACTGCCTAAACTGGCCAAATTTGACTCTGTAATGTGACCTGAAAACTCTGTTCTGTGATGGCAAAAAGACAATAAGTCCATTTTTTTCTGAAAAGCGAGATTTTCACTGTAATACAATGGACATCTCGCGTTTCTCACAAATGGACTTGCTGCCTGTTGCTGTCACAGTCCAGACATTCAGTCCGTGATACCTACATGCTGACTGAGCGCACTCATTATTCTGGAGAACTCCGTGTATCTACCGCTGCGGAGGAGGCCAGCTTGAAACGAGACACGCCATAGAATGTGTAATCCCTCCTCCAGTCCCCCATCCAGCCACTAGCACGTGACCTGCACCAGACTCAGAGCCACATGATTCCTGACTTCAGTGCATAACGGACTGTCGTGAGAACCTGGCTCCTGCTGACTGCAGTCCGCTCCGCATTTCCGGTCACAGACAAAAGGAAGGTAAGTACTGATGGATATAATGCACATACCAAGGGAAGTCACTCAGCACTGGACGAACAAACAGTTAGGTCCCCATTGACCTAACTGTTCGTTCGTCCAGCCCTGATTAGCACACTGAGCCGTGAGGTTGAAATTCACAGATCTGGGAGCTAGTCCTCTGGAGGCTTCACGCAGCACACGGGACAGAACGACCGTGATAGCTCGAGTGGCCACAGTGGGAAGCGCCAAGCTTTTAAGGCACCACCCTTGAACTACCTCGGTCGGTTTTCTCCTGCCGTGGTGTGTGTATGCGTAGGTCTGTGTGTACCCGCACATACTGGAGTGTGTACCGGGAGGGAGCGAGGAAGGAGGGAGGGAAGGGGAAGGATGGAGGGAAGGGGAAGGAGGGAGGGAAGAGGGAATGAGGAGGGGCGGGGAGGGGATGAGAGAGGGAAGGGGGAGGGAGGGATGGAATGGGGAAGGATGGAGGGAAAGGGGGGAGGAAGGGAAGGAGGGAGGGAAGGTGGGAGGAGGGAGGGAAGGCGACCAGAGCGTGGTGCCCAGTAAGAACAGACCCTCGGGTCGACGTTGGCCGCAGTTGGCCCGCGCACATGCGTGCTCGGGCCAACCGCGGCCAACGTTCGGCCCGAGAATCTGTTGCCTCCTGTGGCAAGTGGCGAACTATGGTCATCACTTTGTCCCGCCTGTCAAACCTGCCGCACTGCGTCGCCACCGGCGGGGCCATGGGGAGATCACTCTCACAGTCTATATGGGTGATGGAGAGGGTGGGTGGGGGGGGGGGAGGTTAACCCTGTACGGCCCGGTCATATCCGTCAGGCGCCCCGAGTTCCGCTGTGTCCGATCCGCCATGACAGTTGAGATCAAATTTCACTTATTTCCCCAGGGCGCCTTCAGCCGGCCAAGACCCGCGTCATCGTCCAGTCATCAAGACGTGTACTGCACCACAGCGCTGTCCCAGATGGGACTCCGCCTCCACTGGGACGTCACCACTACTTCCGGTGTGACTCAAACACTATTTCCCATCGCGCCCTATCAAGACTTCCGGTATGACCTCATGACGACTTCCGGTGTTGCACAAAACGTGTCGAACATGAATGTAAATTTTAGTTTTGAAATTGTTTTCGAGTTTGTTTTTAGTCAGTCAAATATTTTCCTTCCTGTCAAGTTTTTGCCTCAGCTCACACTGACACTTTATCCGCCATTTTTTCCTCTGGATTCTGATCACTGTGTAACGGGCTTGGGCTGCCATCCAAGTCAGGGGAAGAGAAGATGTCGAAAGCAGCAGCAGACAAGACTGAGGGCACGCAGAAAGGAGTGCAACAACTCCATCAGACCAGCGACCACGTACATTTGTGATCATTGCAGCAGAAACTGCCACTCCCGCATTGGCCTCTACAGTCACACAAGATGCTGCTTCAAATCCAGCTGAGCAGGCAATGAGATCAGAACAACTAGGATGCATTATCTATGGTCGATCCAGACCGACAGAGGCCCATTAGTATTATTTGTACCGGACATCACACGTTAGTCGTGAGTGTTGAACGGCGGACAGTTTGAGAGGCGCTCCCTCAGCGGGAAACGTTGAACGTTTAGGGATTAACGTCTTTTGCCACCACGAAGGTGATTTCACAGACTGGGCACAGAGTCTGCGGGTACAAATGTTGACTTCACCAGAGTGTTTAAGCAGAGACGCCATTTTCTCCTTATTACATTCATAACTCTAGTTCAAGTGAAGCCGCCAGATATAGCGATAATAATAGTAATAATACTATTGATGATGATGATGATGATGATGATGATGATGATGATAATGATGATGATGATAATGATGATGATGATGATGATGATAGGCATCCAACGCGCGTCGTTTTACCAATTTAGCTGTGACACAACTGACATAATGTGAACTGGCCATGATAGTTCAAGGGTGGTGCCAGAATAGCTTGGCGCCCTCAGGCACCACCCTTGAACTATCATGGTCGATCTGTCTCCTGAACTGTAATGAACTGTTCACAGGGCAACTACCAAATGTCGGAATGCATGACGTTAACACGCGTCTGCCATCAGTCATCAAACACCTCGCACTGGGACAGATTCCCACACAGTCCCACGGCAAGCCCCCCACACACCCCGTTTACCACCCCACCCCACCCACCCACCCACCCACACACACACCCATACCTGTGTCCCCAGGCGCCCTCACTGAGAGTCCGAGTGTTTAAAGAACCGGAGGGACTTCATTCCGGATTCATACAGCGTCCAGCAGCAGAGGAGAGAGGACGGTATTTTTCCGCTCTCTCAAACAAGACGCCAACAAGCAAGCAAGCCAGCCAGCCAGACACAGAGCGCAAGTGCACGGTCCACCGCACAGCTAGCGCTCCAACTACACACAGCCGACCAAGTCAAGTCAAGTCGCACGCTCGGCGAGATGGACAAAGGAAAGCGAAATAGACGAAAAACCAACAAGCAACAGGCGGAGGAATATGCCTCCACCCTCCCCCAAGCGTCTCGACAACAGCCAGCGGCCCAACGAGAGACAAGGAGCTATCGGCCCCCTCTGTCTCCACCGATACGGCCACAGGCGCAACCAGAGTGGGACCCACAGATATCAATGACACCGGAAGGCAAACTCGTCGTGAGGCCGTTCGCTTATCCGACGGTCCCACACGACTTTTTTTCACTAACGCCAGAGCATATACGAACGCAAATGCTCATGCTAGGACGGGCGACTCCACCCAGCCCGTACCGTGACCAAAAACGAGAAGAAGAAGAGGAGGAAGAACCACCCCCGGTCACCCCCTTGATGCTGCCTGAGGAAACGGACACATCGTCGGAGCCGGCAACTGAGCCGGATTTCCCGCCCTCCCCGCCGCCGGTCAACCTTCCCGATTCAATCACCCGGGAAAGGCCGGCACTGCCTGTGGAGGCGGGGACCCGGCTCAGGGGGATGGACTTTGACGATTTAGTCCTCCTGCTACAGGATGCAGTCCCAATCATCAAGGCAGTCGAAGGGGACGACTACCACCGTGCGCTGGTCGCCGCCCGGTGGATGGTACACGCCGGGGCTCTGAAGGACCTCCACTCACCAAAAGTAAAAGAAACGGCCAGCCAAGCCACCACCACCACCACCTACAGAGATGGCGAATGCCAGGCAACACCGGAACAGAATTCAATAGGGACGTCAGCTGCCCCAACAACGGCAAAGAAGAAGACAGGGACTACCACCATCACCACCAAACACAGGGGTTGCGGTACCACCGCTCCGCCTACGCAAGAAGCAGGCACAGACGCAACCCCTGTACCAACGAAGGAAGAAAAAAGCACCGCAACGGACCCAGCACCACAACAACCGCCACCGCCGCCGCCGACACCAACAGTCAACCAGTCAACCACCACCCAACCGAACCGACAACGCCACCGGCCACCCAAGCGGTTCAGAAACAAGCGCCCACCACTCCTCCCCACGCCGCCACCACACCTCCGACTACCACCCCAACACCGCCACCCACCACGCCAGTTCCAGCGCCCGGCCCCTCGACCAAGATTTGACTGGCCGCCGCCTCCACCACTCTACCTCCCCAGACCCATCGACAACCGGCCACGGTTCCCCCGGCCACCTCCACCACCACCGCCACCACTCCTTCAACATTTTCTGGAGTGGTTGGCACACCACCACCCACCAGCCTGGCGATAGGCGACGGCCCCCGGCCTACCACCTGCCTCCTGCACCATCAACCACCCGGCCCCGGCAGCACCACCAGCCAGCAGCGCGACGGAGCGACAGACAGACAGTGAGACAACCTCCCCCCCCCCCCTCAACCTCCCCCGGCCCACCCCCCCCCTGGACGAAATCAGCGAAAGCTGGAAGTCCCAATCCCTCTTCAAGAAAGCAAGCAAGCATTCCGGATTCAGTTTCCCCTGCAGCAAGACATCTTCAGCCCGACGACGGCCGCTGTGGGCCCGAACAGCCGTGCTCTAACCCGTCGTGGGCCCGAGGGTCTTTGCGTACTGGGATGGGACTGCCGGTAAAGGGGAGATGATCCATCACGCGCACTCTTCATTAACCACCGCTTACCTCCCTTTTTCCACCCAATTAGCTGGTGGACCGTCCGCCAGGGGTCGCCACGCGTCACGCCACAGCTTCTCTAGGGACGACGCGTCCCCGCTGCACAGCGCCGTCCCTCCTTGATGATCTTCCTACCAGTCACACTGGTTGCCTGGCTTGATCCGTTACGCGTGCGTCCGTACTGAGTGGATGGAGGGAGGCAACCAGTGTCCGAACTACGGCTCCGGCTACTCCCAACAACGGCCGAGAGCCAAGTCAGTCACAGGGCCTGAGATGACAACCAGCTTGTACCAGATCAGTGTATAGACAAAACTACGAATAACTCCAAGAGGCATAGATCCTCATGCGCCCTCCGGGCTCTTGGAGGTGTTCGGTGTGGACAGGCGAGGTGACCGTTAGATGGCGGTCTTCCGACTGCCATACTGTGCAGAACCCCAGGCCGGTCCCCGGGTTTTTTTTTCCAGTGCAAGCGAAGCAACTCATATTGTCAAACGGGTAAAATGTGCAGATTACTTCCCATTGCCGGCATACTTACAGCTTGTGACAGGTCATGTTACATATTCAAATTGGGCAGTTGAATCAGTGCAACGACCGGTGTTTTTAAAAATAACTTTTTGCCTTGTTTGAAAATTTATAGTAGGGCTTAATGTTAGAATTTGCTGGAAATTTCTGGTTAGATAAAAGGAGACATGTTTGGTGCTTTAATTCAAGCTACCATCCTGAGCTTATCCAGTGGACAATTGTGGGCCTATGTTGAGTTGCCGTTGACTGATTTCAGCTGTGCTTGGGTGTGGGGTTGGTAACTGAGGAAACAGGTTCATAGCCAAGAAATGAGACTGTCAATGTGCTGGTATTTTTGGTATTTTGTGCATGGCAAATGTGCAGCTGATGGGCGGTAAATTTTTAGGGGATTTAAATATTAGGGGATGACTGGGACTGACTAAGGCTAAGAGACTGGACAGTACGGAAACGGCACTGTGTTCCGTGGTCTGGAGAACCCTGCAGGCCGGTCCCCGTGTTTTTTTCAGTGCAAGGGAAGCAACTCATAATTGTCAAACGCGTAAAATGTGCAGATTACTTCCCATTGCCGGGCATTCTTACAGCCTGTGACATCCTAACCCTCCTTCACAACACCCCCCCCCCCCCCCCCCCGGCCTTTAGTGTCTTGTTCAAGGTCCAACAAAACAAAAAGTAGAACCCCCCAACCCCTCCCCCCCGCGAGGTAACTGATCCGCCCCTGGTGTGTGTGTGTTTCGGAATGAGCGCACCGTGTGATCTCCATTGCTCTCCGCCGCCGCTGTGCCGGACAAGTACAAACGGTACTACAGTGCAGTGACAAACAAAACAGTGCAGTACAGTACAGTACAAAACAGTGCAGTACAGAGCAATACAATGCAATACATAGCAATACAGTGCAGTACGTAGCAATACAATGCAATACATAGCAATACAATGCAATACATAGCAATACAATGCAATACGTAGCAATACAGTGCAATACAGTACCTCGGTACAATACCGCGCAGTATAATAATAATAATAATAATACATAGTATTTATAGGGCGCATTTCTCATATTTATAAGACATAGCCGCGAACTGAACCCAACAAGCACGCTCACGTGAATCACGCGCATCCCCCCACACACTGTACATAAACACAGAACATCAAAGTTCACGTGGTGCTAAGGGCAATCTCAAGCGAGCGATCGTATAGTACAGTGCAGTACAATATAGTGCAGACAGTACAGTACCGAGTACAGTACAGTGTAGTACCGTATAGAATACAGTGAAGTATGGTACAGTACAGACCGATGATGCCATGCAAAGTGTGGATAGGTTAGTTAGTTATTAGGGCTTAACGCCAAGCAAGCAACAAAGGCCATCTGATGGCGGAGGCGGGGTCTGGTGGCAACTTGCCGGTAGACAGCTTGTAACACATCTCTGTACAGTGACCGTGAGGGGTCTGGTCCCAATTTGCCGGTAGACAGCTTGTAACACATCTCTGTACAGTGACCGTGAGGTGGGGTCTGGTCCCAATTTGCCGGTAGACAGCTTGTAACACATCTCTGTACAGTGACCGTGAGGTGGGGTCTGGTTCCAACTTGCCGGTAGACAGCTTGTAACACATCTCTGTACAGTGACTGTGAGGCGGGGTCTGGTCCCAACTTGCCGGTAGACAGCCGCCCCTTGTAACACATCTCTGTACTGTGACTGTGAGGTGGGGCCGTCTGGTCCCAACTTGCCGGTAGACAGCTTGTAACACGTCTCTGTGCAGGGACTGTGAGGCGTATCGCCAGAAGCCTATCCAGACTGACAGAAACCGACGGAAACGTGAGAATCTGGAGAAGTCGCCTTAGGGTACAAAGGGTCACGTTCTCGTCACTCAGGGGACGGATCCAGCGCGCGGCCGGCTACCATGTATTGAAGGTGTTCAAGTGATTGGGGCGCTGACCGTGCCAGTGGCTCCACCTCTTAGTCCCCAGCGTTCTGCGTGTGGGATCAACAGCACATTAGTCTGGCCATGAATGTTAACCCCTTTGCTCTCGAGGAAAAGTGAGCACGATCCACTGATGATCTGCAAGAGACATAGATCCTCATGAGCCCCCGTATTGGCGGGGGCTCATGAGGATCTATGTCTCTTGCTAGTCCCGTGTTCTTGACACTTATTTTGGGTACTGTTTAACCCCTTCACTGCTGAGAAAAAAGTGATGACGATCCAACTGCAAGAGACATAGATCTTCATAAGACCCCGCGACTGCGGTAAGTTAGTGCGACTGCGGGGGCTCATGAGGATCTATGCCTCTTGCTGAGACCAATTTGTATCCACGTTTCCTGGCCGTTGTAAGAACCAAGATTTCAGTCACAAAACGTGCGTCCAGTTTACTGAGGTACTTTGGCAGGGTAGTGGTTAATCACTATTGTTCACGCCAATGTCGTCAGAGTGCAGTGATTTCGGATGCGCATTTCGTGGTCAGTGCCGGCGAAGGGGTTAATTATATACGGCAGACTTTGGGATGAAATCCGCATATTGTCATAATTATATCTGTGGCGCACATGCACTGAAGTCAAGCCGCCTTGTTTCTGTCCACGCTGCAGAGATTCTTGTGGCCACACAGGGCAATGAGGTTACGCCCCCTTTTCACGCACTCTTCTCTATTAGCTTCTTGCAACACAAAGCTATGAACGAAGAACCTTTCTGCCATAACAAAACATCCACGCGGAGCATATCACAGGAGAAACATTTTCAGCAATTCTTACACAAATTATCTGTTAGCGTTTTCCACAACACTCTAATGCACTAAGTACCCCATGACAAAACTGTCGTCTGCAAGCCTGCATACAACTGTGCACATGCCCCATATAAGGCTCCCATGAACACACTAGGTCGACTAAAATTACCCAGATTTTGCTCTTTTTAACACCACCTGTCATGCCTTTAGCTGCTCTAAACGCCCCCAAAAGGCAAAAAAAAAAATTAAGTTTACACCCTACATCAATTGCAAAAAGCCAGTACTGACAGTACAAGCGTGCACCGATTAGTTCGCGTGTTCTGTTTTCATCCCGACACACTACTGCTTGAAATTAATTTGACTATGATAGTTCAAGGGTGGTGCCAGAATAGCTTGGCGCCTGAGTCGCCAAGCTATTCTGGCTTCACCCTTGAACTGAAACGGTTTATCCATCCCCTAATCTGTAATGCGGCCTTCATACGACAATCAGCAAAAGACAAATGTAATCAGCCTCAGGCTGTAACTGATTCAACGCGGCATAGTGAAAATCTTGACTCCGTCCGCGGGAGATAAGAAATGATATAAATGGGCGCAAACAAAAGGCATACATCTTTGCTTTCCTCCCTACGTCACACGACCAGTCACTTTAGCGCAAAACGTACCATGTGACCGTGATATGAAAAAACCCTGTAGCGAAAAATGCGGGACGTTTTTTAGCCCGTCTCGATGACGCATCTTGGATGCCAGTTTTGTTCTATAAAAGATCGCTAAACGTTCTAAAGTACAAAGTTACTTAGTGTTGTTCGAAACAACAAGCACACTCAGTACTGGAGACGGCAACGTCATGACATATTTTTAAATTACGTCATAAGTCTATTATGTATAAATATATATTCCTTTGACGTCAGTCATGTCTGGCGTGATCCAGGCTGCAGGATGTCTTTTGATTTCTTGTACGAAAATAGTGGAGGAGTGAAAACAAATACGTTATTGGTCGGAGGGCATCGCTACACGGACCTTGTAGGCCTTCTGGAGGTCAAAGGAATCATTGTACCCCTCAGGCCTTCGGCCTTCGGGGTACAATGATTCCCTTGACCTCCCTCAGGCCTACAAAGGTCCATGTAGCGAACCCGGTTGGTTGGTTGGTTAGTTCGGGTTTAACGTCCACAGCACCGAGGTGATCATGGACGGCCCTGACGGGCGGGTTATGGGGGACAGGGAAATCTATTGCCTATGGAGTACGACCTGAACACTGATCAACTCAGGCGCACTCCAACTGTGCCACTTTGATTTACCAGGACCTTTCAACGGACATGCTATTATTGAACAAATCCGTTTTTTTCCCTGGATTAGCGAACCCCTCCGACCAATAACTTATGTGCTTCAGCAACCTGCACGTGCTCATATGCAGCAATACCTTTTGCAGAGAATGATTTTCTCTGCTTGAGCGATACCACAGTCACTGGGTGACGTTGTACGAATTTGATGTCCGGGTAGCTCTACTGGTAGTGCAAGTCACTAACATATCAGAGGACGTGCACTCACGAACTGGGGTACAGGCAGAGTCCGTGTTTGTCCTGACTCTGTTAGAGGGGGATGCACAAGAAAAACAGTGTGCTGTTATTAGTTGGATTACGAGCGAGGCTTAAAGGCCCACCGCTACCCCTGTAACTGTTCTAAGATACACTTCTGTAACAGATGGTTTCCAAACGCTACATACAGGTCTAGTTGTGGTTCATTTAGACACAGGACAAACCAGTTCAGCACACGTCGTCTTTATATCAAGTAACCTGACAATGACTAACAGCTACTAGATTGACACGCTAACGGCTGCGCAGAATAAATTAGCGCCATTATGCGTGTGCTGTTGCTGCGTGTCCCAAGTGCTGTTAAAGTTCATTAGGTGTGTCAACAAGGTATAACAAACACAAATGGAGCTGAAATGTGTTTTCAGAATAATGGGTAACGGTACTTTAACGCCTTCGACTTTTACCTTTAAAACCAACTCCCTGATGGAAACATCGAGGCGACAAGAACCACTGACAAAGCCTAACTCTGAATACAACGATTTTGACTTCAATTGTATGTAGAAATATAGAGGCACGAGGCACCGCCTTAAAGTGTATGTAGAAATATTGAGGCACCGC
>BTPG01000005.1:55480445-55507945 GCA_036245525.1 Semisulcospira habei
CACTGTGACGAGGACTATCCACACGGCCACTGTGACGAGGACTATCCACACGGCCACTGTGACGAGGACTAACCACACGGCCACTGTGACGAGGACTAACCACACGGCCAGTGTGACGAGAACTAACCACACGGCCAGTGTGACGAGGACTATCCATACGGCCATTGTGACGTGGCTGTACAAGGCCTGGCGACTACAGGCAGTTCCACTGTTCAGCATCTCCATGGGAATTTAGGTCTGCTGGGCATTGTGACAGGGAAGTCAACCTCGCACCACTAACTGGACAAACCAAACTTGTATTGCAAAACTGGACAAAACAAACTCGTATTACACACTGGACAAACCAATCGCGTGTTACCAACTGGTCAAAGCAACCTCGTATCACTAACTGGACAAACCATCCTCGTATCACTAACTGGACAAACCAACCTCGTATAACGCACTAGACAAACCAATCTCGTGCCATGAACTGGACAAACCAGCCTAGTATCACACACTAGACAAACCAACCTCGTATTACAGACTAGACAAACCAATCTAGTGTCACTAAGTGGACAAACCAGTCTCGTGTCACTAACTGGTTAAACCAACCTCGTATCACTAACTGGATAAACCAACCTCGTATCACACACTAGACAAACCAACCTCGTATCACACACTAGACAAACCAATCTCGTATCACTAACTGGACAAACCAACCTCGTATCACGAACTGGACAAACCAACCTCGTATCACGCACTAGACAAACCAATCTTGTGCCATTAACTGGACAAACTAGCCTCGTATCACACACTAGACAAACCAACCTCGTATCACACACTGGATAATCCAACCACGTATCACACACTAGACAAACCAGCCTCGTATCACAGACTAGACAAACCAATCTAGTGTCACTAACTGGACAAACCAGTCTCGTGTCACTAACTGGACAAACCAATCTCGTGTTACTGACTGGACAAACCAGTCTCGGTCACACACTAGACAATCCAACCTCGTATTACAGATTGGACAAACCAACACCGTATCACTAACTGGACAAACCAACCTTGTATCAGTAAATGGACTAACCAAACTCGTATCACAAGACGATAAGAAAGAAAACAACAAGCACTGCATACTGAAAGAAAACCCCAAAACAAGAACAACAGCAACAATGTAGCAACACAAACTGGATAAACTAATTAATCTATACTGAGCAAAAGATATGCTAGCCGTTTGCTGCTTGTTTACATTTTATGTCGTGCATCATTCAGCCAAGCAAACAGATAAACGTGCTCTTAACAAATTAATCCCGTGCCCCCCCCCCCTCCTCCCCTCCCCCTGTACACCTTTACACCCCCCCCCCCACCCCACCCCACCCCTGATTAAAAAAAAATCCCTACAAAACACAAACAGCCATATCACGAACGGCGCTATTAAACGAAATTGCTTGTCTTCATGATGGATAAATTGGTGCGCAAGGCCATCGGGCTGACGTCGGCCGCAGTTGGCATGGACAGGACGGCTGTGCGCGGACCAACAGCTGCCGATGTCGGCCCGATGGCCTATTGCCCATTGGGAAATGTTCTCTACAAATGAACAGCGGGCCAATGGCGGTCGACGTCGGCCCGATGGCCTTTTGCGTATTGGAGATTGTACATGTTCTTCAGTGCGGAACGTTGGGCCTTTTGTGAGGTTACGGCGTTGTATAAGGGTGAATTACTCTTGTTGTTGTTGTTATTAGTATTATTATATTTATTATGATTATTATTATTACTATTATTATATTATTATTATTATTATTATTATTATTATTATTATTATTATTATTATTATTATTATTATTATTATTATTATTATTATTATTATTAACCTCTTGACCGAAGGAAAAATGCCAACACCACCCGACTGCAAGAGGCCAAGAAGCTCATAAGCCCCAGCAGATGAGGGGAGTCATGAGGTTGTTGGTCTCTTGCTGACGCTGTACATATCGGCTGTCTTTGGATTGCGGGGATTATTGGGTGCTGAATTTCTTCCTGCTTTCAACGATTCAATGTTGAATCCACTGTCTGTGACGGGGTTCAAACTACCCGGATGACAAACTGTAACGCCAGCCTGGCTTCACAAACTGTCTGCTCAAAGACAGACAGACGCAAACTGCACTCCTTCACGCAGCGTGTACACACAGACACAGATTGTTCAGGCCTACACATAGACACAGATACAATCTCCATTTTTTTACATAACGCAGCTCTCCGTCTGCAAGACGCAAAAGTTGATCAAACTCGCCCACAAACTGCGAGAGCTGATGCCAATCTGTACATCTGTTCGTGTCTTCAGACGCTCAGTCTCTCAATGTGCAGGAACTTGCAGAGATGCCCCTCTGGCCTAGACCTTCATCAGCCCCGGCATGGAGAGTGAGCATGTAATGACCTGTGTGTAGCCCACTGGCAAAACGTAGGTGAATGTTCCGCAGATAGAGGAAGTCCAGTGGTGTTTTAGTGCAAGGTGCACTAAAACACCACTGGACTTCCTCTTAGCTAAGTGTCGAACGACAGATAGGGGCGCGTCTGGTCGTCCTTGATAACAGTTTCCGTCCGGGTCACTGGCACGAGCTTACCACTCCTTTCGTCCTGGTCACGTGTTTCAGGCGGGCTTGTCGAGTGACGACAATAGACTTAGTCCTGGCGCCCCGCATCAATAGCTGCAGAAGTGTCGTACAGCCTTGCCGGGTAACGCTATATACGACGCTTCCGCAGCTATTGATACCGATCAGGCAACTTAGTCCAACTTTTGGTAATCTTTGTCTGTTGTCCCTGGACTACTTGGCCAGACCCATCCAGCGTCGTGTGCAGGAATCATACAGTCTACTGGACAAAGATCGCGCTGTGTATGTTACCGTATTCAAGCCGCCAAGTTTTCAAATGAAGATTAAATGTCACTGATTTAAAAAAAAAAAAAAAAAGAAACAAGATGAGGATTTCGTTCCAAAGTCTACCGTATTGTTTGGAGCTCAGATGCGTTTATCTTTTAGGAACATTCAGCGTTGTTCATATTTGTAGGCTTATTATGCTGATCCATTTCCCTCCTCTCTAATGCAACCTGTGATCAACACACACGTCAGCGCACACAAATAAAGACGGACGCACGGCGTTTCCCGCCATTAGTACGCTCTGTGAGCTCGTGTAGCGACAGGAATCCAAGATTCACGATTAAAGATTAAAAAAATATATTGTCCATTAAAGGATATTTGTCTTTGCCTGCCGAGCGTAGGTCAAGGTTAAAAGCATAATAATTTATCCCAATTACACATCAAACAAACAACATGGCTAAATCCCCGACTAAACAAAAATATAAAATAGCACGTTTTGACACTAACACCATACCCACCCCCATACACACGCACAGACTCACAAACTTAGTTTATGGCAGTACAGCCCTCTGCAGGCAAAACACGGCAAGTCCAGCATGCCTATGTTGGAGCTACCGTGTTTTTTCCCCAAAGGGAACTCTAGGTCAGTAAGTGTGAGTCTGCTCAGCTGGAAAGTCGCCTGCAATCCTGAGGGCTGGGGGCTAGAGATTAGACGTGTTGAACAGCTGTGTTGCCTGCGGAATGAGAGCAAGTTTGAGTTTGTTTTTGTTACATTTTGGGCAGCGATAGCGTCTTTTGGAGGGAAGGACTTCAAAATGCGAGTGAAGTGGGTGGGTTGGGTCACTCAGGATTGCACGTGCTTTCCTAGCCAGCGCTCTCTCAGTCAGTTGTAGGAGGCTGTTGGTAGGGTATGCCGCTGATTTTGGCCGTCTTGGTAACGCGGTGCGTCACGTTTTTGTTTGCTGTAGACAATGCGGGGAAGAAACAGATCGTGCAGAATGACAAAACAAACTGACATACAAAAGTGACAGCAGTTTGGGGCTCACGTTAAAAGATTTTTGTTCCCTCAGTATGTACAGTTGGGGCTCACGTTAAAAGATTTTAGTTCCCTCAGTATGTACAGTTGGTGCTCACGTTAAAAGATCTTAGTTTCCTCGGTATGTACAGTTGGGGCTCACGTTAAAAGATCTTAGTTCCCTCAGTATGTACAGTCTTTGTTGGCACTTCTTGAAAACAGTCTGCACGTGTGGGCCAAAGGTCAGTTCAGAATCAATGTCACGCCCAAATGTTTGAAATTGTCAACAATTTCTGTTGGTAAGTCGAGCCACCACTGCCATGTCGTCAGCAAACGTGACGAAGGAATTAGAGTCGTTTTTACTGCGACAGTCGTTGGTATACAGTGAGTAGATTACGGGGCTTGCCACACAGCCCTGGGGGGCGCCCGTGCTGGTGGTGATGCTGGTGGAAAGGGTGTCGCCCACTCTAACACGCTGGGGTCTGTCACTGAGAAAGCTGTACGCCCAATGAATGAAGGTAGGTGGAACTTGTAGATCTAGCAGCTTCTCAAGCATTTTGTGGCGCTAAGTGGTATTAAACGCGCTCGAATAGTCCACAAAGAGCACACGTGCGTAGGTGCCTGGAGTGTCCAGATAAGTAAATGCAGCAGGGTGGCCACCGCATCCTCCACACTACGTCCATGCCGGTAGGCAAACTGATAAGGGTCAAGCTTGTCCTCCACACTACGTCCATGCCGGTAGGCAAACTGATAAGGGTCAAGCTTGTCCTCCACACTACGTCCATGCCGGTAGGCAAACTGGTAAGGGTCCAGCTTGTCCTCCACACTACGTCCATGCCGGTAGGCAAACTGGTAAGGGTCCAGCTTGTCCTCTACACTACGTCCATGCCGGTAGGCAAACTGGTAAGGGTCCAGCGCGTCCTGCACAAGTGGCGCGAGTTTACTGAGGATCAGCTTCTCAAGGGATTTCATGGGTAGGGAGGTGAGGGCCACGGGTCTGTAGTCATTCAGTTCTTTAGGAGAGTTTTTTTGGGGACAGGAACGATGGTGCTTGACTTCCACAAGGGGGGGGGGAGGGGGGGGACAACCCCTCAGTCTACGGATGCCTGATAGAGGGGAGGTGACAGCTCGCTTGCACAGCACCGGAGGAGACTACCCGACACGTTCTCAGGTCCAGCTGCCTTCCTGACGTCGGTACGTTGGAACAGTCGGGTGACGTCATCCTCGGTGATGGTGATGGCGCGGGGGATGGGGGCGGGACAGTATCCAGGAACTTCGTGCACTCGGGAGTGAAGTCGTGCACGTCGAACCGCGCGTAGAACTGATTCAGGTCCGCTGCGTCGGGCATGTTAGTCGTAGGGTGGCGAGTATTGGCGGGGTCGGGACAACCGCCCATCAGTTTCAGGTTCATGAATGCCTCACGGTGTTCATACACATATACTGTCTCTCCACTTTGTCCTTAATGTTCTGCTTGGCTTTTCCAAGTTCAACCCTAAGTGCGACATTAGCCTCTTTGAATGCTGTTTTGTCGCCTTACTGAAAGGCTGCTTGCTCCTTCTACTCTAACCCACCCTCTGATCTACACAAACTGGACAACAGAAATAAAGACGGACACACAGCAATTCCCTCCCTTCGTAGGCTCTGTGGTCTGACGTAGTACTTAATATTCTGCAGAAACATAATAGCACGAGCAGCGAAATGACGTCACTTCAAGCTTCATGTCATGGCATCATTAGTTCCACGACGCTGTGTTCATAGTGACGACTCGATGTTACACCTCACTCATCGCAGTAAGAACATTTGACGTATCAGAGGATCAACTTTGCTGCAATTTTCTTGCTAATTTTCACGCCTAGGACTTACAGGTCACAACTTTTGACCTAACCCTACGCCAGGGCCGGCACAAACAGCAGGTTTATGCAAACACTGTTTATGAAAAATCATGCGGGTATTAATGAGAAGATAGTCTTTTTCGTAAGAGAAAAATTAAAGTTATATTAGTTGTTTTACAAATGACACCGAAAAAGAGGTGCAGAAAATTGTCTGATTTTCACACCTAGGGCATACAGGTCACAATTGACCTAATCGTACCGGACAGCCGAGACAAATTATGGTTGGTATATTTAAATACCGTATACGAAAAATCACGCGATTATTAATGAGAAAAAAAAATTTTCGTAAAAAAATTCAATTGTTCAATTGTTTTCAGAGTAACCCACATAATTCGTGAAATTAATTCCTCAAAAGTGAAAATATATTTAAAAAAAAAAAATTATCACTCAAAAGGTTCTAGAGGTACAATGCTGGTTAACGAACTCATTCAATATCTCCATATTATCTAGGTATATACAAAATACCTAGTAACAATAAGAAACATTACGGACTCCAGTGTGGATCAACTGGATTTCGCGCCATTTTGTCGCCAATGAGCATCTTAAACAGTCGAAACAATCGAAAAACAGGTCTCGAGATAATTCTTTTAGGGACAATATCCTAAAATTTCACGCTTGTCCATCCTCAAACGCGGGCTCTAGTCGCTGTCACACACACACACACACACACACACACACACACACACACACACACACACACACACACACACACACACACACACACACACACACACACACACACACACACACGGTTCTGAAAATACGGTAGACGTTAGGACGGGGCTGGTCGGAGCGCGTTCCGTAGAATGCAAAGGACATAACAGGCGGGCGGGGCTCATGGTCTGGCAAAGACAAGAAAAAAAATGACGTCAAGTCTATCCACTCTAACATCGCTGTTGAACGTCGTTTCGGCGCGAAGCGCCATATGTGCGTATGTATGTATGTATGTATGTTGATATGCATGTAAACACGATAATCTCCGATATTACTGTACACACAAACTTGAAACTTGGCAAAATACTTTATTAAGTAGGTGCCTAAGAGAGCCTCTGAACATAACATAATTGGATGTTTCATTGAAGACACAAAAGACCGTTTATAGAAAGTCAGTTGACCCTGATTAGAATCCGCAATTTTGATTGTATGCACTTGCAATTTTGGAAATGGCTAGTTTAGAGAAAGACTTTCAAAGAGTTCGTTAGCCAGCTTTGTACCTCTTCAACTGTTTCGGAAATAAAAGTTCAATGCGGGAAAAATGTCAGTAGTAAGACTCCTTGATTTCTTCAGAAGAATCAGACAGTGCGTAAAAGCACCAAACGCGTCAGTGTTTTATACAATATTCCTCATTGACGCAAATTACCAGCACGTCAGTGTTTTTACATGTGTTAGAGCTGGCGCGATGTCCTCTATCGTTTATTTTTGTATGACATTTGGCGCGAACGTATTGTGGAAAAGGTGGATTATACATGCAAGCTCATACAGAAGAGGCTTTGTGGGCATGAGCCATCCCACCTTATTCTTCAAAATGGCTGTGACTATGTCAGCCCACAGAACGTATAGCCGGTATAAAGCGCCGTAGTGTCTGCCTTCTGTGTCTGTGCCGTTCTGCCGTTTGTGTTTGTGTGTGCCATTGCCGTGCAGATCAGGCGGGAAAGGGGTGGGGGGGATGAAAGGGAGATACTACTAAATGAGTTCGTAATTTCTGAAACTTATGAAGTAGGCAGGAGAAATACACAAAAAAAGAACTTCAGGCGCACTACTAAATGTGGTCGGGTGAATAACCTGATTTCCCACAGTAGATGCACAAGACAATACTCAACAATGTAACTACTCTGTTACAAATTTTGCGTCGGAGTTATAGAATACTCACAAAGCAGATACGTGAGGCTAGCGCTGGTAGAACCACACACATACCAAGGGGAATTACTCAGCGCTGGACAGACAAACAGTTAGATCAGAGGTTGGCTTAAAGAGGAGGGAAATGGATCAGAAGGATAAGCTTAAAAATATGAACAACTGTGAATGTTCCTAAAAGAAAAACGCACGTGAGCTCCAAACAATACGGTAGACTTTGGGATGAAATCCTCATCTTGTTTTTATCTTGTTACTTCTTTGCCAGAATTTCTGCCCCGCACTTCAAAAACGTCATGTGCATGCTCCAAATGCGCTCCGACCAGCCCCATTTCAATGTCTACCGTATTTTCAATACGCTAGACAACAAGCACGCATTGCTTATGAGCTAGTCTAAACAATAAGACAGTCTATACACTTATGGTTGGTAAAATAATAATAATAATAATAATAATAATAATAATAATAATAAATAATAATAATAATAATAATAATAATAATAATAATAATAATAATAATAATAATAACAACAACAACAATAATTTATTGTTCCAGGAGGGAAGGTCATCTTTTAACACAGGGGCATTCAAACAAAAACAAATGAACAACCAGCAGTTGAGGGGGCTCATGAGGATCTATGCCTCGTGCTAACATCACTTTTTAGCAGTGTATCCAGTGAGGCGACATGAACATTGATCTAACGGACAGCAGTGGCATGCCCTCCCATAGCCAGGTTCTGTACCAAGGTGGGCAATAGTGAGGCGACATGAACATTGATATAACGGACAGCAGTGGCATGCCCTCCCATAGCCAGGTTCTGTACCAAGGTGGGCAATAGTGAGGCGACATGAACATTGATATAACGGACAGCAGTGGCATGCCCTCCAATAGCCAGGCTCTGTACCAAGGTGGGCAACGTGTTGATGACATCCAGTGAGGCGACATGAACATTGATCTAACGGACAGTAGTGGCATGCCCTCCCATAGTCAGGTTGTACCAAGGTGGACAACATGTTGATGGCATCCAGTGAGGCGACAGGAACACTGACTTAACTCATTGTGTCCCAGGTACGAAATCACTACAATTCAGAATTGTCCTCTGAGGACTGCATTACAATTGAGGAGACGGATCGACCATGATAGTTCAAGGTTGGTGCCAGAATAGCTTGGCGCCTATAGACCAAGGAACTACTGATAGACTTTCGAAGAAACCCTGCCCCTGTCCCTGTTCTGATGATCGATGATGTGTCTGTTGAGCGTGTGACTGAGTATAAGTATCTTGGAACAGTCATAGATGATAAGTTGTCCTTTAATGCAAACACCACCCTCATACACAAGAAATGTCAGTCACGCATCTACTGCCTCCAGAAACTCAGGAAGCTGAATGTGAACCCCTCTGTCCTTCAAACGTTTTACTGCTCTTTAATTGTCTGTCATCACTTTCGGTTCTGTGTGCTGGTATGGAGGTCTGAGTGTGAAGAATAAGAACACCCTGGCACGAATGGTAAACATCTGCAGCAAAGTGACTGGCAGTAAGCAAAACAGTGTGTAGTCCCTGTATGAACAGCGTGTGGTGAGAAAGGGTAGGCGGATAGCTTCAGACAAATCCCATGTCCTTGCCCACCTCTATGAACTCCTCCCCTCTGGCCGCAGACTCCGCACGCACAAAGCTAGAACACTTACTACAGCACAGTTTCATCCCCAAATCCATCACTCTAAGCAATCTGTAGGTACATCCACGCATACCCAAACCTAACTCCTCCCCCTGTCCCCCTTTACCTGTGCAATCAGTAGGAATGGAGCTTGTTGATTTTAGAGAAGTGATTATATTGTGTTTTATTTGGTGGTGAACATGGACATACTGTGATTGTTGTTACTGAGTGTTTACCCACTAATTATTTTACTACGGTAGACTTTAATTATGCAGCTTGTGTAATAATGTGTAATAATGGACTGAGACGTTTGTATAATAAGTAGTGAGGGTTAGGACTAGGTTGAAACACACGTATTATGTTTGCATATGTAGAGGTGGGTGTGAATGTATAAGTGCCGCTCAGTTCAGTCCATAAAAGATGTTTGTGTGAGATGTGTAAGAGTTATGTGTAAAGATTTTGTAGTGTTTACCTTATATCCATTGGGAATTTGTAGCTGTGCAAGTGCAGGGAGAAAATGTTCATAATTATGCTATAATGTTTTTATGTCTTGGTTGTACTATTTGTTATAAATGTACCACAACCGAATTTCTCTTTTCGAGATAATAAAGTACTCTTATTCTTATTCCGGCACCACCCTTGAACTGTCATGGTCGAGCCATATCTTGCTGGGGTGTGTCGGGGGGAGCTGGGTAGCTCAGTTGATAGAGCGTTTGACTCGTGTCCAAAAGGTTGTGGGTTCGAACCCAGGTGGGGTCAAAATTTTTACAGACCTCTTTTCGGTTCCCCGTCTTTGAAACCACCTTCGTGGTGGAAAAAGACGTTAAGCGCTAAAACGGTTTTTTTTTTGTTTTGTTTGCTTGTTTGTTGCTTTTTTTCTTCTTTTTTTTTCGGGGGTGGGGGTGGGGGTGGGGGTGGGGGAAGGGTGGGGGAATGAGTTAACGGACAGCAGTGTCACCCCGCATCACAGCCAGGCGCCGCACCAAGGTGCGCAACGTGGTGACGTGAACGTGTTGCTGTCCAGGGAGGCGACAGGCAGCCTGACCTAACTCACAGCAGTGTCACCCGCATCACAGCCAGGTACCCAGTGAGGCGACAAGCAGTCTGACCTAACTTACAGCAGTGTCACCCGCATCACAGCCAGGTGCCCAGTGAGGCGACAGGCAGTCTGACCTAACTTACAGCAGTGTCACCCTCCGTCACAGCCACGTGCCCAGTGAGGCGACAGGCAGCCTGACCTAACTCACAGCAGTGTCACCCTCCGTCACAGCCAGGTACCCAGTGAGGCGACAAGCAGTCTGACCTAACTTACAGCAGTGTCACCCGCATCACAGCCAGGTGCCCAGTGAGGCGACAGGCAGTCTGACCTAACTTACAGTAGTGTCACCCTCCGTCACAGCCACGTGCCCAGTGAGGCGACAGGCAGCCTGACCTAACTCACAGCAGTGTCACCCTCCGTCACAGCCACGTGCCCAGTGAGGCGACAGGCAGCCTGACGTAACTCACAGCAGTGTCACCCTCCGTCACAGCCACATGCCCAGTGAGGCGACAGGCAATCCTGACCTAACTTACAGCAGTGTCACCCTGCATCACAGCCAGGTGCCCAGTGAGGCGACAGGCAGCCTGACCTAACTTACAGCAGTGTCACCCTCCGTCACAGCCACGTGCCAAGTGAGGCGTCAGGCAGTCTGTCCTAACTTACAGCAGTGTCACCCTCCGTCACAGCCACATGCCCAGTGAGGCGACAGGCAGTCTGACCTAAGTTACAGCAGTGTCACCCTCCGTCACAGCCAGGTGCCCAGTGAGGCGACAGGCAGCCTGACCTAACTTACAGCAGTGTCACCCTCCGTCACAGCCACGTGCCCAGTGAAGCGACAGGCAATCCTGACCTAACTTACAGCAGTGTCACCCCGCATCACAGACAGGTGCCCAGTGAGGCGACAGGCAGCCTGACCTAACTTACAGCTGTGTCACTCCGCATCACAGCCAGGTGCCCAGTGAGGCGCCAGGCAGCCTGACCTAACTTACAGCAGTGTCACCCCGCATCACAGCCACGTGCCCAGTGAGGCGACAGGCAGCCTGACCTAACTTACAGCAGTGTCACCCCGCATCACAGCCACGTGCCCAGTGAGACGACAGGCAGCCTGACCTAACTTACAGCAGTGTCACCCCACATCACAGCCAGGTACAGGCCGTTTGACATGGGAGAACAGGTTTTCTCAACTATCTCCGCAAAGAACACTTGTCTATACCAATGTTAGCATCATTTCATGACAGTTGACCTAATACCATTTACTTTTATGAAATTTGAACAATGTGTCAGTGTTGCTGTACTGTCGTAACAATTCGGAATTCATTTCCCTAAATGACTGATTTTACATCCCTAAATGTGCCCCAGACATATAAGGCCCAGTATAAGAAAGATCCACTTTCACGTGAATTGGCCAAGTTTTGAAACCTGAAACAGCGCAGGAATATATGAAGTCTGCACGATTGACGCCGATATTGAAATCTGCCGGGGGCTCTATTCGGGTATTGAAAATGGCTTGAAAATAGGAGTTCAGTAAAAATATTTCATATTACGTCAATTGGCACTAAATAATAATTGTTGTTAAAATGGTACAGAAAAGTCTTTCGCTGTGCGCCCCGATGTCACACGGCCTGTACCGTGCACCAAGCGAGCAGGAAGAGGACCTCAAAACAGACTTTTATCAAAACATGCAGTATGTGATTCAATTTTTTTTTATTTATTTATTTATTATTATTATTATTATTTTTATTTTTTTTGGGGGGAGGTGGGGGTAAGGGGAGGTTGTGATACTGAGAGCAGATCAGTCGCAGTTGACTGGTGCAAAAATGGCTGGCCTTTCCAAACAAATCCTACAAACATGCATTTGGTTTTAAGGATGCAGACAGGAGAGACTATCTTGTTAAAACACAAAAATGCAAATGCATACTTAAGTACTTTAACTCATTCTACCCCAACACCGAAATCCCCAAATTTTGCCGTTGTCCTCTAAAGACTGCACTCTAGTGCAGGACACAGATCGACCATGATAGTTCAAGGGTGATGCCAGAATAGCTTGGCGCCCCATAGGCGCCAAGCTATTCTGGCATCACCCTTGAACTATCATGGTCGATCCTTATCTTGCTGTGGTGTGTCTGGGGTAGAATGAGTTAACGATACTAACGAATGTTCTGAGGGCTTAGGCAGGGCAGGCATTGTGTCTAGTAAAGGTCTGGGACCATAGAGAACGTAAAGAGCTTGGGCAGGGCAGGCCTTGTGTCTAGTAAAGAGCTGGGACAATAGGGAACGTAAAGAGCTTGGGCAGGGCAGGCCTTGTGTCTAGTAAAGAGCTGGGACAATAGGGAACGTAAAGAGCTTGGGCACGGCAGGCCCTGTGTCTAGTAAAGAGCTGGGACAATAGGGAACGTAAAGAGCTTGGGCAGGGCAGGCATTGTGTCTAGTAAAGAGCTTGGGCAGGGCAGGCATTGTGTCTAGTAAAGAGCTTGGGCAGGGCAGGCATTGTGTCTAGTAAAGAGCTTGGGCAGGGCAGGCATTGTGTCTAGTAAAGAGCTTGGGCAGGGCAGGCATTGTGTCTAGTAAAGAGCTTGGGCAGGGCAGGCGTTGTGTCTAGTAAAGAGCTTGGGCAGGGCAGGCATTGTGTCTAGTGAAGAGCTGGGACAATAGGGAACGTAAAGAGCTTGGGCAGGGCAGGCATTGTGTCTAGTAAAGAGCTTGGGCAGGGCAGGCGTTGTGTCTAGTAAAGAGCTTGGGCAGGGCAGGCATTGTGTCTAGTAAAGAGCTTGGGCAGGGCAGGCATTGTGTCTAGTAAAGAGCTTGGGCAGGGCAGGCATTGTGTCTAGTAAAGAGCTTGGGCAGGGCAGGCGTTGTGTCTAGTAAAGAGCTTGGGCAGGGCAGGCATTGTGTCTAGTGAAGAGCTGGGACAATAGGGAACGTAAAGAGCTTGGGCAGGGCAGGCATTGTGTCTAGTAAAGAGCTTGGGCAGGGCAGGCGTTGTGTCTAGTAAAGAGCTTGGGCAGGGCAGGCATTGTGTCTAGTAAAGAGCTTGGGCAGGGCAGGCATTGTGTCTAGTAAAGAGCTTGGGCAGGGCAGGCATTGTGTCTAGTAAAGAGCTTGGGCAGGGCAGGCATTGTGTCTAGTAAAGAGCTTGGGCAGGGCAGGCATTGTGTCTAGTGAAGAGCTGGGACAATAGGGAACGTAAAGAGCTTGGGCAGGGCAGGCATTGTGTCTAGTAAAGAGCTGTCACAATAGGGAACATAAAGAGCTTGGGCAGGGCAGGCATTGTATCTAGTAAAGAGCTGGGACAATAGGGAACGTAAAGAGCTTGGGCAGGGCAGGCATTGTGTCTAGTAAAGAGCTGGGACAATAGGGAACGTAAAGAAGTCATTCCTAAAGCTCTTTCCTGGATCTGAAATCACAGCGCGTGTGAGTACTTCGACCTTAGGCAGTAAAGTGTTAATAGGCCGCAATATCTATTTATAAACGTTCTCTATAGGTCTCATAATATCTCATGTATAAACGTTCTCTATAGGTCTTACAATATCTCCTGTATAAACGTTCTCTATAGGTCTTACAATATCTCCTGTATAAACGTTCTCTATAGGTCTTAGAATATCTCCTGTTTAAACGTTCTCTATAGGTCTTACAATATCTCCTGTTTAAACGTTCTCTATAGGTCTTACAATATCTCCTGTATAAACGTTCTCTATAGGTCTTACAATATCTTCTGTATAAACGTTCTCTATAGGTCTTACAATGTCTCATGTATAAACGTTCTCTATATGAAATCACAGCGCGTGTGAGTACTTCGACCTTAGGCAGTAAAGTGTTAATAGGCCGCAATATCTATTTATAAACGTTCTCTATAGGTCTCATAATATCTCATGTATAAACGTTCTCTATAGGTCTTACAATATCTCCTGTATAAACGTTCTCTATAGGTCTTACAATATCTCCTGTATAAACGTTCTCTATAGGTCTTAGAATATCTCCTGTATAAACGTTCTCTATAGGTTTTACAATATCTCCTGTATAACGTTCTCTATAGGTCTTACAATATATCCTGTATAAACGTTTTCTATAGGTCTTACAATATCTCCTGTTTAAACGTTCTCTATAGGTCTTACAATATCTCCTGTATAACGTTCTCTATAGGTCTTACAATATCTCCTGTATAAACGTTCTCTATAGGTCTTACAATATATCCTGTATAAACGTTCTCTATAGGTCTTACAATGTCTCATGTATAAACGTTCTCTATATGTAACACAATATCTTCTGTATAAACGTTCTGGGGAGCTGGGTGGCTCGGTGGTAAAAGCGTTTGCCTCCAGACCAAAAGGTCCCGGGTTCGAATCCAGCTTGGGTCAAAATTTGCTCAGACCCTTTTTCGTTGTCCCCGTCTTTGAAATCACCCTCGTGGTGGACAAAAGACGTTAAGCCCTAAACATTTATTTTTTGTATAAACGTTCTCTATAGGTCTTACAATATCTCCTGTATAACGTTCTCTATAGGTCTTACAATGTCTCCTGTATAAACGTTCTCTATAGGTCTTACAATATCTCCTGTTTAAACGTTCTCTATAGGTCTTACAATATCTCCTGTATAACGTTCTCTATAGGTCTTACAATATCTCCTGTTTAAACGTTCTCTATAGGTCTTACAATATCTCCTGTATAACGTTCTCTATAGGTCTTACAATATCTCCTGTATAAACGTTGTCTATAGGTCTTACAATGTCTCCTGTATAAACGTTCTCTATATGTAACACAATATCTCCTGTATAAACGTTCTCTAAGGTCTTACAATATCTCCTGTATAAACGTTCTCTATAGGTCTTACAATGTCTCCTGTATAACGTTCTCTATAGGTCTTACAATGTCTCCTGTATAACGTTCTCTATCGGTCTTACAATATCTTCTGTATAAACGTTCTCTATAGGTCTTACAATGTCTCATGTATAAACGTTCTCTATATGTAACACAATATCTCCTGTATAAACGTTCTCTATATGTAACACAATATCTCCTGTATAAACGTTCTCTATATGTAACACAATATCTCCTGTATAAACGTTCTCTATAGGTCTTACAATATCTCCTGTATAAACGTTTTCTATAGGTCTTACAATATCGCCTGTATAAACGTTCTCTATAGGTCTTACAATATCTCCTGTATAAGCGTTCTCTATAGGTCTTACAATGTCTTCTGTATAAACGTTCTCTATATGTCACACAATATCTCCTGTATAAACGTTCTTTAAAAGTCTTACAATATGTCCTGTATAAACGTTCTCTATAGGTCTTACAATGTCTCCTGTATAACGTTCTCTATAGGTCTTACAATGTCTCCTGTATAACGTTCTCTATCGGTCTTACAATATCTTCTGTATAAACGTTCTCTATAGGTCTTACAATATCTCCTGTATAAACGTTCTCCATAGGTCTTACAATATCTCCTGTATAAACGTTCTCTATATGTAACACAATATCTCCTGTATAAACGTTCTCTATATGTAACACAATATCTCCTGTATAAACGTTCTCTATAGGTCTTACAATATCTCACGTATAAACGTTCTCTATAGGTCTTACAATATCTCCTGTATAAACGTTCTCTATAGGTCTTACAATATCTCCTGTATAAACGTTCTCCATAGGTCTTACAATATCTCCTGTATAAACGTTCTTTATATGTAACACAATATCTCCTGTATAAACGTTCTCTATATGTAACACAATATCTCCTGTATAAACGTTCTCTATAGGTCTTACAATATCTCACGTATAAACGTTCTCTATAGGTCTTACAATATCTCCTGTATAAACGTTCTCTATAGGTCTTACAATATCTCCTGTATAAACGTTCTCTATAGGTAACACAATACCTCCTGTATAAACGTTCTCTATAGGTCTTACAATATCTCCTGTATAACGTTCTCTATAGGTCTTACAATATCTCCTGTATAACGTTCTCTATCGGTCTTACAATATCTCCTTAAGGACAGACGTGTAAAAAGGCCTGCGTGCCTACTGTCTTCATCCTTAGAAAATAAAGTTTCAATTCAATTCAATTCAATTCCTGTATAAACGTTCTCTATAGGTCTCACAATATCTCCTGTATAAACACTCTATAGGTCTTACAATATCTCCTGTATAACGTTCTCTAAAAGGTCTTACAATATCTCCTGTATAAACGTTCTCTATAGGTCTTACAATATCTCCTGTATAAACGTTCTCTATCGGTCTTACAATATCTCTTGTATAACGTTCTCTATAGGTCTTACAATATCTCATGTATAAACGTGCTCTATAGGTCTTACAATATATCCTGTATAAACGTTCTCTATAGGTCTTACAATGACGCTGGACAGAAAGGCGAACTTAAATAATGAAATTTGAATGTCGTAAAATGAAAGAACTTCCTGCTCTTTTTCACGCTTGTACGCAGGAGAGTTCCTTCTTGCCGTGGACAACATCCGGTGCGTGTGTACTCACATGGATTGTGACAAGAAGGGTAGGAAAGTCTTAGTTAAGGCAAGGAAACGTTGATAACTCGTTGTATTGGCGAAGCCTGCCAGGGCTTTAATGACATAATTTGATAATTTGACCTTACAACCACACCCCCCCCGCCCCCCCCCCTCCCACACACACACACAGGTGAAGCTATTGAAGCTGTACAGAATACCTGACCAGATAAGCACGTGGCATGGGGGCGTTCTGGCGTGACTGTGACTGTGACTGTGACAGACTGATTCTGATTCTAATGATACTATGGCACATGTCCAGAAACATTTGTTTGCGCTGACTGTCGTACATTGCCTTAGTCATGTCACGTGACCAAATTCTAGAGCTGACGTGTGATGGCCAAATCAACATTTGATCAGCACACTGGACTATTAGCCGTGTATAGAACACGACAATGATCTGACCACGGGCTGCACACAGTGTGGTGCTGTAGTCCCGCACGTCCCTTTAGTTTGATTACCACTGTACTATTAGGACATGCATAGAACACGACAATGGCCTGATCACTGGCTGCACACAGTGTGGTGCTGTAGTCCCGTACGTCCCTTTAGTTTGATTACCACTGGACTATTAGGACGTGCATGCAACACGACAAAACTGTATTCTGTATTATGCTGGTTTTATATCGAGTGAAGAGGTCTGGCTATAGAACACATCACACGCCAGACTGTATTCTGCACTATACTGCTGTTACATTGGATCTAGAGGTCTGTCTATAGGACACAACAAACTGTATTATGTACTATACTGGTGTTACATTAGACCTAGAGGTCTGTATGTAGGACACAACAAACTGTATTCTGTACTATACTGGTGTTAAATTAGATTAGAGGTCTGTATGTAGGACAAAACAAACTGTACTCTGTACTATACTGGTGTTACATTGGATCTAGAGGTCTGTCTATAGGACACAACAAACTGTATTCTGTACTATACTGGTGTTACATTAGATCTAGAGGACTGTATGTAGGACACAACAAACTGTATTCTGTACTATACCGGTGTAATATTAGATCTAGAGGTCTGTCTATAGGACACAACAAACTGTATTATGTACTATACTGGTGTTACATTAGATCTAGAGGTCTGTCTGTAGGACACAACAAACTGTATTCTGCACTATACTGGTGTTACATTAGATCTATAGTCTGTCTATAGGACACAACAAACTGTATTCTGTACTATGCTGGTGTTACATTAGATCTAGAGGTCTGTATGTAGGACACAACAAACTGTATTCTGAACTATACTGGTGTTACATTGGTTCTAGAGGTCTGTATGTAGTGCACATCAAACTGTATTCTGAACTATACTGGTGTTACATTAGATCTAAACGTCTGTATGTAGGACACAACAAACTGTATTCTGCACTATACTGGTGTTATTGGATCTAGAGGTCTGTATGTAGGACACAACAAACTGTATTCTGTACTATACTGGTGTTACATTGGATCTAGAGTTCTGTCTGTAGGACACAACAAACTGTATTCTGTACTATACTGGTGTTACTGGATCTAGAGGTCTGTCTGTAGGACACAACAAACTGTACTATGTACTATACTGGTGTTACTGGATCTAGAGGTCTGTCTGTAGGACACAACAAACTGTATTCTGCACTATACGAGTGTTACATTGGATCTACAGGTCTGTCTTTAGGACACAACAAACTGTATTCTGCACTATACCGGCGTTACATTGCATCTAGAGGTCTGTCTATAGGACACAGAACGTGAGTGACTTATTCTGTATAATACTGGTGTTACACTTGATCTAGCGGTCTGTATGTAGAACACAACAATCTGTATTCTGCACTATACCGGTGTTACATTGGATATAGAGGTCTGTCTATAGGACACAGAACGTGAGTGACTTATTCTGTATTATACTGGTATTACACTGGATCTAGCGGTCTGTATGTAGGACACAACAAACTGTATTCTGTACTATACTGGTGTTACTGGATCTAGAGGTCTGTCTGTAGAACACAACAAACTGTATTCTGTACTATACTGGTGTTACTGGATCTAGAGGTCTGTCTGTAGAACACAACAAACTGTATTCTGTACTATACTAGTGTTACATTGATCTAGCGGTCTGTATGTAGGACACAACAAACTGTAATATGCACTATACTGGTGTTACATTGGATCTAGAGGTCTGTCTGTAGGACACAACAAACCTGTATTCTGTTCTATGCTGGTGTTACAGTGAATCTAGCGGTCTGTCTATAGGACACAGAACGTGAGTGACTTATTCTGTACTATGGTGGTGTTACTGGATCTAGAGGTCTGTCTGTAGGACACAACAAACTGTATTCTGTACTATGCTGGTGTTACTGGATCTAGAGGTCTGTCTGTAGGACACAACAAACTGTATTCTGTACTATGCTGGTGTTACTGGATCTAGAGGTCTGTCTGTAGGACACAACAAACTGTATTCTGTACAATGCTGGTGTTACTGGATCTAGCGGTCTGTCTGTAGGACACAATAAACTGTATTCTGTACTATACTGGGTTTACACTGGATCTAACGGTCTGTATGGAGGACACAACAAATTGTATTCTGTACTATGCTGGTGTTACACTGGATGTAGATGTCTGTCTGTAGGACACTGAACGTGATAAACTGTATTCACTGTGTGCTGTACTGTGTGTTACGTGGTGGAGTCGTAGTCGTAGTATGATAAACACACCAGACGCACGCACGTAAGGTTCTTTTAAATAAACTTCATTCAGCTGCAACCCGTCACACGTGGTTTAAGGATGTAGGCTACACTGGAGTAACAGTTCCAACAATATTTTAATTCAGTAATGCGATCTCCACACGATGCATTCCCAAATGCACCAACACTGATACAATGTCTCTTCTGCAAATGTCAACACTGGCGACACAAAGTTCCTCGCACAAAGTACACCACCGTTACGCTGCGTCTCTTACAATGTACACCCTATACGGGCCACGTACCTATGATAAACTGTGTGTCCGTACAACTGACAATGCGTGACAAATGTATACAAGTGCTTCCTAGCACCAACTTTTATAGTAAAACGACTTTCCAGAAAAATCTAATGAATTTACACAACGCACCCAATCAGAACGGAACACGTAACTGAAACTCATAAATATTAATTAATAAAAAAAAGGAACTTTCTGGAATACCACAATAGTCTACGAAAATTTGACTGCTCATTTCAGCCCTAAATACTCGTGTGTAATGACGTCACACAACTATATGGCAGACCGTTCACGACCTTTCATAACACGCAAAGAACGGCCGCTAATTTCACGTTCACAGGAAACAACTATGACTAAAAATAGAGCGACGCTGCTACCGCTATTCTCCGTGCGACTTTGCTAGAAGCTTTCGGACTAAACTTAGCGTATCATAAAAAAAAAAAAAATCCGCTATCTGCGCGAACGATAGAGAATCTTACTGAAAAGGTACGTGATTCGTAACCATGATAGCTCAAATAAATATCGAATCGTTTCCTACGATTAACACATGCATGCTCTCACAGAACAACACAACCACAATCGTAACATTACCCCCCTTTTTTAGAATGAAATATCACAAAAATTTCTTCTCAAATCTCAAAAATACGGTTGTGGCTGCATTAACCTACAAAAAACACAAACAATAAGAATTTTACATCAAAATAAAATAAAATCAACTACTTTAAAATAATCGTCTCACAGTTCCTTTAAACTGTCCTGAGCAAAGAAATGTCCCTTTAAACTCTCATGTACATCGAAATGTTTCTTCAAACTGTTATGGACACAGAAATGTTCATTTAAACTGCTCTGCTCAGGTAATCCGCTCCAAAGTTCTGCGAACCCTTGATAGACTGTAGTTTAACGTCAAAATTCTGCCAGAACATCGCCCATCTCATAATACGAGAATTTGTAAACTTTGCAGAGTTTTGATAGTTCAAGGGCTGATGGTCCTTTTGGAGAACAAATGGCACACCCATAAGGTACAGTTTGAACCGCCTTACTCCCCAGATGATGGCTAGGCACTCCTCGATGGTCGAGTAGTTTCTCTCAGCTCTGGTCAACTTTTTGCTGGCGTAGCTCTCTGGGTGGAGTTTTTCACTATCTTCTTGCATTAAGACTGCACCTACTCCTTCGTTGGAGGCGTCTGTTCTCAGGAAGAAAGTTTTCAACGGGTCAGGGAGGCGTAGAACCGGCTTCTCGGTTAGGATGTCACGAACTGCCTGGAATGCTCGCTCTTGGGCCTCCTCCCACTTCACTACGTTAGGTTGTCCTTTCCTCAGCAAGTCAGTCAGGGGACCTGTGACTGCCGCAAAGTTTGGTATGAACTCCCGGTAGTAGTTCGCCAAGCCCATGAATGAGCGAACTTGCGTCTTGGTCGTAGGTCGCGGGGCATCCCTGATCTTCTGCACGTTGTCGTCGTGTAGCCCCTTTAAACCTTCGCTCAATTTGTGTCCGATGAAGTCTAGGTTGTCAGCCCCAAGAATACACTTGCTTGGACGGATGGTGAAATTTGCATCTGACAGTCTTTGGAGCAGTTCTTGGAGGGTTTTGAGGTGATCCCCCAAAGTTTTGGTATGTGTCAAAATGTCATCCCAGTAAAAGACTACATTCTGCATATCTTCTAGGATCTTTTTCAGTCCTCTCTTTAATGTGGCACCATTGTTCACCATACCGAAAGGCATCTTCAGGAACTCCCAATGACCGTCGGGTGTGACGAACGCTGTCTTGGGGATATCTTTTTCTGCAACGTTGATTTGCCAATACCCTTTGTGTTACTATTGTGGTTGTGTTATCCTGTGAGAGCGTACATGTGTTATTCGTAGGTAACGATATGTTGTTTATTTGAGCCATCACGGTTATGATTTCGTACCTTTTTAGTAAGATTTTCTTTTGTTCGTGAGTAGAGCCGATTTCGTTTTGTTAAGTTTAGTCTGGAACGTTGTAGAAGGGTCGCACTGTCTAGTTGCCTCGTAAGTGTCACGTCGGTTGACATCGCAACATTTTTCGCTACTTTTTGTTTTCCTGTGCGCGTGTATCGAGCAGCTTTTATTTTTGTTTGGTGAATGTTCTCGTACCTTTTTGAGCTATCATAGATAGGGATACCACACTTTTATGTGTCTTTATTATATGTTAGAATTTAGAGCTGAAGTGAGCAGCCGTGTTTTTGTAGCCTGTTATATTGTTTCTGGAAAGTTTATGTTAATGAGCTTCGGCTGCGTGTTTCGTTCTGGTTGTTTGAGTTCATGATTTCCGTAGAAGATTCTAGATTTTGATAGTGTATATAAGGAGGGCGCTGGGAAAGCCCGTGAGTACATTGTCTTACTTTGTCAGTTGTAGAGATACGCAGTTTATTGCGAGAGACGCTGTGTATGAGAAACTTTGAGTCGTAGTGAGGACATCGCATAAGAGACTTTGTATTCAGTAGTTTGTGCATTTGAAAGAGCATTACTGTGAGGATATCGCATCGCTGAATTAAATATTGTTGGAACTGTTACTCCAGTTTTGTCTACATCCTTAAGCCACGGTTGACGGATTGCAGCTGAATGAGGTCTATTTAAAAGAACTCCACGTGCGTGTGTGTCTGGTGTGTTTATCATACTTCGACTACAACTCCACCACGTAACACTTTGCTTAGGTCAATTTTGGAGAAAAATCGGTCTCCACTGACCTTCTGGAAAGTTCTTCTGCTGTGGCCATAGGCTCTGGATCGAAGACTGTTAGTTTATTTAGTCTATGGTAGTCCACACACACCCGGTTGGATCCATCTGGTTTCTTCACGATGGCAACTGGGGACGCATATGGTGACTTGGACTCCCTGATGACTTCCAGACTCAGCATTTCCTTGATGTCCTTTTTCAGTTATTCCGTCGTGTTATAAGGAAGACGATAAGGTTTGCTGTGAACTGGCTCATTTGACGTCAGATTAACCTCGTGCTGGATGGTGTCTGTTGTCCCTGGGTCAGGTGTAAACCGATGCTTGAACTTTTGAGTCAGGAAGCGCAGTTCTTCTCGTTGAGTCTGGGTCAGATTCTGACCGAACTGGATGTCTTCTACATCATCCTTATGGCAGAGTTCATTAAGGTCAAACAGGTCCTTGTCGTATAGTCTTTCGTCATCAGCAAGACGCACCGATTCCGCCAGTTGTGGTTTGTCTTGACTTCTTGTGGTAACAGCACATGTTTCGGGTCTCCACGCTGGATCTGGATCGTCTGCGTTTCTGGCACCATCAATGTTTCCGATGATAAGATCGTAGACTGGGGTCTTTACGCATATCACCTTCACCTCTCCTCTCAGGTACGGGGTGTCGACGCTGACATTGGCAAGGGGGATAATCCTCACAGTTCTGTTGGCCAAAATGAGGGTGGTCCACTCCTGTAGCTTCTGGTCTTCAGTTACTAGGTCCTCTCTCACGATGATGCAACTACAACCGGTATCTCTCAGCGCTCTCACTGGTGTGTTTTCGACGAATCCTGTCACCACCGGCATGTTCGGCACTTCATTCTCAGGTAGCGCGATGTTTGAGACTGGTAAGAATGTAGCCCCATCTCCTACTGGGATGCGTCCATTCTTTCGGAAAGATTCAATCAGCTCCGGTGTCACTCGCCTTTCTCCAGATTCAAAGTCACTGGATGACGTCACATCATTGGCTAATACAGCGGTGGCTCTGTGTTGAGACGTGGTACTGCTTCTGCCTGCTATCCCGCGATCTTGATTGGATCTTCTGATGTTGTCGCCTCGGGGAACATCTTTAGAAGGACACTTTATCGCCTTGTGACCTTTCTTTCCACAGAGAAGACATGTCACGTTCTCCACCGGCTTGTATTTCGGGGTGTCTCTGACATTGTGGATTTCCTCTGCTGGTGCATGCACACGCTGCGGCGTACTGGGCCCGAACTTTATGTTGTGGGCGTCAAGGTATCTTTTAGCGAAGTCGTCCAGGGCCTATAGGGACTGGTCATTTTGCTCCCTGAGGTGGGCGGCCAGGTCCTTAAAACATGCGTTGAGGACTTGTTCTTTGATGATGAGATCACACAGGTCCTGGTACTCTTGTTTAAACCAGCCAGCTCTATCCATTTCTCCAGGTAGCTCCTGATTCTCTCAATGAATAGGCCGGGTGTTTCTCCTTCTTCAGGCTTGAAATTCCGAAATCGTCATAACCCTCTTCATTGAAGTTGTACTGTCTCAGCAGGGTGGCTTTCAACTGCATATAATCTTCGGCTACTTCTCTTGGCAAGCGGGTGTAAAATTCAAGCGCTTTGCCAGTTAAAAGTGCACTCAGCTTGATAGCCCAAGTCTCTTGTCTCCAGTTATTGCTGCTTGCGAAGCGCTGGAATCACTCCAGATAAGCGTCCATCTTATCTGAATTTTCTGCGAAAGGTGGTAGCTTTGGCGCACGGGCTATTTGCTCTCTGCTGGCTAAGGTTGTTGCTTCAGTAGGTCTCTGGCTCTGTGCTTCTATCTCCATCTGCTTTAGATAAATTTCGTGTTGACGTTGCCTCTCTGCCTCTTCTCGCTCCTCTTCTCGTTGTTTCTCTGCCTTTCTTCGCTGTTTCTCTGCCTCTTCTTGCTGTTTCTCTGCCTCTTCTCGTTGAATTTCGAGTTTCCTGATTTGAGTGATTTCAAGTTCTTTAGCTCTTTCTTCTCTCTCCAATCTCTCCTTTTCTTCTCTCTCTCGTCTCTTTTCTTCTTTCTCCTCTCTCTCTAGTCTCTCCTTTTGTTCTCTCTCTCGTCTCTTTTCTTCTTTCTCCTATCTCTCCAGTCTCTCCTTTTCTTCTTTCTCTCGTTTCTTTTTTTCTTTCTCCAGTCTCTCCTTTTCTCTCTCTAATCTCTCCTTCTCTCTCTCCTTTACAAACTCGAGGAGTTGAGCTCTTTCGAGTCCACATTCCTTTCCAATTTTCAGGAATGTCTCCATTTCCGATGTCGCCATCTCTGCGTTTTACTGCTGGCTGTTTTCTCCGGCTACTCTTTTCACTGAGCCAACTGAAGAGGTCCCGTCGGAGGTACCAATATGTTACGTGGTAGAGTCGTAGTCATAGTATGATAAACACTCCAGACGCACGCACGTAAGGTTCTTTTAAATAAACTTCATTCAGCTGCAACCCGTCACACGTGGATTAAGGATGTAGACAATACTGGAGTAACCGTTCCAACAATATTTTAATTCAGCGATGCGATCTCCGCACAATGCATTCCCAAATGCACCAACACTGATACAATCTCTCTTCTGCAAATGTCAACACTGGCGACACAAAGTTCCTCACACAACGTACACCACCGTTACGCTGCGTCTCTCACAATGTACACCCTATACGGGCCACGTACCAACGATAAACTGTGCGTCCCTACTATTGACAATGCGTGACAAATGTATACACGTGCTTCCAAGCACCAAATGTTATAGTAAAACGACTTTCCAGAAAATTCTAATGAATTTACACAACGCACCCAATCAGAACGGAACACGTAACTGAAACTCATCAATATTAATTAAAAAAAAGAACTTTCTGGAATACTACAATAGTCTACGAAAATTTGACTGCTCATTTCAGCCCCAAATCCTCGTGTGTAATTACGTCACACAACAGTATGGCAGACCGTTCACGACCTTTCATAACACGCAAAGAACGGCCGCTAATTTGACGTTCACAGGAAACAACTATGACTAAAAATAGAGCGACGCTGCTACCGCTATTCTCCGTGCGACTTTGCTAGAAGCTTCCGGACTAAACTTAGCGTATCATAATAAAATACCAATTCCGCTATCTGCGCGAACGATAGAGAATCTTACTGAAAAGATAACCATGATAGCTCAAATAAATATCGAATTAATTCCTACGATTAACACATGCATGCCCTCACAGAACAACACAACCACAATCGTAACACTGTGTGATACTGGTGTCTCCAGCCTGTCTGCTGTACTGTGTGATACTGGTGTCCCCAGCCTGTCTGCTGTACTGTGTGATACTGGTGTCCCCAGCATGTCTGCTGTACTGTGTGATACGGGTGTCCTGAGCCTTTGTGCGCTACTGTGTGATACTGGTGTCCCCAGCCTGTGTGCTGTACTGTGATACTGGTGTCCCCAGCCTGTGTGCTGTACTGTGATACTGGTGTTCCCAGCCTGTGTGCTGTACTGTGTGATACTGGTGCCTCCAGCCTGTGTGCTGTACTGTGATACTGGTGTCTCCAGCCTATGTGCGTTACTGTGTGATACTGGTGTCCCCAGCCTGTGTGCTGTACTGTGTGATACTGGTGTCCCCAGCCTGTGTGCATTACTGTGTGATACTGGTGTCCCCAGCCTGTGTGCTGTACTGTGTGATACTGGTGTCCCCAGCCTGTGTGCGTTACTGTGTGATACTGGTGTCCCCAGCCTGTGTGCTGTACTGTGTGATACTGGTGTCCCCAGCCTGTGTGCGTTACTGTGTGATACTGGTGTCCCCAGCCTGTGTGCGTTACTGTGTGATACTGGTGTCTCCAGCCTGTGTGATGTACTGTGTGATACTGGTGTCCTCAGCTTGTGTGCGTTACTGTGTGATACTGGTGTCTCCAGCCTGTGTGCTGTACTGTGTGATACTGGTGTCCTCAGCCTGTGTGCGTTTCTGTGTGATACTGGTGTCTCCAGCCTGTGCGCTGTACTGTGTGATACTGGTGTCCTCAGCCTGTGTGCGTTGCTGTGTGATACTGGTGTCCCCAGCCTGTGTGCGTTACTGTGTGATACTGGTGTCTCCAGCCTATGTGCTCTACTGTGTGATACTGGTGTCTCCAGCCTGTGTGCTGTACTGTGTGATACTGGTGTCTCCAGCCTGTGTGATCGTTAAGAAGACTGACAAGGTCACGACTGATCACGATGGATCGACAGCAGTCACAACAGTCTGGGGTAAGTGTGCGTGTATGTGTGACTGTGTGCGTGCGTGCTTGTGCCTTTCCCTAATTCCGTGTGCTACAGAAACCATTTTCCGATTCAGCGTCTATAGCACTTAAGAAAACACGCACATCACCCAGCAGGGTACTTCGGAATAAAAAAATGTCTGTTTGTTTGTTTACTGGTTGGTTGGTTGGTTGTTTGCGTTGGGTTGCGTTGGGTTGGGTTGGTTCGGTTGGTTGGTTGGTATTCAGGTATTTGTGGTTTGCGTCAACGTTTCCATGTAAATGAGATATCGCTTGCGTCCTCTCTCATCCCAATGGGCACAAGGCCATCGGGCCGAAACAACTGTTACAATAGCTTTGATGCGTGGTCACGTGGACACTGACCTGTGGAGAGAAAGATAATGACATTTCAAAACCACCTTTGTCATTATCTCCGAGCCGATGCCAAAAACAAGGCTATTTTAATCATAAAAAATATGAACAACTCTGAATGTTCCTAAAAGGTAAACTCATCTGAGCTCCAAGCCATACGGTCGAATTTGGGATGAAATCCTCATCTTGTTTATGAGTCATTTGAATTTTACCTCTGTCTGTATTTACAAATATTGGCAAGTTCAAACTAAGTAGGATCTATTACTTTAGGGCGATTACCAACACGATCATAAAACGAGTTTACTTTATCTTTTAACAGTTCGTGATATAAACCGGAATGTAATGTCCATTGTATTGTCATACATATCTTCCATTTTAATACCTTCAAATCTTCCCTCTGCCATTGTTGTATTTTTATTTAATATTTTTTTTGGGATTTAGCATAAATAAA
>BTPG01000005.1:55510445-55625445 GCA_036245525.1 Semisulcospira habei
GGTACTAGTACCGGACAACAAGCACAAGATGCCAGTACTGTACAAAAAGCACAAGGTACCAGTACCGGACAACAACAAGCACAATGTCCACGTACTGGACAACAATCACAAGGTAGATGTACCGGACGACAAGCACAAAGTACTAGTCTCAGACAACAGCAAGCACAAGGTACACGTACCGGACAACAAGCACAAGGTGCAAGTACCAGACGACGACAAGCACAAGGTACCAGTACCGAACAACAAGCACAAGACGCCAGTCCTGGACAAAAAGAACAAGATACCAGTACCGGACAACAACAAGCACAATGTCCACGTACCGGACAACAATCACAAGGTAGATGTACCAGACGACAAGCACAAGTTACCAGTACCGGACAACAACAATCACAAGGAACCAGTATGCAACAACAACAATCACAAGGTGCCAGTACCGGAAGACAACAAGCAGAAGGTGTGAGTACCGGACAACAAGCAGAAGGTGTCACTACCGAACGAAGACAAGCACAAAGTACTAGTGCCGGACAACAAGCACAAGGTACAAGTACTGCACAACAAGAATCACAAGGAACCAGTACACGACAACAACAAGCAGAAGGTGTGAGTACCGGACAACGAGCACAAGGTACCAGTACCAGACGACGACAAGCACAAGGTACCAATACCGGACAACAAGCACAATGTCAATGTACCGGACAACAATCACAATTTAGTTGTACCGGACGACAACCACAAGGTAACAGTACTAGACAACAACAAGCACAAGGTACACGTACCGGACAACAGGCACACGGTGCCAGTACCAAACGAAGACAAGCACAAAGTACCATTACCAAACGACGACAAGCACAAGGTAACATTACCGGACAACAAGCAGGAGGTGCGGGTACCGAACAACAAGAACAATGTACCAGTACTGGAAAACAACAAGCACAATGTACACATATCGGACAACAAGCACAAGGTACCAGTACCGGACGACAACAAGCACAAGGTACCAGTACCGGACAACAACAAGCACAATGTACACATACCGGACAACAACTTCAATGTCCCTGTACCGGACATCAAGCACAAGTAGCAGTGGCAGTAACCTCCTGGCGTCAGTCTGTTCGTGAGTGGTATCTCGACCTCCACAGCAAAACCTACTTCCTACCCCCGCAACACTTCAACAAAGTGCCATACGACGTGCAGACTGTGGCCGGGCAGTCGGTTCTAGTTCCACAGGCGGCATCAGACCAGCCCGGCCAGATGCACGTTGTCTTTAATCCCAGTTGTCCTTCCCCTCAGGCCCCTACCCCATCTCTAGCATCTCTTGTGTGGCCTGACCAGCCCGTCCCCCCGGGTCCGCTACCTGTCGTGCAGGACAACGATATTAGAGAAGATTGTTCTATGCAGCAGGTGCTTGACTGCATCCGGGTTCTGGCGGAGAGGGAGCAAGAGGTGATGTTGGTGTTGTCCCAGCTAGAGTTCAGGAAATACCTCGACAACCAAGTCGATCCGATCTACGCTGCAGCCCTCCGCCTGCTGCCACGTTCCGTCACTGCGGAGAAAAAGTATCAGCAAGGTGACTTTGACGTGCTGATGATCAATGCTAGATACGGCCTGATAGTGGGAGAAGTCAAGTCTGTGGGAGCTGACCCCAGCAAGACCCCAAACATGGACAAGGCGGTATTGAAAGTGACAGATAAAGCAATCAAGCAGATGAACAAAGGGGAGGCTATGCTGGGACATCTGGTGAAGGACATCAGGGGGAAGCAACCAAGAATCACCAAGATACTGATGCTGCCCAACATCACGTCCGCGCAACTGTTACACGCTCTGAACACCGACCATCAAGTACAGCAGGTAACATATGTGTGTGTGTGTGTGTGTGTGTGTGTGTGTGTGTGTGTGTGTGTGTGTGTGTGCGTGCGTGCGTGCGTGCGTGCGTGTGTGCGTGCGTGTGTGCGTGTGTGTGTGTGCGTGCGTGTGTGTATTTGTGTGTGTGTGTGTGTGTGTGTGTGTGTGTGTGTGTGTGTGTGTGTGTGTGTGTGTGTGTGTGTATTTTGTTCACCTGAACATCCACACTGAATAGCTTTCATCCCTTCACTGTCAAGGGGGCACACTGTGTTTCTCAAATCTGTCAACACAATTCCAACCTGTAACGTCCGCAGACTTTCAACCGGTCGCACGCACAGACTCACAGACGCAACTTGTACATACACAACAACACTAACTCTCATTCGGACGCCTTCGTGCAGTATAAACGCAACGCATCATTCTTTTTCTCTGTGGCTCCTTTTACTAAACTAACTAACAAACAAGATGGGATGAACCATAACCCACAAAGTCCCTTCTATAATTATGAGAGCTTTCCTCCCTGTCAATGGTCTCTACCTTTTGTCTTTGACCTGATTCTCAGTTTGAAGTATCTCCTATTGAAAAAGTCTCGCAGATCTGCCAATGCGTCAGTAAGTTCTATAAAGGGCGCAGGACATACGCGTCATTGATTTGTCAAACGTCATTTGTCATGACATAAGTTTTAGTTATTATGTAATTTTATATTTTACATGATATGAATTTCACTTTCGCTTCATAGGCTTGAGAAAATGGTGACAAAACTAGAACTTCACGGTACAATTCAGTCTTGCTATCATTTGTGTGAAAGCAGGTTGACTTTACCTAGATACATGATATACTAAGTACAAGGGTCACCTGCACGCTCTTCTGAAAGCGCGTCGATGTGTATGTACGTGTTCATGCGTGCGTGCTCACGCGCTCTAAACATCTCCAAGAGGCATAGATCCTCATGCACATGGAGGGCGCATGAGGATCTATTCCGCTTGGAAGTTCTTGCATGTTTGTTTGTGAGAAAGAGCCGAGAGAGAGAGAGAGAGAGAGAGAGAGAGAGAGAGAGAGAGAGAGAGAGAGAGAGAGAGAGAGAGAGAGAGAGAGAGAGAGAGAGAAATGAAATGAAATGAAATGAAATGAAACTTTATTTCTCAACGGATAAAGTAATTAGCACGTGTGCCATTTTTCATACTTGCCGTTGCTAATCTACAAACACAGGATAATAATTGTAATACTAATAGTACCAAATTACACAAAGAAAAATTAGAAAACATTAAACATGAAGAGACATTAAACAAAATTCATTCATTCATTCGGTCATACAAAAAACAAACGAAAAATAAAAAGTACACGCAACGCGCGCACACTGACACATACACGCTCGCGCGCACACACAGACACGCGCTAATGATAACTTGACCTATATACGAAGCAGATCATTTGGATCATAGTGAAAATTCACTTCAGACAGCAAAATTATTTGGATTATAATAGAAAGTTGAATTATGTAATTAGGCGATTATTATTAGTATGCACAAACCATACGGCAGCATGCACTGATTATACGATAAGCACATGTTTGATACGAATACTTGTGGTAGATTATGTATCAGCAGACAAGTACTTGAGGAGGCATTCCTTGAAAGAGGAGAGGGAGCTAGCGTGTGTTACACATGTTGGCAGTGTGTTCCAGAAAGATGCGCCTGAGAAAGATACACTCGTTTTAAATAGATCTATCCTGGGGCGAGGTGTAATAAAGTTTCGTCTTGAAGTAGAATAACCTGAACTTGCCTTGGTAAAGAGCTTACAAAGATATTTTGGGTGAATCTCATTCCAGATTTTATACATAACCACACCCTTGTTTAAGAGGTGATGCTTGCTAAGAGGTAGCATTTTCAGTTTTTCAAGTCTTTCATCAGTTGTTAGGGCTGAATCAGGCAGGATATGTTTCGCTGCTCTCCGATGCAGGGAGTTAAGCCTCTTTAAGTGTATGTCACCGCTGCCATCCCATATCGTGGACGCATAATCGATGTGGGATTTGACATGTGCATTGTAAAATAACTTGCGGGCATCAACATCGATAAAGTACTTCAACTTTGAAAGCATAAAAACATTTCTAGCAACAGTTTTACATACAGCATTTATGTGTGATTGCCACTTCATCAACAATTACACCAAGTAATCGGTGTTCCGTGACCTGATTAACGATGTCATTATGGATAGTCAGGCTGAGTGTAAGTGGCTTGAGCTGGTGCTTCTGACGGGTTGCTATCGTCATGCATTCCGTTTTGGAAGGATTTAAAATCATTTCATTGTTTGCGCACCAAGTGGAAATTTCGCTCAAACCCTGCTGCAAACGGCCATTTAAAGAATCAATACTCTTGTCCGGGGTGTGAATTGTGGCGTCATCAGCGAATAAATCACATGAAATTATGTCGCTAGTCAAATGTAGCGAGAGAGAGAGAGAGAGAGAGAGAGAGAGAGAGAGAGAGAGAGAGAGAGAGAGAGAGAGAGAGAGAGAGAGAGAGAGAGAGAGAATGACGTCATATTTAGAGTATTATGTCAGTGTCTGCGTGATGATGGAGTTTCCTATTTTACGTCACCGCCATTGTCTGACTTTCTCTAGAAGTAATTTTTTTTTTTTTTTTAGTATTTTTTTTTTCCTGAAAAGAATTAATTGTTACTAAAGAAGTTGAAAGTATACAAAGGTGGCTAACGAACTCATCCAATGTCTTTCTCCAAACTAACTATATGCAAAAGTTCAAGTAAATATGACAAAAATTACGGACTCTAATCTGGGTCAACCGACTTCCTAAAACCGTTGTTTATGTCTTCAATGAGACATTCAATAACAATATGTTCAGAGGCTCTCTTAGCCACCCGCGTAAAAAAGTATTTCGCCAAGTTTCAAACTTGTGTGTACAGAAATGTCGGAGATTCTCTTGTTTACATTATATACGCACACACATACGCACATACATACAGACGCACATACGGCGCTTCGCGCCAAATGTACGTTCAGAATCGAGGTTGTAGCGACTAATGGCGGAGTTCTCTGTACATCATGAATATGCTATTAAATTTGCTCCACCGCTACCCGTCCTAAAAAGTCCCCTCTATAAATAGAAGCGACTTAAAATGAGGTGACCTCGTTCCAAAAACAAATAGCGACTAATGGCGGAATTCTCTGTATGGCTGGAAGTATGACGCAATATGACCTCGTTTTAGACTCTCGAGTACCAGCTTTGTTCCACAAAAAGAGAAAAACACACGCCAAACAACGACGCTTCTTTACATAGTTCGAGACAACTCGCGGTTTAGAGCTGTTCTAAAGACGACAGTATCCAGTTTTGAACAACATTTTCCGTTTTCCAAATATAGAGCAGGATCGAAAATGGCGCATCAAGGTCACTGACACACAATCGTCTCTTCAATGCCGAATATTAAATGCTGAACTATTATTTTAATAAACGACAATCGGAAAGCACGTACTCCTGGTTAAATCGCATTACTCTGACAATATAGAGACAGACGACTGCAGGCCCACACGAAAACCCTAGACCAACTGATTCGTGAGCTGCTTTTTGCTGATGACGCTGCCCTCGTTGCACACACAGAGAGAGCCCTGCAGCGCATCACGTCCTGCTTCGCAGACGCTGCCCAGCTCTTTGGACTCGAGGTCAGTCTGAAAAAGACAGAGGTCCTCCATCAGCCGGCACCCAAGACAGTGTATCGCCCTCCTCGCATCACCACTGGCGAGTCTGAACTAAAGTCAGTGCACCAGTTTACTTACCTTGGCTGCATTATCACGTCGGACGCCAAGCTGGACAAGGAGCTTGACAGCAGGCTGGCAAAAGCGAACAGCGCTTTCGGGCTACTTTTCAAGCGGGTGTGGCACAATCAACAGCTGAAAACAGGCACCAAGATCAGCGTGTACAGAGCTGTGGTCCTCACCACCCTGCTGTATGGTTCCGAGTCCTGGGCCCTCTACCGCAGCCAACTACGACTCCTCGAACGCTTCCACCAGCGCTGCCTGCGTACCATCCTGGGCATTCACTGGAGTGACTATGTCACCAACGTCGAGGTCCTTGAACAGGCTGAAACTGTGAGCATCGAGGCTTTGCTGCTGCGGACACAGCTCCGCTGGGCGGGGCATGTCTTCAGGATGGAGGATCATCGCCTACCAAAGATCACCCTGTTTGGCGAGCTTGCTACTGGACACCGTGACAGAGGGGCACCAAAGAAGAGATACAAAGACTGTCTCAAGAAGTCACTTAGTGCCTGCCAAATCGACCACCACCAGTGGTCCTCGCTTGCTGTGGACCGTGACACCTGGCGCTCCACCATTCACAAGGCAGCTGTCTCCTTTGAGGACTCTCGCAGAGCTAGCCTTAAGGACAAGCGGCTCAGGAGAAAAAACAGAGATGCCGCAACTCAGAACCCTGGCCATACCTCCCCCTGCAGCCACTGCGGTCGAACCTGCCTGTCCCGGATTGGCCTCCGCAGCCACGAACAAGCCTGCAGACGTCGTGGGCAACTCCTATAAAATTTTCGTTCGCGAAGTCAAGCCAAGAGATGGAGACAGTGCGGCTCGAAAAGCGCGTTCTAACAGTCAAACTGCAATTGACAAGCATCCAGCAAAAGTGGTGTTTGCGCATGACCGTGACCCCTTGCAACTGCACGGGCAGGCCCAAAACATGTATTTAGGTCAAGTATAGGAGATGCCATTGAGGTTCGAAATTTGAACAACTTGTCTAACTTTACAGAATTAGCGGAGAAATGAAAACAAATACGTTTTTGGTAGCTGAAGATTGCTGCACGGACCCTTGCAGGCCTTCGGGAGGTCAAAGTAACCATTGTACCCCGAAGGCTTTCGGGGTACAATGGTTACTTTGACCTCCCTCAGGCCAACAAGGGTCCGTGTAGCAAAGCCCTGCTACCAATAACTTATTGTCTCTTGCACATGGTTGGTGACCGCGTTTCTCGGCAGCAAATGGCTAAAGCCACATAATAGACAGGGTATAGTAAACAGAAACACAAACTGTTGTAAACATGGTATCAGTGTACAACACGCGCCTCTGATAATAATAATAATAATAAGCGCATTAAATAGGCGCTTTATCCCAATTGAAAATCGGCTCAAAGCGCCGCCGCGAACTGAACCCAACAAGCACGCTAACGTGAAACACGCGCATTCACTCACACACTGTACATAAACACAGAACATTCACGTGGTGCTAAGGGCAAGCTCAAGCGAGCTACTGTAGTTTTTGGATATTCAAAGTCGTTTGTATTTGAAATTTGATTAAGTGGGCTGAAACTGATACCAAAGTGGAGGGGGAGGAAGAGCCGGAGTACCCGGAGAAAGAACCCCCGACGGTCCGCCCGAATTAACGGAGAAAAATCCGACGCCGGAACCCGTAATCGAACCTCGCACCTTTAGCATTGGTGGCAGGCGCCTTGATGAATTACCCACACAGTCCCCGGCTGACAAGCCACTAGAGGACACGAATAGACCACGATAGACCGAGGGTGGTGCCAGAATAGCCAGGCACCCGAACATGCCGAGCCGGCCTGGCACCACCCGCGACCCAGCATGGTCGATCCGTCTCCTGAACTGGACAGGGGTCAATATGTTGTGAACGTGTAGCGGTCCCAGCGTCCCGCCAGATAGTAACACGCCACGCGCGCTCTGTCTGTTCTGTCTGTGGTTGTGAACGTGTAGCGGTCCCAGCGTCCCGCCAGACAGTAATACGCCACGCGCGCTCTGTCTGTTCTGTCTGTGGTTGTGAACGTGTAGCGTCCCGCCAGATAGTAACACGCCACGCGCGCTCTGTCTGTTCTGTCTGTGGTTGTGAACGTGTAGCGGCCCCAGCGTCCCGCCAGATAGTAACACGCCACGCGCGCTCTGTCTGTTCTGACTGTGGTTGTGAACGTGTAGCGGCCCCAGCGTCCCGCCAGATAGTAACACGCCACGCGCGCTCTGTCTGTTCTGTCTGTGGTTGTGAACGTGTAGCGGTCCCAGCGTCCCGCCATATAGTAACACGCCACGCGCGCTCTGTCTGTTCTGTCTGTGGTTGTGAACGTGTAGCGGTCCCAGCGTCCCGCCAGATAGTAACACGCCACGCGCGCTCTGTCTGTTCTGACTGTGGTTGTGAACGTGTAGCGGCCCCAGCGTCCCGCCAGATAGTAACACGCCACGCGCGCTCTGTCTGTTCTGTCTGTGGTTGTGAACGTGTAGCGGCCCCAGCGTCCCGCCAGATAGTAACACGCCACGCGCGCTCTGTCTGTTCTGTCTGTGGTTGTGAACGTGTAGCGGCCCCAGCGTCCCGCCAGATAGTAACACGCCACGCGCGCTCTGTCTGTTCTGTCTGTGGTTGTGAACGTGTAGCGGCCCCAGCGTCCCGCCAGATAGTAACACGCCACGCGCGCTCTGTCTGTTCTGTCTGTGGTTGTGAACGTGTAGCGGCCCCAGCGTCCCGCCAGATAGTAACACGCCACGCGCGCTCTGTCTGTTCTGACTGTGGTTGTAAACGTGTAGCGGCCCCAGCGTCCCGCCAGATAGTAACACGCCACGCGCGCTCTGTCTGTTCTGTCTGTGGTTGTGAACGTGTAGCGGCCCCAGCGTCCCGCCAGATAGTAACACGCCACGCGCGCTCTGTCTGTTCTGACTGTGGTTGTGAACGTGTAGCGTCCAGCCAGATAGTAACACGCCACGCGCGCTCTGTCTGTTCTGACTGTGGTTGTGAACGTGTAGCGGCCCCAGCGTCCCGCCAGATAGTAACACGCCACGCGCGCTCTGTCTGTTCTGACTGTGGTTGTGAACGTGTAGCGTCCCGCCAGATAGTAACACGCCACGCGCGCTCTGTCTGTTCTGACTGTGGTTGTGAACGTGTAGCGGCCCCAGCGTCCCGCCAGATAGTAACACGCCACGCGCGCTCTGTCTGTTCTGACTGTGGTTGTGAACGTGTAGCGGTCCCAGCGTCCCGCCAGATAGTAACACGCCACGCGCGCTCTGTCTGTTCTGACTGTGGTTGTGAACGTGTAGCGGTCCCAGCGTCCCGCCAGATAGTAACACGCCACGCGCGCTCTGTCTGTTCTGACTGTGGTTGTGAACGTGTAGCGGCCCCAGCGTCCCGCCAGATAGTAACACGCCACGCGCGCTCTGTCTGTTCTGACTGTGGTTGTGAACGTGTAGCGGTCCCAGCGTCCCGCCAGATAGTAACACGCCACGCGCGCTCTGTCTGTTCTGACTGTGGTTGTGAACGTGTAACGGTCCCAGCGTCCCGCCAGATAGTAACACGCCACGCGCGCTCTGTCTGTTCTGACTGTGGTTGTGAACGTGTAGCGTCCCGCCAGATAGTAACACGCCACGCGCGCTCTGTCTGTTCTGACTGTGGTTGTGAACGTGTAGTTTCCCGCCAGATAGTAACACGCCACGCGCGCTCTGTCTGTTCTGTCTGTGGTTGTGAACGTGTAGCGGCCCAGCGTCCCGCCAGATAGTGACACGCCACGCGCGCTCTGTCTGTTCTGTCTGTGGTTGTGAACGTGTAGCGGTTCCAGCGTCCCGCCAGATAGTAACACGCCACGCGCGCTCTGTCTGTTCTGTCTGTGGTCAGGCGCCCAAAAGCCGACAAGAGCTGGACTGGGGTGTGTTTGTGTGTGTGCAGAAACATCGCATTTGATTTACGTCATGATTAAAATGACGTACGCGCGCAGAAACTGGACATTTAATGACGTTGTATATTCCTGACACAGAAAACTGAAAGCTAAAACTGGTGTGATTACACCGGCCATAGTGTAAAATGTCTGTGTTCACATCTGACTAAATGTTAATAAAGTAAGACAACTTGAGAACAACTCTGTTTCTTTTGTCCTTGGAAATCTCTAATACAAATAATCATGAAAGAGGACAGGGTTTTTTTTCTGTTCAAATTTCCCGCCGTGAGATGGCCTTAGTTGCCTGCTCGGCGTTAAATCCAAATAACTAACTCTGTTCAAATGTAGTATTTGTGTTTTTACCGCTGCAAAGGACAGGTAATCATTTTTGTCGGGCCAGTCTTGACACCGAGTCGATTCCTAAGATTGTGTGTGTGTGTGTGTGTGTGTGTGTGTGTGTGTGTGTGTGTGTGTGTGTGTGTGTGTGTGTGTGTGTGTGTGTGTGTGTGTGTGTGTGTACCAGGCCCTGTGTGACTGTCTCGGAGCGCCGGATACCAGTATCGCCGTGACCCGCTGTCTGTGTCAAGATCACATGGGAGCGTCATCCAGCGGGTGGTGGCAGAGGGCCGTCACTGACAAAGGTCCCGACACCAGCATGACACCAGACCTTTACGAGGTGCTTGTGGCCAGGTGGGTGTTGGTCAAATGAGCAGGATCAGTGTTTACTTGAAAATGAGCACATTTCTATCTAACTATACATGTAGATAAAACTGTCTCTCCAGTTTCATTCATTATGATTGTTTTTGCCTGTCCACGCACAAAAGAGCCTACATGTACGTATGCGATTGTTGTCCTTGTTGTTGCTGCTGCAGTTGGTGTGAATACTGGTGTATGTGGCGGTACTTTACTGTGCTGTCTGTTTCAGTACTGTACACAAACCAAGAGGAATCACTCAGCGCCGGACAGACAACAGTTAGATCCCCTGCCCCCGCCTATCAGGCACCCAATCGCCAGCCCACAGAGAAATACGCAGGTATAGAATAAGACGATCATTTGCATCTTCTAAAGATGCATCAGGTCTCTTATATAACCCATGTCTTTCTCCGGAACTTAGGAAGTAGGCAGGGGAAACATACATACACAAACACGAAGGTGCACTACCATATGTGGTCAGGTAAATACCCTAATTTCCAACAGTAGATGCACAGAACATTACAGAACAATGTAACGATATAGCGATACAAATTTGCCTCGAGTTATAAATACTCACAAACCAGATAGGTGAGGCTAGCGCTGGCAGAATTGTACACAAACCAATAGGAATCAGCGCCGGACAGACAACAGTTAGATCCCCTGCCCCCGCCTAATGTAATGTTCTGTGCATCTACTGTGGGAAATTAGGGTATTTACCTGGCCACATATGGTAGTTCACCTTCGTGTTTGTGTATGTATGTTTCCCCTGCCTACTTCCTAAGTTCCGGAGAAAGACATGGTTTATATAAGAGACCTGATGCATCTTTAGAAGATGCAAATGATCGTCTTATTCTATACCTGCGTATTTCTCTGTGGGCTGGCGATTGGGTGCCTGATAGGCGGGGGCAGGGGATCTAACTGTTGTCTGTCCGGCGCTGAGTGATTCCTCTTGGTTTGTGTACAATTCTGCAAGCGCTAGCCTCACCTAACTGGTTTGTGAGTGTCTGTTTCAGGTTCTGCGGCCCGGCCACGACTATAGAAATCCCCACCATAACCACTCCACGTCGTGCTGTGGTACAGAGAACACAGTCGGAGGCCGTGGCGCTGACGGGACTGACAATGGCCATGCTGACTCTCTACCCAGACCAAGTGGACCTTGTCAACAGGCCCGGACTGCCGCGGGTATTTTTGTGGGGGCCGCCGGGTAGGTGTGATGAGACAAACTCTAAACAGTTTGATACATTAGACGATCAAAATTAGGTCAAACACAAAGAGTGGATGAAAAGTCCGGACAAACGTGCGACATAGAATGTTTGTCCGGGTCTTTAATCCACCACTGTTTTCGTTGAAAGGCGTGCAGTTGTGAGCCACGTGTGATTTGCCTACAACGTGTATGACGGGGTCCACCTCAGGAAGACTCGACCACCTGCAAAAGTCCCCCCCCCCACCATACCCCCCCCCCCCCCCGCCCCCAAGTCCTCGTCGTATACCTTGTTTTACCTCCAATGTTGAAAACTGTGGGACGCGTGCTGCTGTGGAGATTGCGTTACATTGCCTGTATCAGAGTGGGCACGCCTTCACTGGGCACGCTTCTTGTTGAACAGAAACCTTTCATGATTCATGGCTTCTCTCTCAGCAAACTCTCTGTTTAACTGCTGCCTGGCAGTACTAGCCGTAAAGCTGTGCATGTCGCCCACTGAAACCAAAGAAAGCCTCGCCATGCGTGTCCCCTAGTTAGTTGGGGTCAACGCCGAGCACGCCACTAAGGTCATCTCACAGCGGCCTCCCCGGGAAATATTGCAGATAGAAAGCAAAAGACTAGAATTGTGGTTTTACACTTATCTCACAGTAGGTACAGGCACACCCGGAATCTGTAGAGGTCCTCACAGAATGATGCCGTCAGGAGGCCATTGTGTTATTTACAACAAGAGCCATCTTTTGTGAACCACAAGCGGACAGCATTTCCTGTCCTGCGTGTTCTTGCCATGGGCCGCAAGCCGTCCTCCCTGTTACCGCATCCTGCGTGTTCTTGTCCTGCCGCAAGCCGTCCTCCCTGTTACCGCATCCTGCGTGTTCTTGCCGTGCCGCAAGCCGTCCTTCCTGTTACCGCATCCTGCGTGTTCTTGTCATGCCACAAGCCGTCCTCCCTGTTACCGCATCCTCCGTGGCTCTGGCTGAGGGAGGTTGCTGTGTTGCCTGTGTCCAATAAAGCCCGCTAGGAATGATGACGACTTTACAGCAGCTAAGGTTAACCCGTGCCCTGCCAGTGATCACGAAACCACTACACACTGACTGACACGACCGTGAAGAACATAGATGTAAATTGGACCAGACTAGGCGTGAGAACATAGATGTAAATGGGACCACACTAGGCGTAAAGAACATAGATGTAAATGGACCACACTAGGCGTGAAGAACATAAGACTTAAAAGAGACATCAATCATCATCAGCCCCCGGAACTGCGGTAAGTTTGTCCGACTGCGGTAAGTTAGTGTGACAGCGGTAAGTTAGTGTCACTGCAGTAAGTTAGTGTGACTGCGGTAAGTTAGTGCCACTGTGGTAAGTTAGTGCGACTGTGGTAAGTTAGTGCGACTTCCGTAAGTTAGTGCGACTGCGGTAAGTTAGTGCGACTGTTCTAAGTTAGTGCGACTGCAGTAAGTTAGTGCGACTGCAGTAAGTTAGTGCAACTGTGGTAAGTTAGTGCGACTGTAGTAAGTTAGTGCAACTGCAGTAAGTTAGTGTGACTGCGGTAAGTTAGTGCCACGTTGGTAAGTTAGTGCGACTGCAGTAAGTTAGTGCGACAGTGGTAAGTTAGTGCGACTGCGGTAAGTTAGTGCAACTTCGGTAAGTTAGTGTGACTGCGGTAAGTTAGTGCAACTGCGGTAAGTTAGTGCGACTGTTCTAAGTTAGTGCGACTGCAGTAAGTTAGTGCGACTACAGTAAGTTAGTGCGACTGCGGTAAGTTAGTGAAACTGTGGTAAGTTAGTGCGACTGTAGTAAGTTAGTGCAACTGTGGTAAAATAGTGCGACTGTAGTAAGTTAGTGCGACTGCGGTAAATTAGTGCGACCGCGGTAAGTTAGTGCAACTGCAGTAAGTTATTGCAACAGCGGTAAGTTAGTGTGATTGAGGTAAGTTAGTGTGTCTGCGGAAAGTTAGTGTGACTGCGGTAAGTTAGTGTGACTTCTGTAAGTTAGTGCGACTGTGGTAAGTTATAAAACTGTGGTAAGTTAGTGCGACTATGGTAAGTTAGTGTGACTGTGGTAAGTTAGTGCGACTGTGGGAAGTTAGTGCGACTGGGGGAAGTTATGCGATTGCGGTAAGTTAGTGTGATTGCGGTAAGTTAGTGCGACTGCAGTAAGTTAGTGCGACTGCGGTAAGTTAGTGCGACTGCGGTAAGTTAGTGCAACTGCGTTAAGTTAGTGCGACTGCGGTAAGTTAATGTGACTGTGGTAAGTTAGAGTGTAAATATTAAAGTGTGTACGGCCATTTTCTGTGCCGTCTGATAAGGAAACCCGCGGGCGTGATGATGATAGTGTCCATGAGACTTTTGGTTGCAGTGGCTCTCCTCGTTTGTTTATCACCCGCCACACAAACATCAGATTTGATGGCGGCAGGATGGGGCGTGATCATGATAGTGTCCATGAGACTTTTGGTTGCAGTGGCTCTCCTCGTTTGTTTATCACCCGCCACACAAACATCAGATTTGATGGCGGCAGGATGGGGCGTGATCATGATAGTGTCCATGAGACTGTTGGTTGCAGTGGCTCTCCTTGTTTGTTTATCACCCGCCACACAAACATCAGATTTGATGGCGGCAGGATGGGGTGTGATTATGATAGTGTCCATCAGACTGTTGGTTGTAGTGGCTCTTCTTGTTTGTTTATCACCCGCCACACAAACATCAGATTTGATGGCGGCAGGATGGGGTGTGATTATGATAGTGTCCATCAGACTGTTGGTTGTAGTGGCTCTTCTTGTTTGTTTATCACCCGCCACACACACATCAAATTTGATGGCGGCAGGATGGAGAGAAAGTACGCGTCTCTACGCGTTATTTGCAAAAAGCCAGTAGGTCCATTTGTGAGGAAAGCGAGATTCTGATTGTATAACAATGAACATGGCGCCTTTCTCAGAATGGACGTGCCGGCATTTTCCGAGTAAGGCCGACCTGTGCTGTTTCAGCGGCAATAACGAGTACAGAGAAAGCGGCGCGTCTGCTGCATGGGTTTCACACACAGATCTGGACACTACTCAACATCTGTCATAGTCAGGCCCAGCATAATTCACGTTGTTAGTCTTGTCTTGCTGGCCATTAAGCTATCATGGTTGACTCGTCTCTGGCTGTAACGTGTCACGGCTAGTAAACGCGGTGAAAGTAACGACACACGTGTGACTGCCTCTGTTCCTCCATTGTCCACACAGGCACGGGAAAAACGGTCCTTCTCGTCATAAAGGGCATGCAGTGGGGACACCAAGGGAAGGACGTTCATTTGGTCAGTTCACACAGACACAGTCGTGCCGCCATCTTGCTCATTGCGCATCAACTGCTGCACACGCCCGGAATCGGGTTCACAGCAACGCCAGTATCCGGTACGCTGGTCGGCAGCCATTTTTTCCAGAAAATCTTCTCTGCATTCGAGCGTACTAGGAAAACTGGTTCCAAATCAACATCAACATCAACGGTGCCAGCACCAGCACCAGCACCCGCAACATCAACACCAGCACCAAGACCTGGCGCGGGTCTTCACCCATTTCTATGACTTTAAACACAAGAGAGACGCGAAGGCCGCTGTGAAGAAACTGGCGTCCGCCGCGCGTGACGGTGAGCTCTTCGTTATCGCTGACGAAGCCTTTAGGTAAGTATTACTGTGTGTGAGTTGTGATGACGGGATACTGGTGACGGACATTAAACAGACCATTATACTGACACACCGGCAGAGAGAGAGATAATGGGGCTCCTGAGAATCCCTTCCCATTGTCTTAAGTGGATGCCCTGAAACAAGGCTAATTTGACTATGGCCCCCCCCCCCCTCCCCCAATCACCTATTACAAAACTCCTCCCTCCCCCCCCCCCTCCCGTCAGTGCACTAAGTACATTTTCAAATCATCGATTGGCTGTCAACCTCAGAGTCACATACACTAATCTCCATAATAAAAATAGTTTACGTACACTAATGACATTGTTGCATAAAATATTTTTTTCGCTCACAGCAGACTAACACAATTTCTTTGCATACTGTCTTTGTTCACGCATTTTGTCCTAGGCTTTCAACAGAGACGCTTTTTGTCTGCCACAGTTGTATTTTTATTTAATAATTTATTTTTGATTTAGCATAAATAAAATGACACAGTCCTACGGTTCAAAGTTAGACCAGCACAGAAATCTACATGAACCTCTAGGTGTTACGGGCATTAGGCAATCAATTGTTATCACAAACAATGTTAGCACAATAGACCAAAACCAAGTCCTCACTTTCAGGTTTCCGAACCTAGGTCCAAACGATGTTATTGTTCCTGGCACTGCACGGCTTGCTTTTAATATTAAACTTTCATCAGAATCAGATGCAAACAGAACATTAGTTGATAACCTTGGTAGAGCAATTATTACTAATATTAAAGTTAAACTTGAAGGCCAAGAAGTGTTTAGTCTGGATGATGCTGATGTATTTTACTGCTACAAAGATCTGTGGCTCACTAAGGGAGAACGAGAAAACCATGTTTATCAAGGCATACAGTCTGATAACGTTGCCAAACTTAGAATCGATGCAGGCGACATATCTACATCTGCTGCCAAGGATGTTATATTAGCAGACACATATGGAAGTAAATTTTACATTCCAATGAATTTAAAATCCTAACAGCGCATCTCCCTTATTACCAAGGAGCACTCAATGACCGTCTAATTTTTGAACTAACTTTCAATGATTACTCCAAAGTTATCAGATCATCTGAATCAGACGCAAAATACTGTTTGACTCCCAGTCTGGTTGACTCCAAAATGAAGGAGTCTGGTTGGCATGTACATACATGAACTACAACTGAGGCAGTCAAGATATCCTATTTTAGGTAAATCATGGCTGCCACTACCAACAGAGGTTGCAAACAAAAAGGCGGTAGTTAATATTGAGAACAATGGCAATCGCTGTTTTATGTGGTGTGTGCTGGCTAAACTTCACTTTGTAAAAACAAAACCTGTCAGCAGACCCCAGGCTCGCTTCGTCCTGTCCATTTGTTGTTTTTATCGTCGTTTTACTGACTTTTGTGACTAACTTCTCATCTCAGTGGAATATAAGTAGCCTTGCTGTCAGCTTATGTGTTTGAATGACATTGTCATCTATCCATCTGGCCTTCAAGTCGCAACTTTTGTACAAGCCGGTTTTGGGCACCAGTGACAGCGCCACTGCCATCATGCGGTACAGCCGTGAGTACTTGCTTTCCATGCAACACAGTATTCTATACGCCCCGTGGCTACATACAGACTTGGGTTTCGAACTGAAAACCAACGGGAAAAAGAGGGGCTCGAGAGGAGGAGTGAGAAATAGACAAAAAGAGAGTTCTTTTCCCCCTGCCTGCTATCACTTTATCCAATGTGCGTTCTCTGAAAAATAAAATAGAGGAACTGTCACTACTGATAAAACACGATGGCGATTATCGCCGTTGCAGTTTGTTTTGCTTCACAGAATATTGGTTGACTGAGAATGACCTGGATTTGGAACTGGGTGGATATTCAATGATTCGTTTTGATCGCAGTGAAAGAGCTACACAGAAACAAATTGTGGGAGGATTGTGTATGATTGTTAACAAGCGATGGTGTACAAACTATACAGTACGGGAACGTGTCAGCACGAAACACTGTGAAATTCTGACAGTGTCATGTAGGCCACACTACCTGCCATGTGAATCCCAGCAAATGATTGTTATCCTGGTTTAGATGCCTGGCCCAGATTCTCTCTGGCTGCAGAATGTATTGTCAAGTACTACAACAAATCTGGCAATAGGTCAGTGTCCCAGCCTGTGTTTGTACTCGGATATTTTAACAGGTGCGATGTTGGTAAACATCTGTCCAACTTAACAGCAATACGTGTCGTGCCATACCCGTCTTGACAGAACGCTGGACTTGTGTTTTAGAAATGTGCCTGACGGCTATGTCCCCAAGTGCTGCCCGTCCCTGGGACGATCAGATCACAATACCATCCATCTGATCCCCACCTACCGACAAAGACTAAAAAGAGAAAACCACAAACGCGTGTAATAAAAGTCTGGACGCATGAGAACGTCGACGCTCTCCGAGGTTGCTTCCTATCGACGGACTGGTCAGTGTTCTTTGAGAGCTGTCCTGATCAGAACAGCCTCACTGACACCATCACCTCATATATCCAGTTTTATGAGGCGGCTGTAATTTCCAGCAAACAGGTTTGCATCTACCCTAACAACAAACCCTGGCTGAGCAAAGACTTAAAACATTGCTTGAACGAAAAGAAACAGGTATTTCTATACGGGGACAAACAGCTTACCAGGGAAAAGGAGAAAGAGTTCAGGGTCAAATCAAGAGCTGCCCGTCTGGAGTACAAAAACAAAGTGAAGGCGCGCTTTAAGACGGGGAACGCACGGGAGGCATGGAAAGGACTGAACAGCATGATGGGGAGGGAGCAGAGGAACCAGACAGTCAAGTGTGCTGAACCTGTTACCTTCGTCAACGACCTGAATACGTTCTACGTCAGGTCTGACGTCAGGGACTTCAGCACAGAGATCGATGATCTGTGCTCCTCTCTGCCGTCCCCATCGCATGCAGCTCCTGTCACAGTGTGTGAGAAGGACGTTGTCAAGGTCCTGTCTCTCTGCCGTCCACACCGCATGCAGCTCCTGTCACAGTGTGTGATAAGGACGTTGTCAAGTTCCTGTCTCTCTGCCGTCCACATCGCATGCAGCTCCTGTCACAGTGTTTGAGAAGGACGTTGTGAAGGTCCTGTCTCTCTGCCGTCCACACCGCATGCAGCTCCTGTCACAGTGTGTGATAAGGACGTTGTCAAGGTCCTGTCTCGTGTTAACCCCAGGAAGGCCGTTGGGCCCGATGGTCTGAAGGGGAGAGTATTAAAAGAGTGTGCCCCCGAACTGGGAGGTGTGATGACCCTACTGTTTCAGCACCTCATGGACACTCACTGTGTCCCTCGTACGTGGCGCTCCTCGACGATCATGACACTGCCCAAGAAGCCAGGCGCAAAAGAATTAAAGGATTTCAGGCCTGTGGCACTAACATCTGTGCTGTGCAAGTCAATGGAGAGGGTTGTGTGCAGCCAACTGACCGCCGCTGTGGCCGATCACATGGATGCGCTCCAGTTTGCGTACAGACCGCGCAGGGGGGTGGAGGACGCGTGCCTTATCCTTCTTGACGCGGTCTGTCGCCACCTGGACACACCTGGCAACCAGACGCGCATTATTTGCATGAACGTCAGTAGCGCATTTAATACTATTGAGACATTTCTGTTGCTACATCGACTACTGGAGCTTGAAGTGAACAACAATCTCGTTCTGTGGATTAGGGCGTTCCTGTGCGACCGGCCACAGCGGGTGGGTCTGAGGGTCTCTGAAACAAGTGTGGGGACATGTGAGTCTTCTAGATCCCTTGTCTCGGCCTGCTCGCCTGACAGAATGGTTCCATCTACTGATGGAATGATCCTGTCAGGGGAGCTGGTGCTAAACACAGGCGCGCCACAAGGATGTGTGTTGTCACCTGTACTTTTTTTCATCTACACCAACCAGCTCCAGATCAACACAGCCCTACTAAAGCTGATCAAATACGCAGATGACATGGCTCTAGTGGCCAACTTGAAAGACCACCTTGTCACAGTATTTTGCAGCCGTCGATGATGTTGCCCAGTGGTTCGATGACAGCTTTCTACAGCTGAATGTCGGGAAGACTGAAGAGATGGGGCTGGGTGGGGGGCGGGTGAGGGAGGGTAAGAACTTGTTAAGGAAGCCTCTGAAAATGAAAGACCAGCAGGTGGGGATAGTTCCCGCCTTTACCTGGGCACCGTCATTGACAGCAACATAACATTCACAGCAAATGCTGATCACGTGTACAAGAAAGCTCAGCAAAGACTGTACCTTCTCCGTAAACTGAGGAGTTTCAGCGTTTCTCCGGACATCCTGGTGACTGTGTACAGGTCTCTAGTGGAGAGTATCCGTGCCTTTAACATTGTCTCGTGGTATGGCCACCTGACCGTTAAGGATAAGGCAAGGCTGTCTAAAGTTGTCAACCAAACCAGCAAAATTGTTGGCGTAAACCTGCCATATCTGTCGGACCTGTACCATCAGGCTGTCCGGAGGAAGGCTGTAGAGATCACCACAGATCAAACCCATCCTCTCCATGGCCAGTTCCAACTGCTGCCCTTGGGACGCCGGTTGAAAGTGCCGCTGTCGTGAAGAAATGTGTACAAACGATCCTGCGTGCCATCGGCTGTCAGTGTGTTAAGCTCTGCTACCGTTCAGAGATAAGGCCTGCTGTGATCTATGCACTGACATCTAAGAATGCCGTTTTATAAGTTACTTTTTCTTTTATTAATTTTTTTAAATCCATCGCATTATAGTGTGTGTGTGTGTGTGTGTGTGTGTGTGTGTGTGTGTGTGTGCGTGTGTGTGTGTGAGAGAGAGAGAGTGTGTGTGTGTGTGTGTGTGTGTGTGTGTGTGTGTGTGTGTGTGTTTGTGTGTGAGAGAGAGACCAGGGGCTGGGACCTTCATTAGGGAGGCAGGTGATGGTCCTTTTTCCTGACACAAATCGTAGGCTGTGATAAGTTGTGACAGTAAAGGATGGTACTGTGATAGAAACGAGTGGTGATAATGTGATTCAAACTGATCAATAAAATGTAATTTGGCCATGATTATAGATTTTATTAGGCGTGGGGAGGGATCTATATTTATATATGTGTTTAACTGCATTTTCATGTTTGTGAGCCGAAGACAGATTTACATTTTATACCAGTATATTTAATGGACAATAAAGATTTTTGAATTTGAATTTGTATCCAACTATATCAACTTTGTAAATGAACTCAACCTCAATGGTATAGATTTTCCGGTTAAGGTAGAACATACAGACTTGTTTGAATAACTAAATCCTGATATATCTGTAAACGTGTATGTATGGGACATTGAGTATGTTAACAATTTGCAACCGATTAGAGTTTCACAACTTGCCCCAGCCTATTGACAAACAGAAAATAAACATGTTGACCTTCTGTTAATAAGCACCGGCAATTGTAGTCACTACACAATTATCAGAAGTATGTCACAGTTAATTACTAAATATACATCAAAATGCAATGGAACATAGGAATTGTGCTTTACATGTTTACAAAGATTTTCATCTATTAAAGTAGCACACAAACATGTTCAGCACTGTAAGTCAGCTGGTAGCATTCAAACAATACCTAGGTACCCAGATCCTGGTAGAAAGTTTTTTTTTTTCAAGAATTACAAAAATCAGGAAAAACTGCCGTTTGTAGTGTATAGTGATTTTGAATCACTAGTTGTACCATACGAGGGACCTGTTCCAGAATCATTACCAAAGACTGTCAAATTAAATGACCAAGTGGTTTGCTCTTTTGGTTACATTCTTGTTAGGTCAGACCGTGAGTATACAGAACCTGTTATCTACAGAGGTGAAAATGCAGCAGGTGTGTTTTTGACAGAAATGAGACAAATGTACAGTAGCGTAGTATATTATCTGGAAAACTGTCAGATGCCTTTGATGATGACACAAGAAGATGAACTAAATTTGTATACAGTGGAGGTATGTTGGATTTGCGAACAACACCTGGGGGGCGATAAAGTTTGTGACCATGACCACATAAATGGATGTTACAGAGGTGCTGCACATAATAGATCCTAAAACATATAAGTTGCCTATCTTTTTTCACAATCTGAGGGGATATGATTCTCACATTATCGTGCAGGCTGTAGATGAGTCTTACAAGAACATTAGTTGTATTGCCCAGACAGCTGAGAAGTACTTGACTTTTATATTAGACAACAAACTCGTGTTTATGATTTCATGCAACATTAATTTTGTCCTCAGGACTTGCCAGTCTGGCAGAATGATTGACAGAGTTTCCAATAACAAGTAAATACTTTGAACCAGAGTTAATCAAGAAAGAAGTCTGCCCTTATGAAAACATCAATGATTGGGTTGTGTTTGAGAAAACGTCCCAGCCTCCAAAAGAAACATTTTATTCTACACTAAATGGAAAAGAAATTCTGACTCTGAATAAAAACATGCTCTCGATGCTGTGGGTATGTGTGTGTGTGTGTGTGTGTGTGTATGTGCGTGCGTGCGTGGTGCATGTGTGCGTGCGTGAGCGAATGCATGCATGCAGCAGTGTGGTATGTGTATGTTTACATGTCTATGACACTTATGTAGTAGATGTAGCAACGGCAAGTTTGAAAAAAACTGGTCCTGTTACAATAACTTCTACTGTTGGAAAATAAAGATTCGTTGTTCATTGTTCATTGTTCATTGTTCATTGGGATAAATTAGGGTGTCAAACGATTGGTGACTACCATGACCAGTACTTAAAAGCTGATGTTTGCTTGCTAGCAGACGTATTTGAAAGTTACTGTGAAAAGGGTTTGTTACACTACAGTCTTGACCCAGCTGGCTACATAACTAGTCCTGGCATGACATGGGATGTATTTTTTAAATCCATTAAGATACATATAGACTTGCTCTCTGATAACATGATGGTTGACTTGGAACGTGGTTTGCGAGGCAGCATTATTATAGCTGCAAATGATTATTCCAAAGCTAACAACAAATATCTTCACGACTATGACCCCTCTAGGTCATCTAATTAGATCATTTTTTACAGACGCCAATACTTTGTATAGATTTTTGATGACTGAACTATTGCCCTTGGAAAACTTTTGACTGCATGATTTGTCACAGTATGATATAAAATACTTAACAAACTATGACTCAGGATCGGAATCATGAAAAAGGTTGGATCTTTGAAATCGATCTGGAGTACCCACACCACCTACACGATTACCACAATAATTTTCCAATAGCCAGTATTTATTAGTATGGCAATGCTTGAACTGTCAAAGCTGTTGATGCTTGAATTCTAATGTGATTAATTTAAAAAGAAGTATCCTGACTGTTATACACTGACACAGACTCTATGATCATGGACGTTCCTACTAAAGACTTGTATGAAGACATAAAAACAGAGTTAGAGCACTATGACATGTCTGATTATCCTAAGAATCACCCTCTATACAGCACACAAAACAAGAAAGTGCCTGTGAAGCTTAAAGACAAACTGAATGGAGTGCCAATACTTGAGTATGTTGGACTGATTCAGTCAGTTTACAGCAAAAGGTATTAAAGAAAACAGTGGTAACAAATAAATGATATCCGTCACGAACACTATAAGCAAGTTTTAGATGGAGAACTAATGCCTGATTATCCAAACAAGACACTAATGTTGAAGAACCATAATCTTGAAATGATCACTACACATAAGAAGTCACTTGCCGTTGGTGACACAAAACGAGTGTTTCACAGTACGGAAAAAGCTTACGTGCCTGGACACTACAAGCTTAAGTTATCTGAAGACATTTGTGATGAATTAGTTGATGAATTAGTTAAAATGAGTAACAGCATCTGTTGGAACAATCTGTAATTCTTCTCTGACAAATGCCCTCTGAGGGGCAGATTCATACAAGTAGTAAATCGAGGAGTTGCCAGAAACCTTTTTTTTTGTTTTACATTGTAAACAAACGTAGACCATATTGGATCATTTCTCTATGTTTTACATCATTCTCTGCCTCACTGGGTTGATATAGATATCTTATCTGTTTCATAAACAAACTTGTGTCAGGTGTTTTCAGCACTGGAGCTGTTGCTGGCGGTATTGTTTTTAATTTAATAGCATCAACAGGTTTCAGGTAACCCTCGTTATTCGTTGCTTTTAGCACCAAAGGTCATCCCTTAACCCACTCAGTGTTACATGTGTCGTACATAAGTTCCTTAAAATAGTGATAGCTGAAAAGTCTCTGATAATTGTTTGTTAAAGCTTTCAACAATTGACTGCTACCTGTGCATGCCTGGTATGCAGCATCTCACTAGCAGCCATGCTTTGCAAATAATTGATTCACAGCACCTTTGAATTCACTTCCATCATCAACTTGCACAAATCTAGGGTATTTCAGGCATTTCCATTATCACTGTATATCTTTGATAATGCTGCCACCACAGTACTAGCGTTTTTTTCAGTTAATGGTTCGGAATCCTTGAATCTCAATGCAATGTCAACAACAGTCAATGCATACTTGTATTGCTTTGTTTCTTATAGTATCATGTGGAAGAAACAAGAGATCCATTTGATGTGTGTCATTAGGGGTGGTGTTTTCAAAGTGTGGTCTTATTATTTTTCTTGGAGCGGGCAAATATATTTGACATATAGCTTGCCTTGCAGCCACTTTTTTCCTTGATCTAGCATAACATCACTGCCTGCAGCATCAGACAATTGTTCTATTGCAGTTTTCCTTTCCTGTAGCCAATCGGGGAGTAATATATTTTTGATAGCTTAGCGTCAATCATTTCTTTCTAGCAAGAAAAACTCATGTGAAATAAACAAATGTCATCCTTACTAAAACAAACATTATTTCTTCATTTTATGTTGCTTACTAGGCTGATAGTGCTCGCTAGCTAAGTTTCTGTTGTAGTATGCTCACGTCTTCACCAGAATCAAGATAATATTCTTTAATAGTGTCATCAACATTTGGAAATGTATGCTGTGCATGACCTTCCAGTCTCAGTTTTTCATTTCAAGTCTTTCTAGTCTTTTTTCTTGTAATCCTGTTCTGCTTGAGCCAGTTTCTCTGCTACTTTGTTGTGACATCTTATTTCTTCAGCACAGTCTTCTTTACTCACGTTTGAAAAGAGGTAATTTGCTCTGATAGCAGGTGCATTAACCACATCACTGCCAACGATAACAGCTAATGTTGCCATATATTTATTTACTTAGATATAGTTTCAGGAATAATTCCGTGCTTAACACGAAAGTCTTTTGTCACAATTGATGCTGTGGTAATTGCAACTAGCTTATCTTTGTCCTCAAAATCTAGTCAGCCAAGGTCTGCAGGTCGCATTTAGATAAGACTCTGTCTTAGCCTAGTGTAGGTGACTGCAAGTCCACTCAGAATGGCAGAGTGATAAACAAGGTTCATTAGTTGTTGTTTTTTTTTGTGTTGCACATTTTCTTATGTTACAAAAATTTAAATAATAAATTAATTCACTGCATGTAAAATTGATCAGAAGCTTTTGGTGCTGCTGCTTATGTGTGGGGTTTCTTGCTTGTTTTTGTGTTTCTTGTTTTTTGGACACTGTTTAAGTGTGTGGCTTGTACTTTTTCCATAATGTGTAACCTACATAACCAAATCCAACAACAAATCCACTGATAGAGTATTTTGGTATTTCGGGCTTTTAATGTGTGTGACAGACTCACTTTGTTGTTGTGAAGGTGGTGGTCTCAGTGGTGGTGCTGTTGGTGGTGGTAGTGAATCAGTTATCGCCTGTAGTTGTAACTTTTTTTGTTTGATATACTCAGCTAATTTTTCCCCTGCTTCAACCCTTTCTGGACTTTTGGTTTTAGTTACTGTTTGAATTTGAGTCAAGCTGGGGCTTGGTTGTATGGTCGTCTGATTGTCCTCCATTTTCTTCTGGTTCAAGTTCCTTATTTTTGACAGCTCATATATTGCTTAGAAGAAGAAGTTTGTCCTGATTCATTTTATAATGTAATAAAAAATAAAACACAATTCATGCACTTACCTTTAGGTTTAGGCTGTTTAGGATTGGTATAAATCCTGATCAGAAGGGTTGCTATAACCCTTTACAGCAAAATCTACTTTCATTTCACAAGCACTATCATGCAAAATATTGAGACCAGTTTGACAGTTTGCTTCTGGGCTTTGGTTTATAATCTAGGAATATCGAGGCACTCATTGGATAAAATCTTACAGGCCAATGACTCACGCTGTGTTTCACTCAACAGGACAAGTTTCGTCAGTCTATCTACTGGCTTGTCACGTCATAATGCCCATGCGAGGCTATTGAAATTGGAGTTAAAATGGACTCGCCTGTTTGAATGGAACTGCACTACCCGCCCCAGACTGTGAATAAAACACCCTGGTATCACCTGGCTTAGCTTGTTTCAAACACACAGGCATCCGATTTCCACCACCAGAATATTATCGAGAAAAAAGATATTTTTTAGTCCATGTAACTTGACAAGTTTTTCCAAAAAACCTGATGACTTGAGACAAGAACTTACAAGAACTTAAGTCAACTCATTTATATGAACTCATGTCAAGTCATTTATAAATTGTAGGTAACTTATGTAATTTATTATCAAGTACCTGTTGGCAAGTCAACTGCAAAGGTAAAAGTCTTTATGATACCAGTCCATTGACATGTCAATACACAGGAAATTACAGCCTGTTGGTTTTTTTTTTTTTTTTTTTTTAAGCGACTCATCTTCTAACAGCACTCCCTGATCCAGTTGTGAATAGAAAAGTCAACAGTGTGCTTTGAAAACCTTTTATCGCCCATGCTCTAGCAAACACTAATGCACGGGGAATTATGCGCTGCACTGAAAATCGAGGTGATCAAAGCTTTATGCAGATCAATTATATTTTGTAGACGGCTCTGTTAAAAGCCAACACCAATATGCGTGAACAATCTTTATATGTAAAAAGATTTTGATAGTCTGTTGTGACCGATTTTTTTTGCATGCAACAATGTCACTGGTGTATGTAAATGATTTTTAATTATGGAGATTGGTTTATTTACTGCTGGGTTGTCAGCTGATCGATGATTTGAAAATGTATGAGTGCACTGAGAAAGGCGGGAGGAGGGGGGGGGAGAGGGGGGGGGTGTGAGAGATGTGGGGGTGTGATGGCCAAAATAGCCTTCTGTTAGACATCGATGCCCTGGTATTTTGGCCCAGTCTCAGTTCCCTTATATCCTTTTTCTCTAGATAGAGCTTAATTTTCACCAGCTGATCACAACAAAAACACGGTGATGACGTCATACGTCACCAAAGACTAAGACTGTAAAAGCTTGCCCACCATAATGACGTCATTGACTGTTGTACAATTACGTCATCAATGGATGAACTTGCCGACAATAATGACGTCACTAACTGTCTGTCTCTCCATTCTCTGTAACAGTGATGATAGTCCGCCTGGCCGTGTCAACACTAGCGACAGGTTCGCCGAGTTCTGCACTCAACTGGCTGCCCGAGTCCCCGCACTACACCTGTGGGCCGCCGCAGTTGTGCGTGACGTCACACCTGCCTGTCTCCGTGAGGAACGTGTCACAACACCAGTGAGGTGTCCGCCGGCCGTCCTCAGACACGTGAGGGAGTCACGCTGGATTGATGGTCTCCGTGTCCCCGACTACAGCAGCAGCGCCGCCCCCGCACCTACAGACGGCCCCGCGGTCAGGCAGATACAGCACTGGGGGGGTCGTCCCTTGTTCACACCATTACCTGGTCACGTACAGGAGTGGCCAGAGGACTGTGAAGGTTGTGCTGACCACATCGCCCGCCTGATAGAGGAATTTCGGGTGGGGCAGCCAGGTATGACGTCATCTCTTGTACTCAACATCACCACCATCACTACCACCACCGCCACGACGACGATCACAACCACCACCAGCAACAACAACAACAACAAAACAACAACAACAACAACAACAACATGCTCTTGTCACTACTGCCGTTATTCTAATGGTTGTTGTTTGTGTGTGACCAGGTGGTGACCTGCACTACCGTGACACCATCATCCTGTGTTACAACCCACGTGACAACCTGCCTGTGGTCACACGTCTCCGTGCGCGTGGCGTGCCCGTGCAGGTAGTGACGTCACGTGATGATGAAGCTGCCATCCGTGACGTGGCGCTGGCTGTGCGTGACGCCGTGACCGTGACAGACTATAACGTGGTCCGCGGACTGGAGAGGAGGGTGGTGGTGGTGATGGGGTGGGGGCGTTTTGGTTATGGTGTTGGCTTTGATGTTGATGATTATATAGACAGACTTAACGCCCTGTCAAGATGCACCTCCCTCCTGGTCTGGGCTGGTTATCCTCTATAGTCTAACGATGCTGATGGTGGTGACTACAAGGGTTCAGTCATTCATTCAAGCATTCATTCATTCATTCATTCATTCATTCATTCATTCATTCATTCATTCATTCATTCATTCATTCATTTCTTTCTTGTTTCCTTCCTTCCTTCCTTCCTTCCTTCCTTCCTTCCTTCCTTCCTTCCTTCCTTCCTTCCTTCCTTCGTGTTGTTGTCAACACCGGTGTTGTTGACGATGTTGTGGTGGTGGTTGCATGCTTGACTGTGTAATGTATTTTTACACCTGTACACTGACAATGTTTCTGGTGTTGGTGTCAACACTGCTGTTGTTGACAATGTTGTGGTGGTTGTTACTGTTTGAATGTGTAATGTGTGTTTACACCTGTACACTGACAACGTTCCTGATGTAAATAAAGTTGACACCTGACTTCCAAACAGCTGATAATTATTGTCGTGTTTTGTCTTGTTACTAACATGGTACAGTTTGCTGCGTTGTCATGACGACAGTCAGTGGTGCGTCATAGATGACGTAGTTTACTATGTCAGAGATTTGACGTCAGTAACGTGCTCTTTTCCATTCAGCTTACATGCGACAGCAAAGTGAGTCTATGTACTGGGCCATCCGTCGTCTGTCATCTGTCCGTGGGAAACTTAAGCATTTTCTGGAAGACTATTCAAGCTACAGACATCAAACTTCCCCCAGCATGCCTTTTGGCCAAACCTTTCTAAAAAATACCAACTTCAGTGACCCCGCTTAAAGGTCAAGTCAAAACAAGTCAATAAATGCCAACCATGGCGAGATTTGAACACAGACTGTGTTTTCTCAAATACTACTGTCAACTTCAAAACCAAGTTTAGCATTCAGATACCCAAAGATAAGAACTTCACGTGCGTGCTAAACATAGCGACCCTTATCAAAGGCCAATGGTAAGGAAATCTGTATTGAAAAGTATATTTTGATAAAATGATTTTTTTTATTTGCAAACATTTCAATCAAACACAAAGATAGTCGATTGAAAATCCTTCATTTTCATGCTAATTTGGCTAACCACTCATAAAGGTAAAGGGCTGTAACGCGCGCAGACTTGCCCCAGTCGCACGTACAGATTCTCGCACAACAGACGCATACACCGCCACTGACTCAGTCGGGCGAATTCACGCGGTAACACTAGCTCTTTTTCTCCTGTGCGTCTTTATAAAAACAAACAACAAAAAAGACTCAAAAGATTATGTACACCACACCTAATTGTCTCTCACAATTCAACCTGTTTCACTGGTGTTATTGTTCAGCAACGTTCTGTCCTTCCACGTCTAGGCGTGTAGTTTTTGCGTCGCACGCTTCCGAGTCGTCCCGTTTCTCGTACCGTTGACGTCCCCCTGACTTGCTCCGTAGCGCAGTCCCTGATGACCCGGGTGTCTCGGCACCGGTCGCTCACTCCCTGAGTGATGAAATGACCTCGCAGTAGGTCTCTCGGCGGTAGTCTCTGATGACTGAAGTCCCGGCGTCCGTCGCTCCGAGCCGCACAAGAACTCTGTACAATAAAGTCCTAATATCAACACACTTGCTAAAGACACACATGTTGGATAATATGAGGTACATTACGTAACCTGGCTGATACAAATAACTCACACGTTCATTCACATACATGTGTTTCAAACACGAACTACTTCGCAACATACCATAACTCTTTCACTACATTGAAACAGACTATACTTAAACCAACCACATACTACATTTATAAACGACTTAGGCATACACACCTCACATTCCTTAGTTATCCATCTTGGTAAATAACTACATAGGAAAATCACCGGTTATTATCTGAACGAATTCCAAACCCACATAACTCAACCAAATCAACGCTATACAACCGAATTAACTCTTACAAACGCATACTATCTTTAACTCAGTAGCTGTTGTTACTACATATAAAACATACCTGAATTCTAGGTTTCAGAGTCTTGGAATACGGGCTAGGGTATCTCACACACGTCTGTCCTCACTGACAGTGTAGTCCCGTACTATCTAGAATTCTGAGCTCTCGCCTAAAACTCCGTGCAAAACGCTGTCCCTATGATTTCACGTGGCCTCGTGTATACACGGGATATTTGTCACAAAAGCGTGAACTCTGTGCATGGGCATAGAGCTTCATCACAATTCCCCCTTCCGGAGGAAAAAAAGAAACGACCCAATTTTAAGACTAACTGAATGCAATACAGTATCCTCGCAGAACAAAAGAAAAAACAACAGCCTTAAACCACAACGCACACTTTTTGGTCGCACTGTGAATGCGAAAACAGAACAGCAACAGCGTTAATATCTCTGGAAATGAAAACGACCCAACGACGGGCACACAATAGCGAGAACCAGAAATGACCGCCTAGCCTAAAGACTGGGTGGTGAGCGGCATTTCTGTCCGCAACAGATATATTCCGTCTCTGGCCAACCCGACAGGTGGGCCAACCCTGTGGACCGCTCCTTCTACTCGTGCCGGCAATTCCACGGTCCTTCGGAGCAGCTCTCTAACAAACGTCTCATGAGCGACAATATCGAGCGACGTCCGTGTCACACTGGGCCACGAACCCCTGAGACGGACCCGCACCAGCGTTCGCCTAACGCTGAAATGCCCAGCTACAAAACCGTCATGGGCTGCCAATATAACCGTGTCACGCAGCGAAGCAGGTACAGCGATCTGTACGGCTGTCGGCACAGCTAACGGTGCGCCCTCCCTCCAAAAATGACGCTGTAGCAAGCCGTCTTCCACTACCAACTGGTATGCGTTTATCCCTCTTTCCTTGATCTCGCCCCCCCCCCCCCCCCTGCGGCTTTCTCAAACCAACCCTGTAACGATTCATCTGTCTTCTGTAAGTCAATGAGTTCGCCAGACGGGATAGCATCAAGAGGCGAACTAGCCACAGATGGCAATGCCGCCTTCCCCTCGCCATCGCGCCCGACTGGAGCTCTCGTCGCGACTGATGCGACCGCAACGCGAGGCACCGGGATTCGATTAATCTTTCCGAACATACCGATGTTGTACGCTGGCTAGACACCTTTCAAGTTTGCAATAATCAAGTCACTGACGGGTTGATCGATGACACAACAAATCAGATTTCCCGAGAACCGAGAAGAACGGCGTGTCAACGTCTACCTTAGCTAACGGAAGAGACTCTACCCTTCCACCGAACGAAATCACTTCCTGCGTCCCCCCCCCTCCCCCGTGAACTGATCATCCCTAACGAGGATGCGTTTGACCCCCCCCCCTCCCGACCACCCCCTCCCCCCCCCCCCCGTCCCCTCCACCGGACCTGTGTCGCTTGGACATTGGTGAGCGAAATGACCGTATCCTTGACAAGCAAAACACTGAACGCCTGAACTACTGTTAGGACAGTTACGACCGAAATGACCTTACTCACGACACGCGAAACACTGAGTGCTTGCATTAGCAATACGACCACGTCCGTACCCTCGCCCAGATTTCTGTCCCCGCGCATAAGGATCCCGACCGCTACTGTTATTACCTCTATCCCCACGTCGAAAACGGAAAGTACCTCTACCGTTCAACAGTTGGGCCCCACGCGAGGTATTGACACCCCGATCTCCCCCAGTCGTGTTAGCGGCGACCAACCCGACTGGCGGCGACTCACCCCTACGCGCTAGGTTTTTCGTCGGGTGCGCGAGCCGAAAAGCCTCCGCGTTCTGAACTAGCTCCTCGGTACTCTTGAGGTTACGCTCCATCAAGAACACGGCAAGATCCTTGGAAACGCTACAAATGAACTGTTCCGCCAACATGAGATCAAATAATGCTCGTACGTGTGGTCGATCTTGGACAGTTAGACCCAACGTATGAGCAAGTGGGACAACCATTTGCCAAACGACACAAACGATTCCCCTGTCTCTGGCCGACAAGCTCCCAAGCGTTCTCTGAATTCCTCCGCACTACACTGGAACTTCTGCAATAGACACTCCTTCAAAGTATCATAATCTACGTTCCCCGAAACGTTCAAGCTATGGAAAAGACTCAAGGTCTGACCTTCCAGAACAGACGAAAGCAAAACGGGCCAGTTGGCAGATGGCCAACTCAATGCCTGCGCATGAGCCTCAAACCGACACACAAAAAAAGCGTCAATGGAGTTCACAGACTCCTTAAACATTGGTAATCTAGGGAAAATACGTACGCCCCGACCTACCGAATCACTATCTGAATGGCCTAGAGCTCGCTTCTCGAGCCAACTGTAGCTGCATCTCCCTATCTTTGTTTGCCTTGTCCCCCTGAAATTCTAACTGCTCTTTCCTAATTTCCTAAGGACTCTTCCTCTCTCTTCTCTCTCCCTCTGCTACTCTAGTTCTTTCTCTCTCAGGGCGTGTTCTTTTTCGGCTTTCTCTCTCTCTCTCTCTCTCTCTCTCTCTCTCTCTCTCTCTCTCTCTCTCTCTCTCTCTCTCTCTCTCTCTCTCTCTCTCTCTCTCTCTCTCTCTCTCTCTCTCTCTCTTTCTCTCTCTCGTCTGTCTCTGAATATCGAATTCCTCCTTTCTATGGACTCTTTCTTTCTCTTCCCTCTCTCTCCCTGAATATGTAGCTCTTTCTCATCTCTCTGAATCTGTATTTCTAGCTCTTTCTCCTCTCTCAGTTTCCGTTCCGAATCTCTAATTCTTTCTCGTCTTTCTCTCTCTTAAAGACTCTGTCTCTCTCTCTGTCTCTCTCTCTCTCTCTCTCTCTCTCTCTCTCTCTCTCTCTCTCTCTCTCTCTCTCTCTCTCTCTCTCTCTCTCTGCCTTTCATTTCTATCTTTACATTTCTCAACATAATCAAAATGTTTGTCCTCCTTCAATCCTGGCCTCTCACCTTGCTAAATAAAAGCTTCTACTAGGTCCGACTCCATATCTATGGCAACAACTTCCAAAATTGGCAAAAACGTAAAAATACAAAAATACAAAACAAATTTATGAAGATACTTAAAAAAGGCCACAGAAATGTCAACAACCTACGCACAAGAAATAGCAATCTAACTTGAAGACGTCCAGATGGAACGAAAAAAAAAACAAAAACGACAGACCGTAGAGCAAAGAAAAAGAATAGTAACAGCTATACACAAGGAAAAAACAAGAACTAGCTCCTCTACGGAAACGACGGATCTTACCCCCTAGAGTCGGAGAGGGGAACTAACACAGAAAAACAAAACAAAAAAACACATAGCAATCAAACCTTATTTCCAATGCCCTACACAAGCTAACTAACACCGCCGGCCACTCTAATCTAACCTACCGCTAGGAAAATAAAACAGGGTCACCACTGTAACGCACGCAGACTCGCCCCAGTCGCACGTACAGACTCTCGCACAACAGACGCATACACCGCCACTGACTCAGACGGGCGCATTCACGCGGTATAACACAAACACTAGCTCTCTTTCTCCTGTTGGCCTTTATAAAAATAAACAACAAAAAGATACTCAAAAGATTATGTACACCACACCTTCCCACTATAAGCACATCAACACTGCATACACATACATAATGTAAACGCCAGCCTAGGTAATGGTCTCTCACAATCCAACCTGTTTTATTGGTGTTATTGTTCCGCAACGTTCTGTCCTTCCACGTCTAGGCGTGCAGTTCTTGCGTCGCACGCTTCCGAGTCGTCCCGTTTCTCGTATCGTGGACGTCCTCCTGACTCGCTTCGTAGCACAGTCCCTGCTGACCCGCGAGTCTCGGCACCGGTAGCTCACTCCCTGAGTGATGAAATGACCTCGCAGTAGGTCCCTCGGCGGTAGCTTTTGTTGACTGACGTCTCGGCGTCCGTCGCTCCGCTCCACGCAAGAACTCTGTACAATAATGTCCTAATATCATAACACTTGCTAAACAAACACATTTTGGATAATATGAGGTACATTACGTAACCTGGCTGATACCAATAACTCACACGTTTCATTCACACACATGTGCTTCAGAAAAGAATTAAAACACTAACAAACTTTACTTCTAGAGAAAGTCAGACAGTAATGGGTAGACCATCGAAACCGATGATGTCGTCATTGTGCATGACTTCTATTTGTGGGTGCGGGTGTGGCTGGCCAAGCCAATCGTGGAGCCACACCTGCGAGGGCAATGGGGGCACTGGAACGTAGCTGCAGGGAGAGTCGACGCTGTCTTTCTGCGAGCTCTGGCACTGGTGATCCGTTCTCGCCGATTTTGTTCAAAGAGCGTGCAGGCTTTCCTGGTGGCGGCACGCCAGTCAGATCTGTCTTGTGCTTGTGCTTCAAGTTCCTTTACCGGGAAGACGCAGCACTTGAGGCTGTCTTTCATGCAGTCTTTGAAGAAAGTCAGACAGTGGCGGTGACGTAAAAGAGGCAACTCCGTCACAACGCAGACACTGACATATTACTCTAAATATAATAATAATACCGGTTATTATATAGGCGCTTTTCCCAATTCTGCGAATCGGCTCAAAGCGCCGCGAACTGAACCCAACCCGCACGCTCACGTGACATACACACATTCACACTGAAGACAAACACAGTACAAGACAAACACAGGACATTCACGTGGTACGAAGGGTCAGCTCAGCTACTGAATATGACGTCATTTTCTCTCTCGCGCGCGGCTCTCTCACACAAACATGAGCGCATCTCCAGGGGAATAGATCCTCATGAGCCCTCCATGTGCATGAGGATCTATGCCTCTTGGGGATGTTTGGAGCGCGCGCGCACGCACGCACTAACGCGCACACACACATCGACGCGCTTTCAGAAGAGCATGCAGGTGACCCGTGTACTTAGTATATCATGTAGCTAGGTAAAGTCAACCTGCTTTCACACAAATGATAGCAAGACTGAAATTGTAGCGTGAAGTTCTAGTTTTGTCACCATTTTCTCAAGCCTATGAAGCGAAAGTGAAACTCATATCACGTAAAATATAAAATTATGTAAAAACTAAAACTTACGTCATAACAAATGACGTTTGACAAATCAGTGACGGGCCCCTTATAGAACTCACTGACGCATTGGCAGATCTGCGAGTCTTTTTCAATAGGAGATAATTCAACATCAGAATCAGGTCAAAGACAAAAGGTAGAGACCATTGACAGCTCTCATATAGAAGGGACTTTGTGAGTTATTGTTCATCCCATCTTGTTAGAGCTTAACGTGGGTAAGACATCTGACCTTATTGTTGATTTTATGAAGAATAAGCAGGATCACAGTAAGACTGTTATACATGATAAGGAAGTTGTCTTTGACCAGAAATAAATATACTTGGGCATATTCTTTGATGACAAATTAAACTGGGATGGCAATACTGAAATTATTGTGAAGAAAGGCCAGCAGAGATTGTATTTTCTGAGAAAGCTGAACTCTTTTTCACGGGTCATCTGCATTCTCTTCTGAAAGCGCGTTTATGTGTGTGTGCGTGTTAGTGCGTGCATGTGCGCGCGCTCCAATCATCTCCAAGAGGCATAGATCCTCATGCACCTGGAGGGCGCACGAGATCTATTCCTCCTGGAGATGCGCGCATGTTTGTGTGTGTGTGTGTGTGTGTGTGTGTGTGTGTGTGTGTGAGAGAGAGAGAGAGAGAGAGAGAGAGAGAGAGAGAGAGAGAGAGAGAGAGAGAGAGAGAGAGAGAGAGAGAGAGAGAGAGAGAGCCATGTGCGCGAGAGAGAATGACGTCATATTTAGAGTATTATGTCAGTGTCTGCATGGTGACGGAGTTGCCTTTTTTACGTCACCGCCACTGTCTGACTTTCTCTAGAAGTAAAGGTATTTTAGTGTTTTAATTCTTTTCTGAAAAAAAATAATTTTTACTAAGAAGTTGAAAGGATACAAAGCTGGCTAATGAATTCATCCAATGTCTTTCTCCGAACTAGCTATATGCAAACGTTCTAGTAAATATGACAAAAATTACGGACTCTAATCTGGGTCAACTGACTTCCTGTACTGAAACGGTTGTTTATGTCTTCAATGAGACATTCAATTACAATATGCTCGGAGGCTCTCTTAGCCACCCACTTATGAAAGTATTTCGCCAAGTTTCAAGCTTGTGTGTACAGAAATATCGGAGATTGTCTTGTTTACATACATACGCACACACATACATACGCACATACATACATACATACGCACATACGGCGCTTCGCGCGAAATGTACGTTCATCAGCGAGGTAGCGTAACTAGACATGGTGTATTTTTTATCTTGTTATTTTAATTGTTAGAGGTTTAGCCTGCCCGCCTTTGACATCATGGACATGCTATTAAATTTGCCCCACCGCGACCCGTCCTTAAACGTTTCTTCTATAAATAGAAGGTGACTTAAAAAGGAGTCATCGCACCATTGAACACAGTCAGTCAATGCGGGCCCATGTTCATCAGATGACCCTTGCTGAATTGAAAGTAAGGCGCTGTCATCTGAAAACTTGACAATGTAACTGTCAGGATGACAACTTCTGCAATCGTCAGTGTAGAGGATGTGAAGGAGTGGAGACAAGCAGCACCCCTGGAAGGGGGGGGGGGGGGGCGGGGGGACCCGGTGGACGAGACAGCAGTACTAAAGATGCGACCATTAACCAAAACAAGTTGTGGTCTGCCAATACGGAAATCTGTAATCCACAAAACAAGCTGTGGGTCAAGGTTGAAATTAGACAGTAATCTATGGGCTAACAGGTGTGGCTGCATGGTATTAAAGGCAGAGGAGAAGTCAGCGACTAGGATCCTGGCATGTGCACCGGGTCTCTCCAAATGAGTGTACAGTTTGTCTAGAATGAACAGCTTAGCATCGTCAACATCCTTTCCAGCCAGGTAAGCAAACTGCAGTGGATCCATTTTACTTTCAGTTGCAGACAAAACAAAAGCTCGGACAATCTTCTCCAGCGTCTTCATGACAAGGGAGGTTAATGCAACTGGTCGGAAGTCGTTCAGTTGTTTTGGGTTATCTTTCTTGCGAAGTGGAATGACCTTTGAGGTTTTCCATGCGGAGGGAATAGAGCAGTTATCTACGGAGAGCTGGAAAAGGTGTTGAAAAACACCACTAAGCTGTTCAGCACAGAACTTCAACGTCCTGCCACAGATGCCATCAGGACTGGCACTCTTGTTCACATTGATCATTTACAGACACTTATTATTATTTATTATTACATGGTATTTATATAGTAAATAATAACACTGACTCACTTGCTCAATAACAATAAAGCCATCGTGTGTCAGTGCTTGCCTTAGATCAGCTACAGCAGACGAAAAATCATGTTTTTGAAACGGGAAAAGATCTGCTGTGGCGATCTGGAGTATCTTTCACGGGTGTCCATGTACACGATACACGTAGATCTATGCTTTTTGCAAACTCGCATCAGCACAACATTGCGTGTGAAACGAAACTTCTCAGTCTCAACGAGACGCACAGATCCTCGTGATCTTACTTAGGCGGCAGGAGTTCATGCGATTTACTAAGGCTGTCAGAATACACCAGGATCTGTGCTTTGTGACGTGTGGGGTTTACTAAGGCTGTCAGAATACATCAGGATCTGTGCTCTGTGGGTTGTGGGGTTTACTAAGGCTGTCGTAATACATCAGGATCTGTGCTCTGTGGCGTGTGGGGTTTACTAAGGCTGCCATAATACATTAGGATCTGTGCTCTGTGGTGTGCCGGGTTTACTAAGGCTGTCGTAATACATCAGGATCTGTGCTCTGTGGCGTGCCGGGTTTACTAAGGCTGTCGTAATACATCAGGATCTGTGCTCTGTGGCGTGTGGGGTTTACTAAGGCTGTCGTAATACATCAGGATCTGTGCTCTGTGGCGTGCCGGGTTTACTAAGGCTGTCATAATACATCAGGATCTGTGCTCTGTGGCGTGTAGGGTTTACTAAGGCTGTCAATACATCAGAAGCTGTGCTCTGTGGCGTGTGGGATTTACAAAGGCTGTCAGAATACATCAGAAGCTGTGCTCTGTGGCGTGTGGGGTTTACTAAGGCTGTCAGAATACATCAGAAGCTGTGCTCTGTGGCGTGTGGGGTTTACTAAGGCTGTCATAATACAACAGGATCTGTGCTCTGTGGCGTGTGGGGTTTACTAAGGCTGTAAGAATACATCGGGCTCTGTGCTCTGTGGCGTGTGGGATTTACTAAGGCTGTCAGAATACATCAGAAGCTGTGCTCTGTGGCGTGTGGGGTTTACTAAGGCTGTCAGAATACATCAGGATCTGTGCTCTGTGACGTGTAGGGTTTACTAAGGCTGTCAGAATACATCAGGATCTGTGCTCTGTGGCGTGTGGGGTTTACTAAGGCTGTAAGAATACATCGGGCTCTGTGCTCTGTGGCTCATGCGATTCACTAAAGCTGTAAGAATACATCAGGCTCTGTGCTCTGTGGCGTGTGGGGTTTAACACAGACAAAACAGAACACAAAGAGAAATCACGCCTCAGCTGTTTTGGCGTGGTGCCCCTCGCCGACAAGCTTTGCCGTTTACTCAGACCGATCTCAGGCCGGCTGGCTTTGTTTTACTCAGACTCAAGCCGATCTCAGGCCGGCTGGCTTTGTTTTACTCAGACTCAGGCCGGCTGGCTTTGTTTTACTCAGACTCAGGCCGGCTGGCTTTGTTTTACTCAGACTCAGGCCGGCTGGCTTTGTTTTACTCAGACTCAGGCCGGCTGGCTTTGTTTTACTCAGACTCAGGCCGGCTGGCTTTGTTTAATCAGACTCAGGCCGATCTCAGGCCGGCTGACTTTGTTTACTCAGACTCAGACCGATCTCAGGCCGGCTGGCTTTGTTTACTCAGACTCAGACCGATCTCAGGCCGGCTGGTTTTGTTTACTCAGACTCAGACCGATCTCAGGCCGGCTGGCTTTGTTTACTCAGACTCAGACCGATCTCAGGCCGGCTGGCTTTCTTTCCATCTGCATCCTTTACCCACTATTGGTGTGATATAGTGTGCAGCTGATGATGGGTGGGGTTAGGACCTGGCTCCAGCATTGATTATTTATCTTTTTTTCAGGAGATGGCTGAAACGACTCCCCATGACACTGCGCCCAATATCTCTCCTATACGATCATGGAGGAGTCGAAAATAATCCTTTCCCTAAAGACCGTCGACAAACGGGAGACGAGAAAAAGGGTCAACGAGGATGGAGAAACAGGGGTTCGTTGATGCCATGACCGAACTACTTTGTAATGGTGTGAACATCAAGGAGGTGGTGACTGATGCCCATGTGGGTATTGGTTATGTGGTGAGTGAGTTCCTCTATTTCTGTTGCATGTACTTAGGGCCTTCTCTGCCTTTATGTTTTGTTTGGTGTGTGTGTGTGTGTGTGTGTGTGTGTGTGTGTGTGTGTGTGTGTGTGTGTGTGTGTGTGCGTGTGTGTGTGTGTTTGTGTGCGTGTGACACTGGTGACAGCTGCATTATTTTAAAAACGAAACTGAGAAATGTAGCTACAAGGATTGCAGTGACTTCATTATTACTTGCAAATGCCAAATGCGGTACCTTTAGAAGAAGAAAAGTGCCAAAACTAGTCAGTTTTGTTTTGACTTACTACCTCGTTTGTACCTGATATTTTAATAAGTTATCTAATGTCATTTGTCAGCTGCCCAACGTCAGTTTTGTTATTTTTCTGAAGAGGCTGAATCAGAGTTTTGAGTAGAATGTAATTGTTGATTGGCACTTCTGCAAATATTTGAGTCAAAATGGCAGAAGGTTAGTTGATGATAAAACGTTCCTATCCATGCTAATTTGTCTGACCAATTGTAAATATCAAGGGACGGGTGAGGTCAGCAATTCGTGAAAAATGCATATATGGTGACAAGACTTTGCATGTACTATTTGACATTGATGTTACGTGGTGCAGTTGTAGTCGTAGTATGATAAACACACCAGACGCACGCACGTAAAGTTCTTTTAAAATAAACCTCATACAGCTGCAACCCTTCACACGTGGCTTAAGGATGTAGACAATACTGGAGTAACAGTTCCAACAATATTTTAATTCAGCGATGCGATATCCACACAATGCAAATCCAATTGCACCAAAATCTGATACAAAGTCTCTTCTGCAATGTCCACACTGTTAACACAAAGTTTCTCTTACGCAGCGTCTCACACAATGTACACCCTCTGCGGGCCACGTACCTACAATAAACTGCGTGCTCTACCACTGACAAATGCAAGACAATGTACGAACGCGCTTTCCTAGCGCCCTCCTTATAAATACTGCCAAATTCCAGAATCGTCTACGGAAATCATACAACGCAACCAATCAGAACGAAACACGCAGCCGAAACTCATTAAAATAAACTTTCCAGAAAAACTATAACAGGCTACAAAAACTCGGCTGCTAACTTCAGCTCTAAATTCTAATTTATAAAGAAGTCACTTGAAAGTATGGTAGCCCTATTAGACCTTGATTATCGGCTCTAGAATGTACGAGAAATTTCACAATACAAAAAAATAGGCTGCTCAATTCACGCGCACAGAAAACCAAAAAGTAGCGAAATGTCGCCAACTGTAGCCAACTACTCGACGTCACACATACGAGGCCACCAGACAGTGCGACCCCTCCAGAACGCTCCGGACTAAACATAACAAAACGAAATCGGCTCTACTCACGAACAAAAGAAAATCTTACTAAAAAGGCACGTGAATCGTAACCATGATAGCTCAAATAAACATCGGATCGTTTCCTACGATCAACACACGCACGCTCTCACAGGATAACACAACCACAATCGTAACAATTGTAAACACCTGCTCATATCAGTGACTTGTCAGAAAGGTCATAATCACGGTAGGCAAGATAAGTGCTTCAGATCAGTCACGCACAAGAGCCATGAGGGCTTTGCCGTTCTTGTGCAGTGTTTGTTTTATTTTGCTTCATATGTATGATTCTTCTCTGTCTGCAGGGACCATCTATGCACATATCAAGCTATCCAATGATGTTTGGAACGTGGCCAAAAACATTGATAAGAAACTCATGAAGGTTTGTATATTTTCTAAATTTTAATGAAGTGGAACATCTTTATGACCTCTCCCCCCCCCCCCCAGCCCCCAACGCCTTGAAACTCTAGCAAAGAAGTAACAAGGCAAAACAATGTCACGTCTAGCATATCTATCTTTGCTGTAGAACGTACTTTTGGCGCCAAGATCTGTGTGTATGTATGTGACACGAATGTGTCCTCTATATCTTTATGCAAAGGCTTGAAACCTTAGGAAGTTCTCTCAATCTAGAATCGTGCAGGGAGCCCTAGAGGATACACAAATTGGAGTGCTCATTGAAGAAAAATGTTCACTTTGAATAAGGTCTTTTGAGCCACATCAGAGTCCACAACGTTTTGCTATATTCACTAGGAATTTGCATTGGATGAGTTCATTAGCCAGCTATGTACCTTTTCAACTTTTTGAGTGATAATTAATTATCCTTTTTTTTCAGATATGCCCTAGCAAAGATGGCAGAAAACTACTGCAGTGGGTTTCTGACATCATCAGCCACTTTTGGCTTTCGTGTGAAACACTAACAGCAAGAGGGAGTTTGTGGTGAGAAACTTCTAGAAAAATGTTCATACAACCATTAGCTGTTCAATACTAAATCAAATCTTTATCAGCTTACTCGCAAACAAGTCAAGAGTAACAAAAAAGGAAACGTGTTTTGCACCTTATGAACAGTGATGGTATGGAAATTGACTTTGTAGCAGTTTATAGACAGGTTCATGTTCATTATCAAAATGACTATGTCTTGTTTATAAGTGTTGAATCAGTTGTATGCTGCTGTGATCCATTTCTAGTGGCACATGTACCTGTGTGCAGGTGAGTTGGAAAGGTGTCCTGCACCACGTTATTGGTGAGCACTCCTGGATCGACGACAACCACACTGGCATCATAGGCTGCTTGTATGGGGTACTGCCCTCAACTTCCCCAGAAGACAAGCAGTGCTTGCACCCGAACGAGGACTGTTTGGTGCTTAAAAAAACTGAGTGCGGTAGTCCTGGACTCCTACCTTCTGAACAGGGCAGACTACGTACTGAGCTTCAGTTATTTCCTGTACTAATTCCGCGCTTTTGCACCCCCACCCCCCTGGGGGACTTGGGTGGGGTTAACTACTTTTTAGTTCCCAGGGTCCCCACAGGGTGGGTTTTCCACTCTATTCTGGGGCATGTGTTTCTGTCTGCCCTTGGTACATTCACCTGTATTTTCCTTGTTTAAAACCTCCCTACTTTTCTGCGCTGCCTGTAGCTCTTGATACTGGATGTGTGTTGCTAAATGGTCTAGTTAGGTTTATTTAGCGTATTAGACCGGCTGGCGACATACATTCAATATTCTGTTTAGTTTTTTTTTTTTTTTTCACAAGCAGTGTGGGCACGTCCTTGTTGCTGTCGGGACGTTAAGCAATGTACAACCAATCCTCGCTTTTGCAACCTTTGAAGCCATCAGTCTTCTTCTTTAGTGCTCTACAACCTCTCATTCTTTTACAGTACAACTTATGGCTAATAGTAATCATCTTGGAGCACTGGAGCACTATAACACATTTGAAACCTCTAAATATTCAGGATAATGATTCTTAATAAAAGTCATATTTACTTTTGTAGTTAATTTTATGGAAGAGTGGTAACAAATTTTCATCCTCATCCTTTTTTCCTAGAATGCTCTAAATCACACTTTCAGCCATCTTGGTGATGTTAGGCCAATGAACAGAACAATTGGTTTAGGGTTACTTGACCCAAAACTTCTGTCACCATTGCAGAAAATTTTTTAATATCAAAATCAAAGCTACTGACACACAATATATTTTTGGCATGGAGCCCACAATCAAATAATTGTTTGATTTTCATGTAATTTGTGAATCAGTGGTCTATGGCGATGCATGCATGCTTTTATGAACTGTTAATTTCCTGATGTATTGTCAGGAGCACAGCAGTACTGCAGGGGTTTCATCAGCACCTGCTGACGTATTGTGCCAAGCGCTTTGCATACACGCCACCTGTGTACAGAGCAAGAAACCTGCTGGCTGCCATAGACCACAACAACCACATCGACAGGGATTAGGCCAAGAACCGAGATGGTGACATTGTGTGAGTTTGGGCATTTCATTGCTTGTATTCAATTCTTTGTCTTCATTGTAAACATTACAGATATTGTTTTTGCTATTAGGCATGCCAAAAAATGAGACGCACGTGGGCATATAAATCAAACACCATGGATATTGTCAGTACAGTATATGATGTGTCCAGTAAGTGTTGAATGCAGGAATGAAAATATTGTTAATCTGTTCATGCACTAGATAATTAAAAGGTTGACTGAAAAAGGATGTCCATTTCTTATGTTTTACTGGCTTATGTGTGATAGCAAAAATGAGTATGTAAATAGGCCATGCTAGCAAAAATGAGTACAACACAATTTATTGATATTTCACAACTACCTACTCTCCACTTATACCGATATTCTCTTACTGAATTTGATTATTTGCTTTGTTTCAATGACTTATTACTTGTTGTGTACCGTGTCACGTAACGGATGTGACATGTTGTTTCATTTTTTCGCCAAGTCGTTTTCTTGTTAAATAATGTAGGTCGCCGACTTCTGTAAATAGCCTTAGTTTAGGGAAGTTAATAAATGTAGTGTGAGCGTAATCGTAAAGCCCGTGCAGCAAGCGAGTACAGCGGTTGCACGCTTTAGCCAAGTAGCTTTAACTGAACAGTGTTCAAAAGTAAAGTTAAACTGCAAGGTAGCAGAAGGATATTACAGTCAGTCAGCGGAGTTAGCCAGCGAAGTGAGAGTCTGGGTCAGGGTGCGGCCTCGTTTGGAGCCCTTGACAAGCTGTGTGAGGGTTGTTTTACCCTCCCTGCAAGACCACGATCAGTGTTCCTGGGTGTGGGTGTCCCGAGAGACTTGTGACCACGGCTGCTACTCACCAGAAGACCCCTCCGGTTCGTCTTCGTCTTGTTTGTCTCGTCCTGCCGGAGGACTCACCAGTGACAGTGCACTGGCTTCGAAGATTGGCTTCGATCATTGGCTTCGAAGATTTCGTCATTCTTCGATCTCTCATCTTCCATGACCAACGGTGACGCATCATCGGGAGCGGGAACGCCTTCGCTAGCCAGTCCTGTTGGACAAGTACTTTGACGTTGGGCTACAGCGGGCGGATCCTACGTTCTGCGCGTCGGTCACAGGCGTGCGTGGGCAAGCGCGGCTACGGTGCTCTGTGGTGTAGGGGTAGTACTCTTGCGTTACGAGCCACCCTGTCTAGTGTGGGACAGAGGACACTGTACAGAGACAAAGTTACCCGCCTTGTATAGCCGTTGGCCATATTAGTCATTATCACCTGTTAGTCATTATCACCTGTTAGTCATATTCACCTGTTAGTCATATTCACCTGTTAGTCATGTTCACCTGTTAGTCATATTCACCTGTTAGTCATTTTCGTCTGTTAGTCATTTTCACTTGTTAGTCATTGTTTATATGTTAACCTTTTTTATGTGTTAATACGTTATGAGTGCATGTGTGGGTATGTGTGAGTGTGTGGGGCGTTAGTGGGTTGGGGTGGGGGTTAGAGTAAGGGTAGGTATTAAAGGATTTGTTTGTTGCTTATCACTGGCGTTGCGTTATTTATTTAGAGTGGGTGGGTTTTCTCGAGTGTCTGCACTCATATTGTCCACGGCGCCCTGACTCCGTCAGGCGTGTCGTGACATATTTGGTGGCAGCGGTGGGATAAGGATTAGGGGGAGGTAACAGATTAGGTAGATTAGGGTATTTTTGTGCGCCAGTGATCGTTTGTTCGTGTTGTGGTACGAGTAAGATTTAGCGGGCGGTTGGCGGGAGTGGGAGCGTATTGCGCCGGGGGCCACGGCCAGAGAGTGCAGTGCGCATAAACGGGGGGTGGCATGAGTGGTTGCCTCTCATTACTCAGGTACCGAGTGGTGAGGACCCTTCGGCTCTTGTCACTGTCTAGCCCTTATTCGTTGTTTGTATTCTGTGTATTTATTTGTTTTGTTTTTTCTTTGTCAGGGGTCCTGCTGGGGAGCAGTTGTCGTCGCTGCCTCCGGGACACCCACATCAGGATGCCCCCTAAACGGGATACCAGGGCCACCCGTGCCACGTCGGGGCACGACCCTGAGTCCGAGGGTGGTGGTGCAGGGGATGAGGGTCCAGGAGAGAGAGGAGCCACTTTGGCCACTCCCTCTCGGAAGGAAACGGTGGTGAGTACCCTTACCCGTACTCTCACCGCAGCAGGACTGACACCCAGTAGGGATCAGGAAAGTAAAGAGGGGTTAGGGGTGATAGTAAACCCATATGAGCAGTATAAAGTGATAGGAGAGGGACTAGGACTTAGTGGGGGAGCTCTAACCCAGTTCATCCTGTCCGAAGTTAGGAGAGAGGAAGAAAAACGGGAACGTGACCTAGAGCGTAGGGCGTTGGAGAGGCGGTTCCAGATGGACCGTGAGGCGGCTGAGCAGGCTAGGAGGGATGACTTAGCATTGACCGAACGTAAGCTAGCTGCCGCGGAACAAGCACGGAAAGAAGAGCTCGTCGCGGCCGAAACGCGGCTTAGATTACAGTTAGCAGCATCGGAAAAGAAGTCAGTTACGGAGTCTAGTCAGCATTACTCGCTCAAGATGCGTCCGTTAGAGGATAAGGAAGATGTGGAATCTTACCTTCAGCTCTTTGAGAGAGTAACCTAAACCCAGGGGTGGCCGAAAGAGGTATGGGGGATCAGGTTAGCACCTCTATTGCAGGGGGAGGCCCGTGATGCATACCTTAGGCTGACCGTAGAGCAAGGGAAAGATTTTGAGGTGGTGAGGGAGACCTTATTGAGAAGATTCAGGCGTGACGCTGAATATTACAGACGCCAGTTTCGCGAAGCCAGAAAGGAGAGTCCCGAAACGTTTCCCCAGTTGTTCGTTAGGTTGAAGACCTCAGTCAAGCGTTGGTTCACTTTAGCCCATAAGAACATAGAGGACGTAGAACAAGTGCTAGTCGTGTTTCTGTCTGAGCAACTTTATGCTATTATGAATGCAGACCTTGAAATGTTCGTTAGGGAAAAACGTCCTAGGAATGGTGAAGAGGCCGCGGAGCTAGCACAGCTCCATATCGACACCAAACGGGCAGTCTCGCGTCCATTGGGTGGGGGGCCGATTCGTCCGCCGTTCAAGAAGGACAAAGGGTCGAATAAACCCCCTGAGGCCAAAGCAGAACATAGGGCAGAACCAGCTAGTTCAGGCAGAGGGACTGGTGAACGGCTGTGTTTTAAGTGTAATAAACCAGGGCACTTAGCAAGGAACTGTCAGAGTAAGACGTCAGTTAACCAAGTCACCATTGCCCCTGAGACAGTAGCCGTAATGACAGAGCCTGTGACAGTAGGGACGCGGACGATCCCGCCCTACGACCCGTGGAGTAAGGGATTAGCCAAGGGAAAGGAAGTTCGTATCATGCGTGATACCGGCGCGGATATGAGTGCGATCGCCGCCAAGTGGATAGAACCCAGGGATTTAACAGGTCGGTTCATCGACGTCAATCCCGTCGACCATACTAAGTCCGATAAGTATCCGACTGCATGGGTTGAAATCGATTCCCCATTCGTGCGAGGGACGATCGAACTTATCGTAATGGAGCGCATGGGACCGGACGTAATCCTAGGGAACTGGGTGACTTTTTCAGATGGGAAACGTAGTCCCGTATCCATCGATGCCAGTGAGTGTGCTATGGCAGCAGCGGTCCAAACTCGAGCTCAGGTTCAGAGGGAAAAGGAGGGAGAGAGCGCGCTTAAAGTCGTTAAGCAGGCCGATCTCATTGTGACTCCTGCCCAACTGATAGAGTGGCAGAACCAGGACAAAACTCTAGCTCGCGCTAGGAAGTTGGCCGAAGAGGGCCGAGCAATTCCGTCAGGGAAGAGTCTGATAGAATTTTGCAGGAGGAAGGGAATTCTGTATCGGGTCTATAGCAAAGGAGGCAGCCAAATATCCCAGTTAGTCGTCCCGAAGCCTTTGAGGGAGGCTGTAATGCGTTTAGCGCATGACTCACCGATGGGAGGGCATTTGGGAGGCAAGAGAACCCGGGAACGCATTTGGGGTACTTTCTATTGGCCGGGGCTGTGTGCTCAAGTTCGCAGGTACTGTGAGTCGTGCGAACAATGTCAGAAAGTAGTACCAAGAGGGAGAGTACCACGGGTTCCTATGCAACAGCTTCCGCTAGTAGAAGAACCGTTTCAGAGAGTAGCGGTAGACATTGTGGGGCCTATTGCTCCAGCTTCCGACAGAGGAAACCGATTCATTCTCGTGACCGTCGATTACGCCACTCGATACCCCGAGGCAGTACCTTTAAAGGGGATCGAAGCAGAAAGGGTCGCTGAGGCATTGTTAGAAATCTGGTCTAGGGTGGGGATTCCGAGGGAGGTACTCACCGACCAAGGGTCCCAGTTCACTTCACAAGTGATGTCTGAAGTCAACCGTTTGCTGTGCATCCAAGCCAAGTGTACTACTCCTTACCATCCGCAGGCAAATGGCCTAGTAGAACGTTTCAACGGTACCTTGGTGTCCATGTTGAAGAAGTTAGCTAGCGAGCAACCTCGATGTTGGGACAGATACATCCCCTCATTGCTGTTTGCGTACAGGGAGGTTCCTCAGGAATCGACGGGGTTCGCGCCGTTCGAGTTATTGTACGGCAAGACTGTAAGGGGGCACATGTCAGTTCTACGGGATCTGTGGACGAAAGAGCAGATGGGAGAAGAGGTGAGAGATGCAAGCCAGTACGTAGTAGATTTACGGAATCGCATTGAAGAGACGTGCAGGTTAGCGCAACAGAATTTGAAGCTAGCTTCGAAAAAGCAGAAACAGCACTTTGACCGCAGAGCCAAACCACGCAGTTTTAATGCAGGAGACAAGGTTTTGTTGTTACTTCCAGTTAAACACAACAAACTGGAGATGGCTTGGCAGGGACCATTCGAAGTTCTAGAGAGAGTCGGAGAGTGTGACTACAGGGTACGGGTGGGCAGTAAAAATAAACTGTATCATGCAAATCTGTTGAAAAAGTTCCAAGAACGAGTGTCAGTAGCTACAGTAGTGATAGATGAGGAGGACGAAGATGAGGGGGGAGAGGCATTCGTGGTGGTAAAGGAAGTACCTACCATTCCTTTAGTAGCGTCTGAAGGACCCTCCGACGTCCATCTTGATCCTAACTGTCCAGAGATCCATTCTAGTATAGAAGCTCTGACTGTCCAGTTTAAGGATATTTTGACAGATTATCCGTTGAGGACGACACTAGACTCATGTGAAATTCGTTTGACTGATGAAGTGCCGGTGAGAACGAAGCAATATCCTCTACCTCATTCTCAGCTAGAGGTAGTCAAAGCCGAAGTAGATGCTATGCTAGAGATGGGAGTAATCGAGAGAGCCAATGCATGTGAGACAGCATTTGAGACGCTGAAGGCGCGACTGTGTTCAGGTCCTGTGAGCTCAGTGCCAAACTTCGATCGTCTCTTCGTGTTGCAGACAGATGCGTCCGAAGGGGGGGGGTAGGAGCCGTATTATGTCAGGACCATGGTAACGGTTTACAGCCTGTTGCATGCGCGCGCAAGAAACTATCCAAAGCAGAGCGTAACTACTCCACCATCGAAAAGGAGTGTCTTGCAATCGTGTGGGGAATTCAAAAATTCCGTCAGTATCTGTATGGTAGGACATTCGTCGTACAAACAGACCATAGACCATTGCAGTACTTGCAACAAGCTAAATCCACAAACAGTCGACTGATGAGGTGGGCTTTGCAGTTGCAGCCATTTTCCATTAGAGTAGAAAGCATAGCCGGTAAAGTAAATGTTCCTGCTGACTTTTTGAGTAGAACAGGGTGGTAGAAACTGTAAATGTTGAAGCAGTAATGGGACAGTCATATAGTAATCAAACCCGGGTGTTTGATCTGGGAGGGGGGTATGTCACGTAACGGATGTGACATGTTGTTTCATTTTTTCGCCAAGTCGTTTTCTTGTTAAATAATGTAGGTCGCCGACTTCTGTAAATAGCCTTAGTTTAGGGAAGTTAATAAATGTAGTGTGAGCGTAATCGTAAAGCCCGTGCAGCAAGCTTAACGGTGAGCGAGTATAGCGGTTGCACGCTTTAGCCAAGTAGCTTTAACCGAACAGTGTTCAGAAGTAAAGTTAAACTGCAAGGTAGCAGAAGGATATTACAGTCAGTCAGCGGAGTTAGCCAGCGAAGTGAGAGTCTGGGTCAGGGTGCGGCCTCGTTTGGAGCCCTTGACAAGCTGTGTGAGGGTTGTTTTACCCTCCCTGCAAGACCACGACCAGTGTTCCTGGGTGTGGGTGTCCCGAGAGACTTGTGACCACGGCTGCTACTCACCAGAAGACCCCTCCGGTTCGTCTTCGTCTTGTTTGTCTCGTCCTGCCGGAGGACTCACCAGTGACAGTGCACTGGCTTCGAAGATTGGCTTCGATCATTGGCTTCGAAGATTTCGTCATTCTTCGATCTCTCATCTTCCATGACCAACGGTGACGCATCATCGGGAGCGGGAACGCCTTCGCTAGCCAGTCCTGTTGGACAAGTACTTTGACGTTGGGCTACAGCGGGCGGATCCTACGTTCTGCGCGTCGGTCACAGGCGTGCGTGGGCAAGCGCGGCTACGGTGCTCTGTGGTGTAGGGGTAGTACTCTTGCGTTACGAGCCACCCTGTCTAGTGTGGGACAGAGGACACTGTACAGAGACAAAGTTACCCGCCTTGTATAGCCGTTGGCCATATTAGTCATTATCACCTGTTAGTCATTATCACCTGTTAGTCATATTCACCTGTTAGTCATATTCACCTGTTAGTCATGTTCACCTGTTAGTCATATTCACCTGTTAGTCATTTTCGTCTGTTAGTCATTTTCACTTGTTAGTCATTGTTTATATGTTAACCTTTTTTATGTGTTAATACGTTATGAGTGCATGTGTGGGTATGTGTGAGTGTGTGGGGCGTTAGTGGGTTGGGGTGGGGGTTAGAGTAAGGGTAGGTATTAAAGGATTTGTTTGTTGTTTATCACTGGCGTTGCGTTATTTATTTAGAGTGGGTGGGTTTTCTCGAGTGTCTGCACTCATATTGTCCACGGCGCCCTGACTCCGTCAGGCGTGTCGTGACATACCGCGCTAAATGCTTTTTTCCCCGGGGTCCTCCCGTTTTTCCCAGAGGTAGTCCTCAACTTGAAGGCGATATAAAGTTTGCCTTCGGGTTGGTGTTTAGCAGGCTTTGTGTATTAGACACTCAGCCTACTTCGTGCCCAAGGGTACTCCTCGTTCGTTTTCTCTCTCTCTCTCTCTCTCTCTCTCTCTCTCTCTCTCTCTCTCTCTCTCTCTCTCTCTCTCTCTCTCTCTCTCTCTCTCTCTCTGGCCTCACACACACGCATTCCCTTTTGCTCGCTCCTGCGCGCGCTTACACACACTCTTATCTCTCGTGTTCAGTTTCTCTCCGAGTCTCTCTCTTATGAGTTTTTCCTTGATGTCATTTTAACTTTTTCTACACTTTTGTTCTTCCTTTTCTTTTATTTTACGTCACCTCCTTCAGTTGCCACATTCCTTCTGCGAATGAAGATAAGTAGCGGCTGATCTCTCTGTTTGTTTGTCTAGTTTGACAAAGGGTATTTACCCGAAATATTAATAAATTGTGTTGTACCCGTCTTTTCTAAGCGTGTTTCTTTCTTCGTTGGGTACTTCTTTGCATTTTTCCACGCTTGGGAGTCACCTTTTTGGTCTGGATAGCAAAAATGAGTATGTAAATAGGCCATGCGGCGTCTGTCCAGCATCTGTCGTCCGTTGTAAACTGTAACGTTTACATTTTCTCAAAGGCTATCAAACCTGAGACTTCAAACTGGGCCCAAGGACACTTTGTGGCAAAATCTTTCCAAATATATCAATGTCAGTGACCTATCTCAAAAGTAAGGGTCACAAGGGGTCCAGAAAAGGGGTAGAAAATAGCCATGTTTTGACACAATTTGTATTTGATCAAATACTACAAACCCAAGCTTGGTAAAGGTATACCTCACCTGATGATATGACCTTTCTATGCAAACACATTTGGAGGACCTCTCGGAAAGTTCAAAGGTCACAAGAGGTCGGCAAATGTGTAGAAAATGTTTGTTTTTAATAGAATTGTACTTTTTAACAAAAGTTGGTCAGATCAATTTATGGACATAAGCATCGCCTATGACAATGAAAAATGAACTGCCACAGTATGGTTTAGTATCACAGCATGCTCAAGTGCTAAATGCGGATATATCTTGCGTAGTTTCAACTCATTTTGTTTTCCAGCTATCATCGCTGTTTCAACAAGAAGACAGGGAGATGTTCAGTCTTTCCAGAAAAGGACAAAAAGCACTACATTCATGACCTTGTCCTGGCTGCTCTCAAACTGCGTATCCACGACAGGGTTGGAATGAAAAAGAAAAGACCCCTGGAGGCTGCTGACCCTCGCCGACGCTCGCGAACTCTGCATACAGATGCACCCCCACCCACAGCGCAGCTCGTTACAGAGAAAAAGTCAAGATATGAGTGAGTCTTTGTAGTGAGCCATTCGATAACCACCCTTCAGCCTTGTAATTCAAACTTGGTACAGAGATACTTTGTGGCAAGATCTTTCAAGGCATACCACTTTCAGTGACCTCTGTCAAAGGTCAAAGCAAGAGACGGTCAATAGGTATGCCCAAATTACCTTTTTTGGACAAAAGTTGTATTGTCTCAAATTCGATTTTTAACATCAAAATTCCCTTTTTGGACGAAAGTTGTGTTGTCTCAAATTCTATTTTCAACATCAGAGCTGAAAATCGTACATGTAAAAATAAAGGGAAACGATTATCAATTAAAGTGTTTTTTTTTTGTAGAATAATTGTTTTCAACAGCTGTTTGGCACATTGTTAGCTTAGCACTAAGGCATTTTACAATACGATTGTCCTGTACACACTAATTTGGTTAAAAATTTATGTAGTTGACAAGTAAGTGAAAAACGCACAGATGTTCATTAAAGTACGATTTCACACATACTTTGGCTGAGTCTGTAATTATGCTGAGACATTCAAACACCTTTGACGTGACCTATCGGATGTCAAGGTCATCGAATTGTGCAGATCAGGTTCACAATGGAATCAAAAAGGTTGTGCCATTCTTGTCGGTTATCTCAGAGAAAAGCTGGCTTCCAGTCAACAAATTCCATCCCACGTTTGTTTGTTTTTTCTACAACTTTCCATGACTGCACTACTTTGTCCCAGATGCATTTGAGATAGTATTTGCAGACAGGTCCCCAGCCATGGCGTGTAATGTTTTTAAAATCATGTAAATTTGAGGCTCTCACGTGCATGAAGCCAGTGGTCTAATCAAGACAGATACATATTATCGCTTTTGTGTTTTTCAGGCAAACTCTATCAGGGGTTTGTTGTGTATAGCTTTGTGATAATCAGTTGGTGCAACAAAGCTCATGGACTTGGGTCTCGGTGTGTTGTAAAAGAAAAAAGGTTATAAAAGACTCATTCGGGAAAACACATTGTCTTAAAGCTTGTGGAGGTTCCAGGGGCTTTGTTACATCCAAACGATTTGTTACAAAGAACCCGAATAGTCGCTTATGTTTGACAAAATTATTGGATTGAAAGCCTGCAGAATGTCATTTGTTTTCTCAAAACTTTACCGATGGCATTACTAATAGGAAGGTACACTTAGATTACCGATTTCAGCCTAAGAATGCGTTGTGTATACTACACAATCAGGGAGGAGACTCTAGGGAGTCGTTACCAAGAAACCCTGAGTTGCCTCCCCTGCATCCTTATCCGGTCACGTGCCTGGCGGTATCCCGCCAGTTTTTACGCTTAGCTCACCTGGACCGGTTGTGTTCAGCCTGCTTCGCTTCGGCTGTGTATGGTGGGATTACCGTTGGATTTGATGTGGTGAACTTTGTGTGGTGCTTAGTGTGGTGCGCAGTGGAATACCTGGGGATATACCTGGGGATTACATGGTGGTTGGTCACTGGTGGGATTACCTGGCTCGGGTCATGACAAGTACACAGGTGTTGACCCGCACCAGGTGCGGGCAATTCCAGTAGCCCAGTGACGCCCACGATGTGTACCTGCCCTGTTTGGGTTGCTCCTCCGGGCGGACATGTAGTACCTGCGCTACAGGGGTCGAGGAACGGTGGTCGCAGCTGTGGGACTTCTACACGAAGGAAAGACCGGCCTGGTTCAAGGAGCCAACCACCCCCTCCGCGGCCTCCGCCGTTTCAGGACCGCAGACGCGTGCCACATCAGACATAGTGGGCTTGTCGGCGCGTCCGGCCCTGCTGCGCCCCCCCCCCCCCCCAGTGCCTCGCACTGTATCTCTCCGCCCTGAGAGAGAGGATGAGCCTATCAGCAGCCGACGGGACGTCCCCCCCCCCCGCCCCCGTCAAGTCCAGGCGCCAGGAGCACTGCCCCCCCCCCCCCTCCTCTGTCGGTTAGGGAATTGCTGGTTCGCACGCGACGGGACGTGCTCCCTAGGCGAGTCCAGGCATCAGGAGCTCGGTCACCACGCTCAGAGAGAGGAGCCTGTCAGCCGCCGACCGGACGAGCGTCGAGCCCAGGCCTCAAGAGCTGGGGACCACCCCTCTGAGAGAGTAGAGCCTGTCAGCCGCCGGCCGGACGAGCGCCAAGACCAGGCCGCGGGATCCCGGGACCGCCTCTCAGAGAGGGAAAAGCCTGTCAGCCTTTGGCCAGACGAGCGCCGACTCCAGGCTTCCGGATCACGAGACAGCCACTCTGAAGGTGGAAAGACTGCCAGCCACCGACGGGAGGAGGTTCCCCGTCGTGTCCAGGCATCCGGCACCGTGGCTGTCCGCGGAGAAAAAAGGAACCTGTCAATCAAAAAGCCGACGGGACGTACTTCCTCGTCGAGTTCAGGCACCTGGAACACCCCGCTCCCCCTCCCCCCCCCCCCCCCGCCCCCTCCCCCCCCCCCCCCCGCCCGCTCTAGGAGCGATGAGAGGGGCACACAGCGACCTCGTTTGCCAGGCCACGCGGTTAGGAAAGCTCCGCTGCCGGATGGACTCCCCACTCCGACAGAGAGGATCGGGGCAGACACGGACGCGATGCGCGGCCCCGTCAGGATGAGTACGGCGCACCTCGGCAGTACAGCGCTTCAAGCCCCTCCCGCAGTCGACGGGGTTTCGGGATCTCGCGGAGACGTTTTCGGCTCACCTCCTACAGGACAGGTAACCAGGGCTTCTTTTCAGACTTCAAATGGTCAGCCGGGACAGATATCAGTTTCCGCCAACAGTGGTAAGCAGGTCACTCCCAAGCGTTCTCTTGTCCCTTGTCAGCTCTAGACAAGGCGGCGTTGTTGCAGAGAGCCCCCCCCCCCCCCCCCCCCGAGGCCGGCGGACACCGATCCCACGCGGGTTTGAGAAGACGGCGACACTGGTCCGGAACTCCTTGGCGTGTGCCGGTTTCCTCGAGATGGCGACATAGTCCGTCTTAAGATGCCAGGAAGACATCTGGGATCTCGCGTCTTCGGTCCCTCTACGCGGCATACACACGGTGTTAGTGGCGGCGGATAGGGCGGCAAACGACACCTCGGCCAACTCCATGGCGGCTACCGCCAACTGCGACCTGATGCGGCGGGACGCCCTGCTTGGACTCAGCTCCTCACTCCCGGCTTCGGTACAGACAGCTTCGCCAGGCTCCGTTCGGGGGATCTCAGCTGTTTGGACCGACCTGGCAGGCAGTCAAGGAGTCATCTAAGGATCTCTGGCCATCCACTGCCATCTCCTCCGCAGCCCGCTTTCAGTCGGCCCGCAGAGCCGTGGGTCGCGCCCTGCGGTCCTTCAGACCCCCTCCACCCGTCTTCTCAAAGGCCGCGGTGCGTCCCGCCTCCCTCCCGCGCGCTCGCGCGCTTTCCCCGCACCCACCCTTGCCTGGACCAGAGGCGCCCGGCCTGAGGATCTCTTTCCAGTTTCCCCCTCCGTTGCGACACTCCCTCCTGTGGACTCGGGTGCCGGGGGATCATTGCAAGGCGGGAGCGCTTCACGACGAGGTAGTTTCTCTGCTCCGGAAGGAGGCCACGGAGGTAGTCTCCCGTCTCGACTCCCCGGCCTTCTACAGCCGCCTCTTCCTCGTCCCCAAGCCTGGCGGCAAGTGGCGTCCGATCATCGACCTCTCGGCGCTAAACAGGTACATTTCGGCCCCTCGCTTCCGGATGGAAGCCAGAGCCTTGAGGGCGCCGGTGCAACCCCAGGACTTCGCCGTGAGCCTCGACCTCGCGGACGCATATCTCCACGTACCCGTGCACCCGGCGTCCCGTCGATATCTTCGCTTCGCCTTCCGCGGAGTAGTATACCAGTTTCGGGCTCAGCCTTTCGGACTCAACCTCAGCCCGTGGGTTTTCACCAGGATTATCGACGGGGTCGTCTCCAGGTTCCGACAAATGGCCTCGAGCCCAACTTCCAACTATCCGGATGATCTGCTCTTCCGGAACCAGATGGCGACAGCCTTAGAGGAGGACAGTGACGCCTTGCTGACCCTGCTCCGCCAGCTCAGATACCTGGTCAACGGAGGCAAGTCCGATCTCACGCCCTCGCGCTGCTTTATTCACCCAGGCATGGAATTCCTGACCGGCCTCAACCGGATGCCGCTCCCAGAAGGGCAAATTTAGAAGGTAGCGGGTCTGGCGCTCCAAGTGTCTCGCGCGGAATCTCTACCGGCCAGGGTCTGTCGCCAGCTGCTGGGTCTCCTAAGCGCAGCGGCGGATCTCCTACCCCTCGGCAGGCTCTATCTCGCCCGATCCAGCGGCATCTGCTCCACTGGCGCCCGTCCTCCGGCGATCTGGCGGCCCTGGTCCCTTTGTCGCCGTTGGTCAGGTCTCATCTCCAGCGGTGGACGGATAGGGCCTGGTTAGCGTCGGGGGTTCCACTCTCCTCCCTACCGCCCCAGCTCTCCATCTGCACGTACGCGAGCCTCTCTGGCTGGGGAGCACACTGGCTGCCGGAGTTCGTCACAACCTCGGGCAGCTGGTCGCGGGACCACGCAAACAGACACATCTACTGGTTGGAGCTGAAGGCCGTGTGGTTAGCGCTCGTCGCCTGGGAAAATCGCCTCGTTCAGCAGGAGATCCTGCTTCTCTTCGACAACTCAACGGTTTTGGCCTACATACAAATCCAGGGCGGGACGCGCTCTCCCTCCCTCTGCATCCTTCTGTACCAGGTCCTCCTGTGGTACAATCGGGGCATCACGCTTCGAGCGCGGCACATCCCGGGCCACCTGAACGTCCTCGCGGACTCCCTCTCGCATCGCGGCCAGCCTCTCCACACAGAGCGGCCCCTGCACCCGGACATCTTCCAGCTACTCTGCACGCACTGGGAGGTGGAACAGCAGCTCCCGCTCTTCGTCTCCCCCATCCCGGATCCACTGGCCTAGGCGGTAGACGCGCTCTCCATCCCTTGGGACGGGCTGCTAGCATACGCGTTCCCTCCCTCCGTCCTGGCATCCAAGGTGCTCCAGAAGCTCAGCGGCAAAACGGTTCTGCTCATCGTGGCGTCGTTCAGTTGGACCAAGAGCTGGACCACAAACCTTTTGAGCCACGCCACGGACCCTCCGCTGAGGCTCCCCACACCTCGTACGATGCTCTAGCAGCCCCGGCAGCAGCTGTTTCATCCATGCCCGGAGCGGCTGCTTCTACACGCTTGGAGATTGTCCGGCAGGCCCTCGCCGAAAGACGCTTCTCGGGTGCAGCGGTGGAAGCGATCGCAGCGGCTCGCAGGGCCTCTACCCGTAACGTCTAGGAGGGAAAGTGGTGGGTCCTCCAATCCTGGTGCGCAGCCGATCAGCTCTCCCCCACGGACCTGACTACCCCCCCAGCTGGCCGAGTTCTTTCTGTGGTTCTTTTCCCAGCAGAACCTGGCTCCCATCACCATCAGAGGTTACCTGGCGATGATTGCAGACACATATCGACGCCTGGGCCGGCCAGACCCGGGTACCTGCAGGACCTCTCAAATATGATGGCGCTCCTGGATCTTCAAGGGCCGGTTTCCCGCTCGCTGATCCCTCACTGGGACATGTCATGGGTGCTAACATGGCTCAACTCGGAGAGGTTTGAACCGCTACCCCTGGCGCGGCTCGGAGATCTACCCAGGAAGACCTGCTTCCTTCTAGCCCTCGTCACGGCGTCCTGGGTGAGCGAGATCCACGCATTCGCTGTGCGACCCTCTTATCTCCAGTCCAGGGCCGATAGTTCGGGCAGCTCCTCACCAACCCGGCGTTTCTGGCCAGGATGCGGCCCACGGCGGCCGTACCCCAGGTGTTGACCGTCCGCCCGCTCAAGGGGACGGACCAGACCCGGGAGTCCCGTCAACAGGACCCCGTCCGGGCGTTGAAAAGTTACCTGTACAGACCTAAGCCACTCAGACAAGGACGCTCACGCATTTTCCTGCCCTTGGCCCCGGGCAAATGTGACGTCTCGGCGCAGACGATCTCATCCTGGAGCCCTGCCCCACCTTTCGGTTAGGGAATTGCCGGTCCGCTCTCGACGGGACGTACTCCCTAGGCGAGTCCAGCCATCAGGAGCTCACTCCCCACGCTGAGAGAGAGAAGAGTGGGCGAGGACGATGCGCATCTGGGCACACGAGGTCAGAGCAGTAGCTGCGAGCATCGCCTTTGACCGCAACTGCGCAGTGAGAGACTTTGTGGCGGGCTGAATCCACCTTCGGCCGTTTCTACCTACGGGACCTATCAGGGCAGCGCGACAACCTGGCCCTAGTGGGGACATCTCGGCAGCGCAGCACTCCCTCCCGGCGCCACAGGCGCCATAGGTCACGCCTAGCTGAAATCGCCTGGAGTGGGCGCGTGCGGGGGGGGGGGGCGGGGGGGGGGTGAGGGGGGGCCTCGATAGCTTAACGCACTTGGGGCGTTTTTCCTGGCGAAGTGCACGCTTGGGAATTACATAGGGGGCGGCACCCTCCTATTCGCTATTCTTCCTATTAGTAATGCCATCTGTAAGAGTTTTGAGAAAACAAATGTATTTTTCTCTAAAATGTATTTTTTCGAAAAATACTTACCGATGGCATTACTCAGAGGTCCCTCCCTCCTGCCCCGCTTGCCGCTATTGAGCTAAGGCAAAGACTGGTGGGATACGGCCAGGCATGTGACTGGATAGGGATGAAGGGGATGCAACTCAGGGTTTCTTTTTAACTACTCCCTAGAGTCGCCTCCCTGGTTGTGTAGTATACACAACGAATTCTTAGGCTGAAATCGATAAGCTAAGCGTACCTTCCTATTAGTAAGTACGTTTCGAAAAAAAAAAATTTAGAGAAAAATGGCTCACGTGCGAAGGAAAAGTGAGTATGTTCTGGGCCAGTGGTCGTCCGTCCGTCGTCTGTCGTCCGTGGTCATCATCATCATCAGTCCCTTGCCCGAACTGGGCGTTGGGGGGACTGAAAGGCAGCAGCAACAGACAGTGCTCTCCACTGAGTTCTATTTTGGGCGGTGGCAAGCAAGTCTGGCATCTCGAGTTCGGTCCATTCTTTTATGTTTGCGACCCAACTCTTTCTCTGACGACCTCGCCGACGACTTCCTTCGAGAGTGCCTTGGAGGATAGTCTTGGACAAGGTGTTGTGTCGGGTCACGTGGCCAAACCAAGCAAGCTTGCGCCGTTTCACGGTTGCCAGAAGGGGTTCATGTGGGCCCACCAGGGAAGTGACGATGCTCCGTACATATTCGTTGGTCTTGTGCTCGCGGTACGAGATGCGGAGCAACTTCCTCAGGCACTTGTTCTCAAAGGCCTGGATTTTCTTTTCTGAGTCTGCAAGCAGTGTCCAAGTCTCACAGCCGTAGAGTAGAATAGACACTACGAGGGACTTGTAAAGCCTGTACTTGATGGTGAAGCTGATGGAGTTACTTCGCCATATCCTGTCCAGCCTGGCCATTGCGGATGTTGCTGTACCTATCCTGATACGGATCTCTGCTATGCAACTACCGTCTTTGGACAGGGTGGCTCCCAAGTACTTGAAGCTATTGACCTCTTCTAGCTTCTGGCCGTTCATGTGAATGTTGCTGCTGCTGTCGCTTGTGGTGTTGATCATCACTTTGCTTTTATCCGTACTGATCTCCATGCCATAAGACCCTGCGCTACTTGAAAGTTTGTCTGTCAGGTTTTGGAGCTCACTATTGCTGCCTGCCATGAGGTCAATGTCGTCTGCGAATCGAAGATTGCACAGGGATCTGCCACCAATAGAGATTGAAGTATGGTGGTCGTGGAGGGTTTCCTGCATGATCTTCTCCAGGAATATGTTGAAAAGGACAGGAGAGAGCAGGCATCCTTGACGGACACCGATCGTCGTCCTGAAGAACTCGCCTGACTGATTGTTAAGTAGAACCGCGCTGCAGGCGTTCTTGTAAAGCGCTTCTATCATTTGGATCACTCCCTCCTCTATGTTGAACGATCTCATGACTTGCCAGAGTCCGTCGTGCCAGACGCGATCAAATGCTTTCCTGAAATCAATGAAGTTGTGGTAGAGTTCGCGCTGATGCTGCAGATGTTTCTCGATCAGGACGCGGCAGTTGAAAATCTGCTCTACAGTGCTTCTTCCAACTCTGAAGCCAGCCTGTTCTTCTGCCAGCAGTTCCTCGGCGAAAGTTTTGAGGCGGTTGAGAATGATTCTAAGCATTACTTTGCTAGGGTGACTTATCAGACTGATAGTTCTGTAGTTCTGGCACTGTTTCAGGTTTCCTTTCTTGGGGAGCGGGATCACTAGAGACTGTGTCCATTCTACTGGCCATTTCTTTTGCTCCCAGATCTTTTGACAGAGTGTAGTGAGGACCTTCGTTGTTACTTCTCCTCCATGTTTCAACAGTTCAGCAGGTACGTTGTCTACACCTGGAGACTTTCCTCCCTTCAGGCCGCGTACGGCTGCTTCCACCTCTTCAGCTAACACTGGCAGGTCTTCAGCCTTCCTGGCCCCAGCCTGGTTGTTTTGGAGGATGCTGGTGTCTGGCTCAGCCTTGTAGTTATACAAGTCTCGGCAGTACTCAGTCCATCTGTTTAGTACAGCAGTGTTTTCCGTAAGGAGTTGGCCGCTGCTGTCTTCGATGACTGTGGCTGTTCGCTGTTGAGTCTTGGTGAGGGTCCTTAGCGTTTCATAAGCCTTCTTGCTGTTGCCGTTTGCCATGCCCTCTTCCACGCTACAACACTGGTCTTCAATCCAATCTTCTTTGGCTTCTTTCATCCTCTTCCTGATCTTCTTGTTGACAAGTCTGTACTTGTTTGCTGATGTGAGGTCTTGGCCTCTCTTTTTCTTCCAGGCTCTCCTCTCATCACAGAGATCGAGGATGTCATCGGTGACCCAGGGCTGTTTGCGCTTCCTCTGCTTCGTCCGTGGTAAACTTTAACTTATGGCATTTTCTCGGAGACTGTTTAAGCTGTCCAAGATTTCAATAGACTATTTGCAGTTTTTGACCTAATTTTGATTTTTCTATAACCTGTTTACCTCGACAAAACGTGATGCTTTGACCAATAATTCCAAGCCTGTCCTCCTCGTCATCAAAAACCAAAATGTCCCTCCTCATTACTAGTGCCAGGTGCAGGACCATGGAGTCTAAAATTAAGTACTGCATATCCTGGGGGAAAGAATATGAGTTCAGTAAGCTTATACATGCAGAGGTAAAAAGCAATATTTCGCCATAAACTTTAAAAGATGCCTAGGATAAATCAGACTTGTCTTTTATTCTGTGAATTATATACAAATATTTTGTATTATCTTGATGTGAAAACTATATGTTGTATTTGTTCTTTATACTAATTAGCGCTTTTTTCCCAATGTGTATCATTTTTTAATAATTACTATTCACATCTGCAAAACTCTGAAGTATGTACAGAATAAACCTTGAATTTCTAAATCACAAGAACTGAGTTGTTGTTGTTGTTGTTGTTGTTGTTGTTGTGTGTGTGTGTGTGTGTGTGTGGGGGGGGGGGGGGGTAACATTCAAAACCCAATGGGTGTCACAACAAAGATGCATAATAATAATAATAATTACGGTATTTGCAATGCGCTTGTCTTATAATAATTATAACTCTAAGCATCAGAGTAAAACATATTAAAGTACACAGGAGAGGCACAGTTTTCTTTTATACTGGGTACAAAAATTATATTGAGCAACATTTTGCTTGATATAGTGCTGATAACCGACAGATGTGACTGCTAAACCTGAATCAAAATATCCTTGTCTTGCGACTCGGACATTTTTATTCGGGTCTTGTAATCACATCTGCCCATTATCGACACTATAACAAGCAAAATGTTGCTCAATATAACATAATAATTATATACTATGTACCCATCTTAGCCCACCATAGCATGTCTTCCTGTGTTAGGTGTGCACTAATTTAGAAAATCGTGGACCAAAACATTGGAAGAGCATTTCGGCATTTTGGGTTCTTTCTGGCATGAAGCAGCCACAATAGAATGTTCATGGTTGAGGGGGTTGGGGGGGGGGGGGGGGGAGGAGGTTGTATATTTTGGGAGAATAATACTTTGGATGCTAATATTTCTGAAGTTAAAAATGTATACATTGCATACCTTTATTGTGCGCACCATGCCGTTTTCATAATCTCTGCTGACTGTACATGTACAGTTAGCAACACTGCTCAGGTGGTGCAGTGGGTGGGAGGAGAGTGTGCGCTACATCACAATCACATCACATGCCTTGTTAAGAGATTGGAGCATAGCAATGGGGATTTAGCGCTATATAAAAACCCTTTTATTATTATTGCTATTATTTTAAGAGCAGAATATCAATATTTTGATTGTTATTATTATTGTTATTGTAACGCACGCAGACTCGCCCACAGTCGCACGTACAGACTCTCACGCAACAGACGCATACACCGCCACTGACTCAGACGGGCGCATTCATGCGGTAAAACAAACACACGGGCTCCCTTTCTTTAAAGTGACTTTTATACAAAATAAATATACGAAAACGCTCACAACTATCAAGCTATATACATCACTCCTTTCCCCACACCCTGCATCCAAATCACATACACATCACACACTATCTCGGCCAGGCTAGGCTTTAGTTTCACACTGTCTCCAACCTGCTTGATGTTATTGCCTGGTTACGTTGGTCCTTCTCACGTCTAGGCGTGCAAGTCCTTCGTTGTACGCTTCTTCCTGTCGTCCTGTCTCTTTGTCACGGACGTCCTCGTACTCGTACCGTTGCGCAGTTCTCGCTGTGATCCGGGTATCTTGGTCCCGATCAGACTCACTCTGAGTGAAGAGCTGGAGGGATGACCTCACGTTAGGTCCCACCTGTGACTGACGTCTCGGCGTCCATCGTTCCACTCTTTACAAGCACTCTGAATACGACAACAAAAGTCCCAACGTAACACTTGCTAAACACACAACATATTGGATCAATGAGAAACGTCACGTAACCTGGCTGATACAAATAACGCACACGTTCATTCACACACACACACACGTGCTTCATAAACTGTCTACTTCCGTAACACCCCCATATCTCTGTCACTATCTTGAAACAGACTATAGCCTAACACTCTCGCTATACACTACTCTATACACTGGAAAAGACTATGCTTAACCATCCAAGTACTACCTTCATAGCGACTTAGGCATACACACCTCACATTCCTTTAGCTATCTATCTCGGTAAATAACTGTATACCAAAACACCGGTTACTTCACTGAATTCTAAACCAACAACTGAACCAAACCGGCCAACACTATACAAGCAAATTACTCTTAGCAACGCATACTGTCTTTAACTAAGCAACTATCAATACTACATATATAGAAACATACCTGAATTCTAGTTTCAGAGTCTTGGAATACGGGCTAGGTATCTCAAACACATCTGATTCCTCTGACAAGAAAGCCCGTACTACCGATTTACTGCTCTGCCAGACTGAACTTTTGCCTAGAACTCACTATAACAGAACTCGTCACTGTCCCGGTTATTTGTGGAGTTTTGTAAGGATGCAGAGTATTATTGTGTATGAAAGTGTGCAAGCATCCGTGCAATGATGGGAGGACATTACATATCGACCATGATAGCTTTGTGCCTCTTTAGCGACCTGTTGGTTGTGACTTTAGTCTTGGGCCAGCATGGACCGACCGTTTCATCCGCCATTTTGCCTGTGTACCAGTACAGTCGTGAGTTTTTGACCGCTTTGCAACACACGGGTGTAAACCATGATTTGAACTTGAGCATGATCGATCTTTCTGAATGTGGGGGGAAGAAGAAGAAGCAGAAAAAGAGAGGGTCGAGAGGCGGAGTGAGGGAGAGACTGAAGAGACGGGGTAGTAGACACCCCCTCCCTACCATAACATTATCAAATGTCCGCTCCTTGCAGAATAAAATGGATGAACTAACATATGGCTCTAATGCAGTTTGACGGTGACTTTAGGCGGACTAATTTATTCTGTTTTACCGAAACATGGCTGACGGAGGACTCTGGGGAAGTGACATTGCCTGGTTTTACAACTGTACGGGCTGACAGGGACAGGGTTAAGATTCAGAAGAATGTGGGCGGTGGTGTGTGTATGCTCGCCAGCGAAAAGTGGGCTACACAGCTGACTGTCCGTGAGCGGGTGTGTACACGCAACCTTGAACTGCTAACCGTGTCGCTGCGACCACACTACTTGCCACGTGAATTCGGCCAGCTGACTATAATTACCGTTTATGTTCCGGGTCCCGACTTCAAAGCTGCAGCTGAGACGATCGCTGACTGTTATTCTAGAGTGGTATCAAACTATCCTGACCAGCCAGTATTTATTCTTGGCGACTTCAATCAGTGCGATCTAACACCACACCTCTCTCTACAACAGTACATTACATGTCCTACAAGACTTAATCGAACCATTGATCTCTGCTTTGGCAACATTGACGATGCGTTTAAGCCGTTGTGTAGGCCCCCACTAGGGCGCTCGGACCACAACGTCATACACTTGTTGCCAAAGTATAGACAAAAAATAAAGACGTCCAAGACTGTAACGAAAACCACACAGCTGTGGACACACAGCATGGAGGAGCTCCGTGGGTGCTTTGAGGCGACAGATTGGGATATGTTTACTCATAACTGTGATGACCCTAATGAACTTGTTGAGACAGTCACTTCTTACGTAAGATTTTGTGAGAACACTGTAATTAAAACCAAGACAGTGAAGGTGTTTGCTAACAATAAGCCATGGGTCAGCAAGGAGCTAAAGGTGTATTTGAACCAGAAGAAACTTGCTTTCTTACAGGGTAACACTGATGAATTTCGGGAAAAGGAGAGGGATTTTAGAAGGGCTGCTAGGACTGCCAGAGTGAACTATAAAAGCAAGATCGAAACAAAATTTTCTTCTGGCAACGCTAGAGATGCATGGAATGGTCTGAACGGCATGATGGGCAGGCAGCAAAAGAAACAAGCCAGGCTCTGCACTGGGAATCCAGTTGAGATGGCCAATGATCTAAATCGTTTTTACTCACGGTTCGATGGCAGAAACCTTAGTGATAACTGTGATGAATTGTACCAGTCCATTGTGCCGGAACCTTTGTCAATTACTGAAGAGGAGGTAGTAAACATCTTTTCTAAGCTGAATGCACACACAGCACCTGGACCAGATGGGTTATGTGGAAGAGTATTGAAAACCTGTGCAGGTCAATTGGGGAAGATCTTCACTACTATCTTTCAGTTCCTGCTTGATCATCATACTGTCCCTACGGCTTGGAAATCATCAATCATTGTCCCGATTCCTAAAAAAACCAACGCTAATGAATTCAACGATTTCCGTCCAGTTGCATTGACTTCTATTCTTTCAAAATGTATGAAAAAAAGTGGTGAGGAGGCATCTGTTAAATGATGTTGCCGAACTACTGGATCCATTCCAATTTGCTTACAAAAACCATAGGGGTGTGGAGGATGCATGCCTTACTCTGTACAATCTTGTATTTCAACATCTTGAGAAATCAAAAGCACATGTGAGAATTCTTTTTATTGACTTTTCTAATGCTTTTAATACTGTTGAACCACTGATGCTTTTGCAGCGTATGATGGACTTTAATGTGAACACAAACATTATTCTGTGGGTGCGAGACTTTTTGAAGGACAGGCCACAACGTGTAAATGTACACGGCAGTCTGTCTGACCAAGTGGTGCTAAATTCAGGCTGCCCTCAAGGTTGTGTCCTCTCTCCGACATTGTTTTCTATATACACAGACCATATGCGTTGTCACACTGCCACTTCTCGTCTCTTAAAGTTCTCAGACGACATGGCCCTTGTACGCCTACTCCAAAAAGAAGACAGTCTGGCCGAGTACTTTGCACAGATAGCAGTATTAGAGTCATGGTGCAAAGATAGTTTTCTGGAAATGAATGTACAGAAAACCAAGGAACTCGTCATTGATGACAGGAAAGTTGATGATATTTTTGTACCTGTCTCAATTAATAATCAACCTGTAGAGGTGGTCACTGAATTTAAGTACCTTGGCACAGTCGTGGATAGTGGGCTGTCCTTCACTGGAAACACTGATCTGATTGTGAAAAAAGCAAACCAGCGTCTGTACCTTCTTAGGAAACTGAGAAGTTTTGATGTCAGTTCCAGGGTTTTAGAATCCGTTTATAGAAGCCTGATCGAAAGCATACTGACGTTTAACATCACTGCTTGGTATGGCAATCTCAGTATGAAAAACAGGGGCAGACTGTCAGGTATCGTCAGAACAGCTGAGAAGATCATTGGCCTAGGACAGTACCCAGTAGATGATCTGTACCATAGAGCTGTCCGAAGGATAGCTGCTAGCATTGTCAATGATCCTAGTCACCCACTCTCTGATCAGTTTCAAATGCTACCATCAGGCAGACGTTTCAACATGCCACTTGCCAAAAGGAATGTTTTTAAGAAGTCTTTTATTCCAACTGCTGTCTCGATTTTGAACTCTCATTTATAACGCCGCGATAAGTATGATCTACTTAACATTACCTCCCATCTTGCGACAGATTGCTTGTGATAGATTGCTGCAATGATAATTTTTCATGATATGCTTTTGCAGCGTTTGTTAATGTCTTATATTGTTGTTTCATGACGAGCCGAAAGGCAAATTTCTGTCGTGCCTGGACTCGAACAGACAATAAAGTTGTATTGTATTGTATTGTATAACTCACTAAAACTCCGTGCTAACCATGTCTTACAGATTTCACGTGGAGCCTCATGCCACCCGGACTATCGGCACAAACAAACCGTTAACAAAAACCGTACCGTATTTAATCTAATGTGTGAGCACTATGCATAAGCATAGAGCTTCATCACAGTTATGTTTTTACGAGACCGCAATGTCACTTGGTTGGATTGCTCTGCTGACCCCCCCCCCCCCCACACACACACACACACACCACACACACACACACACACACACACACACACACCTTTCCCACCCGCTCCCCCCCCCCCCCTCCTTTGAATTTTTGGCAAGAAAATAACTGTCAGGCATCAGCATCCCCCCCCCCCCACACACACACACACATACACAACCACCACCAAATAAAAAATATCTTCCTATGGCACTGTAGCCTGTGGATTATTTTTTACACTGACACACATCATACAGTGTTAGAGTACTTACTCTAGGTATACCAAACATCAGGGTTGATAGTCATTACTTTTTTTCTTTAATGAAATAACTTTTCTTTAATTCTGGTAAAAGGTTAAAGAAATAAATTTTCTTTACTTTTTGGAAAATTAAAGAAATAAATTTTCTTTAATTTTTCTTTTTAATGAAATCTCTCTTGGCTTGACTTCGCGAACGAAGATTCTATAGGGCTTGCCCACGTCGTCTGCAGGCATTTTCGTGGCTGCGGAGGCCAATCCGGGACAGGCAGGTTCGACCGCAGTGGCTGCAGGGGAAGGTCTGGTCAGGGTTCTGAGTTACGACAGCTCTGTTTTTTCTTCTGAGCCGCTTGTCTTTAAGGTTAGCTCTGCGAGAGTCCTCAAAGGAGACGGCTGCCTTGTGAATGGTGGAGCGCCAGGTGTCACGGTCCGCAGCAAGCGAAGACCATTGGCGGTGGTCGATTTGGCAGGCACTAAGTGACTTCTTGAGACCGTCTTTGTATCTCTTCTTTGGTGCCCCTCTGTCTCGGTGTCCAGTGGCGAGCTCGCCGAACAGAGTGATCTTGGGTAGGCGATGATCCTCCATCCTGGAGACGTGCCCCGCCCAGCGAAGCTGTATCCGCAGCAGCAAAGCCTCGATGCTCACAGTTTCCGCCTGTTCAAGGACCTCGACGTTGGTGACATAGTCACTCCAGTGAATGCCCAGGATGGTACGCAGGCAGCGCTGGTGAAAGCGTTCGAGGAGTCGTAGTTGGCTGCGGTAGAGGGCCCAGGACTCGGAACCGTACAGCAGGGTGGTGAGGACGACAGCTCTGTACACGCTGATCTTGGTGCCTTTTTTCAGCTGTTGATTGTGCCACACCCGCTTGAATAGTCGCCCGAAAGCACTGTTCGCTTTTGCCAGCCTGTTGTCCAGCTCCTTGTCCAGCTTGGCGTCTGACGTGATGATGCAGCCAAGGTAGGTAAACTGGTGTACAGACTTCAGTTCGGACTCGCCGATGGTGATGTGGGGAGGGCGATGCTCTTCCTTGGGTGCCGGCTGATGAAGGACCTCTGTCTTTTTCAGACTGACCTCAAGTCCAAAGAGCTGGGCGGCATCTGCGAAGCAGGACGTAATGCGCTGCAAGGCTCTCTCTGTGTGTGCAACGAGGGCAGCGTCATCAGCAAAGAGCAGCTCACGAATCAGTTGGTCTAGGGTTTTCGTGTGGGCCTGCAGTCGTCTGAGGTTGAACAGGCTGCCATCGAGACGATACCTGATGTACACTGCGTCGTCATCGTCGAGGTCCACTGTGGCCTGCTTCAACATCATGCTGAAGAAGATGGTGAAGAGGGTCGGTGCCAGCACGCAGCCTTGCTTCACGCCGTTGCGAATGGGGAATGGTTCTGAGAGGTCACTGTTTAGTCTGACCTGGCCTTGCTGGTCCTCGTGGAGCTGGACGATCATGTTGAGGAACTTTGGGGGACAGCCTAGTCGCTCCAGGATCTGCCACATACCTTGCCTGCTCACAGTGTCAAACGCTTTTGTTAGGTCGACAAACGTTACGTACAGACCTTTGTTCTGCTCGCGGCACTTCTCCTGAAGCTGTCTCAGCACAAAGACCATGTCGGTGGTACTCCTGTTGGCTCTGAAGCCACACTGGCCCTCTGGGAGGTGGTCTTCAGCGATGGCAGGTACCAGCCGATTCAGGAGCAACCTTGCGAGAATTTTCCCGGCAATGGACAGCAGGGTAATTCCACGATAATTAGAGCAGGCAGACTTCTCTCCTTTGTTCTTGTACAGGGTGATGATGACTGCATCACGGAGATCCTTTGGTAGTGTTCCTTTTTCCCAGCAGCAGAGAAAGAGGTCGTGGAGCTTGTTGTGCAGTGCTGGGCCTCCATGTTTCCAGATTTCTGGCGGGATTCCGTCAATGCCTGCTGCTTTGCCACTCTTGAGCTGGTGGATGGCTGTGAGGGTCTCTTCGGCGGTGGGCGGTTCGTCCAATTCAACCTTTAGTGGAAGGTGTGGGATTTGGAGGATGACTGTTTCTTGAACAGTGCGCTCAGCGCCGAAGAGGTCCTGAAAGTATTCCGACCAGCTGTTCAAGATGGAGGTATTATCTATGAGGAGTGCCTGTCCATCAGCGCTTCGCAGGGGACTTTGTACCAGGTGCCTAGGGCCATATACTGCTTTCAGTGCTTCGTAGAAGCCCCTGTAGTCACCGTTGTCAGCGCAGGGCTGGGTCCTCTGTGCGAGTCTGGACCACCACTCGTTCTGGAGTTCTCTAAGCTTGAGCTGGAGACTGCTGCAGATGAGGCGGAAGGCAGACTTCTTCACAGGGCAGGAAGGCTGGGCTAGGTGGGCCTGGTGGGCGGCTCTTTTTTTTGCTAGAAGTTCCTGGATCTCTACGTCGTTTTCGTCAAACCAGTCTTTGTTCCTCTTTCTAGCAAAGCCCAAGACTTCCACAGAAGATTTTACAATAGCAGTTTTCAGTTGTTCCCAGAGTGTTTCAGGGGAGGAGTCTGCTGGATCATCTGTGTCTTTGAGCATGCGCTGTAAATCGGCCTGAAGGGCAGCTTTCTTGTCGTCACGCTGAAGGCTGGCAACATCAAGCTTTTTCTTGGGGGGGCCCCCTTTCTTGGGTTTCAGCTTGAGGCGGAGCCTGAGTTTGCAGCGAACAAGGCGGTGGTCAGTGTGGCACTCTGCGCTGGGCATCACTCTGGTGAGGAGGACGTCACTGCGGTCCCTCTGACGCACTAGGACATAGTCGATAAGGTGCCAGTGCTTGGAGCGAGGATGCATCCAGGTGGTCTTTCGACTGTCCTTTTGCTGGAAAGTAGTGTTGGTGATGACAAGTTGCTGCTCTGCACAGAGCTCCAACAGTAGGCGACCATTGTCATTGCAGTTCCCAACGCCATGCTTGCCGAGGACTCCTTTCCAGGCTTCAGAGTCTTGGCCCACTCTGGCGTTGAAGTCGCCAAGGATGATGACTTTGTCGTCTGCAGGGGTGCTCTGCAGGAGGCTGCGCAGGTCAGAGTAGAACTTGTCTTTTTCTGCAGGCTATGCCAGGAGGGTTGGGGAGTACACACTGAGAAGGGTGACGTATTGCTGGTGTCTCAGTGGGAGGCGCATGGACATGATGCGGTCGGAGTGACCCGTTGGTAGGTTTTCCAACTTAGTCGCAATGTGGGTCTTCACCATGAAGCCCACACCTGAGAGCCGTCTTTCTGATGCAGGCCTGCCTGACCAGTAGAGGGTGTAGCCAGCGCCAAGTTCTTGGAGGCTGCCTTCCTCCGGGAGGCGTACTTCGCTGAGCGCGGCGATGTCGATGTTTAACCTCCGCAATTCATGGGCAATGAGGGCGGAGCGACGTTCAGGGCGTCCGCTGTCTGCTGTGTCGAGCATGGTTCGGATGTTCCAGCATGCTACGTTGAGTCCGGTCGTGGTCGTCATGAGAGTGGATCCATTGTTTTTTCTTGTTTTCTGACCGCATGAGAAGATGCCCGTTGACCGCGGCTAGCCAACTGGGTTACGAGGGGATAAGCTTTGGTTAGGCCACCTTTTCTAGGCCCCTCTCCGTGTGGAGCAAGCAGTGCTGTCCCTAGAGAAGGCTGCTTGGTCGTTCAGGGTGTGCCGAGTGACGTTGTCATCCACAGGTCAACATCAGGCGACCAATATCCTGAACCGCCTGCATGCAGGTTTGAGACTGCGGCTTCCAGTGACATCTTTCACCTGCCGTTTTGCCCCTTGCCCATCGCTACAGGACTTGGAAAGTTCAGTGTCATAGTCCGTGGGCGTTTCCTAAAGCCTGCGCGGTGGAGCTTTTTGGTGGAGTGCAGTGTGCGCAGTACTGGCCCCACCCTTTAAACCCTTAGTTCGTTTGCCATGGCCTAGCAAGCTGGGACGGTGGCATCGAGGTCCTCGGGTCGTAGGTTTTATATCAGACTGTCCTTGTCTTAGTCTCTGGCTCAAAAGCCTTCCCCGGAGACACGGGGGCTTTGATTTCAGGGGTTTCCTCCCTTAGCCTTTCCGCAGCCAAGCGGCCAAGCCTGCAAGGCAGCAGGGGACTCGTGGGGGCCGGGGTCGTCTATGTCCCGTGCAGATGTGAGCATCTGCCCACTGCCCAGACGGTGACACTTACCAGAGGAGAAAAATCCAACGCCGGAACCCGGTATCGAACCTGGTATCGAACCTCGCACCTTTGGCATTGGAGGCAGACGCCTTAACCACTGCGCCACTTCCCCGTCTAATGAAATAAATTTGCGTTAAATACATGAATGATCGTTTATTGCTCACCTCAGACAAAAGAAAGTGGGCATGCAGTTGAAAAGTGACACGTCACCCGATTTCCTTCTCTACCCACTATCTAAAACACTCTCTGGCCAGATACATGCAGTAGTTATGAGAAGGGGGAAGAAAAAAAAAAAAAAAAAAAAAAAAACTCGGGAAAACTGCACAGCGCAAGAAAAAGTCATGCGGCTAAAAACCAAACAATTCAGGCTTGTTTGATCTTATTTCGCTCTGCTGACAAATCCACTCATCTGCAAGAACCATAGATCCTCAAGAACCCAGCAGTCTTGGGTGGGGGGGGGGGGGCGGGGGGTTGGTGGGTTAATGACGATCTATGCCTACTACTATTAAAAATGTATGCATGCACCCGTTCAGGTTTTCACTTGTGCTGTCCAATCGTTGCTGGACCATTTGCCTTCTCACTCCTGAAACGAAAACCACCCAACTGCAAGAGGCATAGATCCTCATGCGCCCCCGCAACTGCGAGGGCTCATGAGGATCTATGCCTCTTGCTGGGATAATCTGCGCTCTTGTTTCGCTCAAGCAAAGTGGATCTCTTAAGTTTTTCACCTAGATCCAATCATTGCTGTACCATCTGCTTTTGTACTCCTGAAACGAAAACCACCCAACTGAAAGAGGCATAGATTCTCATGAGCCCCCGCAACTGCAGGGGGCTCGTGAGGATCTATGCCTCTTGCTGGGATAATCTACGCTCGTGATTTTCTCAAGCAAAGGGGATCCGTTAAGTTTTTCACCCAGAGGCATAGATCCTCCAAACCGCCTCAAACCGGCTGCAACTGGGTCAAACCCGCTTTGCGCATAGGCACCTGTTGTTCGTGGCGGAAAAACAAACTAAAGTAACGAAATTCTTAACGAAAGAAATCGATAATCGTTACTTTTATTTTTTAATTCGTTGAATTTTCTTTAAATTTTTAAAAAACATTAACGCGTTAAATTTTCTTTAGTCAAAAATTTAATTTGTTAAATCATTAAATCGTTATATCGTTAAATCTTCCAACCCTGCCAAACATACATCATCAGAAACTGCACAGTGTACATTTACATGATGCATTTATAGGTACAGTTTGCTTACTTAAGGTACGAGAGAAAGACAGTTGCCGTATCCACAGCAGTTTTTCAATGTCTGTTGGCATATTTCGGCACTTGCCGCAACAACACCATGATGGCTGGTCTGGTCCTGATGAAGGGTGGTGACCGCCTGGATAGTGCTCTTCAGCCTCCATTATGCTAAACATCATAACATTATGCTGTCCCTCACTCATATCTACGAACATTTCTAGCTGTCTCTCAACTGGTATTTTGTCCACCTGCTCCTGAAAAAAGGATTGATATAGTGTTTTTATGACATTGAGAACTCGATTTTATATCAACCATATAAATTGGATCAGCGTCAATATAAAATAGCTACATTATAATTCCTGCACATGTAAACAATATTACACAACGCTGACATAGCAAAGTCTCATCCTTCCTAAAAATACAACTCCGTCTACTTGCCTTGAGTCTTGCCTTCCTTTCTATCAACATATTCCTAATGGCTTGTATAGTGTCGATGCGTGATCCTCGTCCACGACCTCTTCCTCTCGTTGCACTTCGCCTTGAAGTAGAGGCTGTTATTTCGACGGAAGGGCGCCGGCCAACCCTTCTTTTTCTTGTTCTTGTCCTTGTTGGCAGAACCATTGGAGACGAAGTAGAACTTCCTCCAGGGCGAGGAGCTGGAGATGAGATTTTGCTTCCATTACGCGTGCGTCGCTGAGAGTACGACTCTGTAGTTGATGACGGACTAGTCTGAGTGAGCAAATAAAAAACAATGCAACCATTTTAAAGTTAAATACTACTTGCACTGTATACAAATAACTAGGACAGAATATTCCTGCAGAAAATAACACGAACAGTACTTACGGTTACATAACTTCGTATGACGAACATCCCTGAGGCTCAGGGCAGGCAAATTCACGTTAAAATAATCTGTTTACAAAGATTAAACTATCCAGAAATATTTATTTGAAACAAAACTACAGGCTACCAGATCTGCAACTCAAGATACGCACAAGCTTTACAATGTATCTGATGCGACGTAACATTGATACTCACCATGTTGAAACGCAGTTGACAACGGAGAAGCTGGCGGAAGTTTTATGACGTCACAAATCCGACTTATGGTATGGGTCTACCGAGAATAATGGTTGTCTGGGAACTTAGAATCTAGCAGCCGCCTAAACGCAAAACGAAGCAGTATGCAAGAACCCGAGCAAATGGCACAGTCGGGCGGTTCCGTAGCATCATCATTTGACTAGTAAGTGTGTTTTATGTGTATAAAATATACATACTGGGCAAACATTTTTTTTCAACGATTTTTGGGCACATTTAGAAACGTAGAGGTTTTAATCTATGATCATTGATCGATATTGCACAATTCTCTTCCCTGGCAGAGCTTTTACCTACTTTACTTTGTAATCTTCCTGTTAGCGCTGGAACGCGGGGTGCCAGCCTGCCGCAAGCGGCATTGACTCCCATGAGCCCCGCAATTGCGTCAATGCCTCTTGCTTGTCCGATTTAGGTCTATGTTTTTCAAGTGGATCAGTTATCTGGCAGTTAACCTGTTCACTTTCAGCACAGATACAACACCAGCCTAATGCTAGAGACACAGAGCCTCATCAGTGCCAGGAAACAAAATACTTGTTAATATCCGCAATAAAGTATACTGCTACACAAAGAAACATTTGTCGATATCTACATGTCGAAAAGGAGGCAGAGAAACAGCGAGAAGAGGTAGAGAGGCAGCGACAACACGAAATTCAGCTCAAGAGGATGAAGTTAGAGGCACAGCGCCAGAGGCCAGCTGAAGCAGTAGCCTCAGCCAGCAGAGAGCAAACAGCCCGTGCGACAAAACTATCGCCTTTTGTAGAAAATTCAGATAAAATGGACGCCTACCTGTAGCGGTTCGAGCACTTCGCAAGCAGCAACAACTGGAAGAAGATACTTTGGCCATCACACTGAGCGCACTTCTAACCGGTAAAGCGCTTGGCTTCTACACCCGCTTGCCAAGAGAAGAGGCCGAGGATTATGCGCAGTTGAGAGCCGACCTACTGAGACAGTACGACTTCACTGCAGAGAGTTACAGGCAACGATTCCGGAATTGCAAGCCTGAGGCAGGAGAAACACTAGGTCTATTCATTGAAAGCATCAGGACCGACTTTGAGAAATGGATAGAGCTGGCTGGCTTGAAGAAGGAGTACCAGGACCTGTGTGACCTCATCATCAGAGAACAAGTTCTCAGCGCATGTTCTAAGGACCTGGCCGCCCACCTCAGGGAGTAGAAGGTCCAGTCCCTGATGGCCCGTGCATACTTCGCTCATAGATACCTGGACGCCCACAACATGAAGTTCGGGCCCGGAAAGCTGCAGCTGTAGTATACTCCAGCAGAAGTAAAATACGACGTCATAGATACCCCGAAACACATGTCGGTGGAGAGCCTGACATGTGTTTCCTGTGGAATGAAGGGACACACATCGATACGTTGTCTTTCCAAGGGTGTTGCAGGAGGCGACAACACAAGAAGGCCCAACCAAGACCGCGGGATAGCAGACAGACGTGGTACCACGTCTCAACACAGAACCGCCGCTGTACTGGCCAATGATGTGACGTTATATGGTGACTGAGTCTGGAGAAAGGCGGGCGACACCGGAGCAGATCAAGATTTTCAGCAAGAGTGGACGTAATCCATTTGGCAACGGAGCTACATTCTTGCCAGTTTTCAACATCGCGCTGCCTGAGTGTCCAACATGCCGGTGGTGTCAGGATTCGTCGGCAACACATGAGTGAAAGTGCTGTGAGTCACGGGTTGTAGAACGTTATCGTGAGAGAAGACCTAGTAGCTGAAGACCAGAAGCTACAGGAGTGGACAACCCTCATCATGGCAAACGGAACTGTGAGAATTATCCCCCCTTGCCAAGTTCAGTGTTGACACCCCGTAACTGACAGCAGAGGTGAAGGTGTTATGTGTGAAGATCCCAGTCAACGACCTTATCATCGGGAATGTTGACGGTGCCAGAAACGCAGAGGATCCAGATGCGGAGTGGAGACCTGAAACCTGTGCCGTTACCACGAGAAGTCAAGCAAAGAAGAGTCGCCAGACCATCCCTCTACAAGTGGCTGACAACACAGAAGCAGCCGTGGTGAATAGAGACAAGCTGGTGGAACTACAGAGAGCCGACCCCAAGCTTGACAAGTTCCGAGGCCAGACCGAGCCCGGGACATAAAGAGGGAAGGAGATAGCCTTCGAGACCAGAAAGGACATCCTGTACCGGGTATACACCAGCCATGGAGACAAGCCTGTCCGTCAAGTGTGGTAGTTCCTGAACCCCTGAAGATGCCGGTGATGAAACTGGCCTATGATTCCATCTTGTTAAAATACCTGGGAATCAGCAAGACCCTCAACAGGATCCGAGCAGTCTTCTACTGGCCTGATATGGGGGGGGGGGGAGGGGAGGGGGCGACGTCACCCGATTCTGCAGGTCATGCGACATATGCCAGAAGACGATCTCCAAGGGAAAGGTGCCCAAGTTTCCTCTAGAGCAGATGCCACTCATCGATATGCCTTTCACGCGGGTAGCTGTGGACCTGGAGGGGCCAATATCTCCTCCAAGTGAAGATGGCCATCGCTACGTTCTGACCCTGGTGGATTACGCTACAAGATATCCTGAGGCCATACCACTAAAGAAGGTCGATACTCCAACAGTAGCAGAGGCGCTTGTGGACATGTTTAGCCGTCTGGAGATCCCTGAGGAGACCCTGAGTGATCTAGGGACCCAGTTCGTCTCCGACTGCATGGAGGAAGTCAATCGGCTGTTGAGCATCCGACACCTCACTACAACCCCTTACCATCCCATGTGTAACGGGTTGGTTGAAAAGGTTAACGGGACATTGAAGGCTATGCTGAAGAAACTGTGCGCTGAGCAGCTAAGGTTGTGGCATAGATACATCAATGCCTTGCTCGTCGCATACCGTAAAGTTACCCAGGATTGGACAGGGTTATCCCCCGTTGAATTACTGTACGGCAGGACTGTAAAGGGACCCATGCACATCCTGAATGAGATGTGGACCAAGGACATCGACGCGCCTGAGGTGCAGATCAGCTACCAGTATGTCTTCGACCTGAGAGAGAAGCTGGAGGATACGGTAAGGATGGGTCGAGAAGAATTGGAGAAGGCGCAGAGCAAGAGGAAGCATTACTATGACCGTAAAGCCAAAACGCAACGGTTCCAACCAGGTGACAAGGTGTTGGTTCTTCTCCCCACCGACAACAACAAGCTCCTGATGCAGTGGAAGGGACCGTACGTGGTTGTCACAGTGGTTGGCATCAAAGACTACAGAGTCAAGGTCAACAACAAGATGAAGACCTACCACGCGAAGCTGCTCAATAAGTGAATCGGGAGAGGTCGTCAGGACAAACCACAACAAGCGGCATCGGTGCGTCTGGCTGCTGACGAGAGATTAGACGACGAGAACTTGTTTGACTTAAATGAACTTAGCCACAAGAAGGGTGTAGAAGACATCCAGTTTGGTCAAAACCTGACTCAGACACATCAAGAAGAGCTGAGAGCCCTAACTACGAAGTTCAATAATCGGTTTACGCCTGACCCAGGGACTAAAGACACCATCCAGCATGAAGTTAATCTGACGTCCAACGAGCCGGTTTGCAGCAAGCCGTATCATCTACCTTACAGCACGTGGGAAGAACTGAAGAAAGACATCAAGGAGACGCCGGACCTGGGAGACATCAGGGAGTGCAAGTCGCCAGTGGTCATCGTGATGAAACTAGATGGATTCAATTTGGTGTGTGTGTGTGTGTGTGCACTTAACTATTGTAAACTCATTTGCGGAGAGTATTTGATCCAGCACCATCTAGCTTTGAACTATCTATACTGCCATCTCATGATTTGGCGATGTTCTTGCAGAACTTTGACATTAAGTTACAGTCTGTCAAGGGTTTGCAGAATTTGGAGCCGAATACCTGAGCAAGAGCAGTTTAAAGGAACATTTCTTTTCTTTGTCCAGGACAGTTTAAAAGAACTGTGAGACAATTATTACAGAGCAGTTTATTTGATTTAAATTTTGATGTGAGATTACCAGTGTTTATTATTCTGTGAAGTTTGACACAGCCACAACCGTGTTTTGAGATTTGAGAAGACATTTTGTGAAATTTCGTTCTCAAAAGGGGGTGGGGGTGGGTGGGGGGGGGGAGGGAGAGGGGGGGGGGGCGTAATGCTACGTTATGTGGTTGTGTTATTCTTTTGAGAGCATGTGTGTGTTAAGCATAGGAAATTCATATTCATTTGAGTATTTGTTTTTAATAAGAATTACGTACCTTTGTAGTAGAATTCGTTTTCATTTGCTTGGAGAATTGCGATCGATTTCTGTTGTGTAGCTAAAATGGCACGTCTTTTTGTTACATTGTTGCTATAGTCAGACCTCGTTAGACCTAGAACGTTCCGGAAAAGGCGCGATTATTCTAGTGACCTCAAATATGACGTCAAAGTTGTTGGTTACATTTCGTAACTTTGTATCGAACTGAATTCGCCTAGATGTTGATCGAAAGCTGTAGTTTGTTCTGGAGTGTTCTTTTTAGTGAATATTAATGAGTTTTGGTTACGTTTTTTTTTTGATTGGTTGAGTTGTGTGAATTTGCTGGATTGTTCTGAAAATCTGTAATAGTATAAAGGAGCGTATTAGGAAATATGTGTGTACATTGTATAAGAGACGCAGTGTGTCAAAAGTCTGAATGCATTGTAGAGGAGACAGTGTATCAGCGAGTGGATGCATTTGTGGATGCATTGTGCTGAGATTGCATCGCTGCAATAAAATATTTTTGGAACTGTTACGCCAGTATGATCTACAACCTTGTGCCACGTGTGACGAGTTGCAGCTGAGTGAAGTTTCTTTACAAGAACCCTACATGCATGCGTCTGGTGTGATTGCACCATACTATGACTACAACTATCACGTAACAAGCATTTATATCCCCTTCACACTACAACACAATTATTTTACATAAACCGCCTAAAATGACGGCACCGTTGCCAGTATTATATTAGGACCATATATCCCTGCCCGACCTTTTACACTCATATTACTATTGTTCCTGCAGCATCATGCAAAAACACTCTCAAGTCGCAAGGAAAAGCGTTTGCATTTATATCAAGTATGTCCTATATAAGTAAATAAAAACTTAAATGTCACGTATTAAACAAGACCACCTAAGTAAAAAATAAAAGAACGGTTTCAGGTTATATGGCCTTACTAGGGAAGTAATATTATGACCATGGTCTGCGAGTCTGATTGAGTGGCTGCAAGTTGCACCATTGGTGAATTTCCTGTATACAAAAATCTTTAGAACAATAAATTTAACTGCTTTTGTGTCATTTATCCCAATACAGCTAGCAGTGATAATATGGCCAACCTAGAAACGCGTACAACACTTTGATTATATTCATTCATTCGTTCATTTATTCATTGATTCTTTCATGCATTCTTTTATTCATTCATCCATTCATCCATCCATTAATTCATTCATACACACTAATCTTCACTCTAGTCACAGTGAGGGGATACAAAATCACTCTTCTACAGCTCCATGCTTGCTCTTCTACAGTTCCATGCTTGCTCTTTCCAGCTTTCCCCTAGCTGTTGCTTTAAACATCCTGGGGCCATGTGGTCAGTCTCTGTTGACACCCGACTACACCCGAAATGAAAGGAACAGCCGGAGAAGATTTTTGTTCGGCATAAAGGGCAGGTTCTCACGTGAATTGCGTGTGTGCACATCGTGTGTACGTCGGTCGGCATTCAATTGGATACTGCGTCGGCAAATACTACTCTACAGTCATGATGCTTGGCAGAGTGTGTATTACTCTACAGTCATGATGCTTGGCAGACTGGGTATTACTCTACAGTCATGATGCTTGGCAGAGTGTGTATGATTAGCCAACTCTCCATTATGGTGTAGTTTCAGGACTGTGAACTTCATATTTTAAAGTTAACTACACTTTCATTTGTGGCTACATTTTCTGTTAACTTCGCGTGGTCCAGCCATGTTGTGCTTCGTCCTTGTGACGTCAGTGCCGCCAGTTATGTAAAGTGCCGGCGCGGACTTTGCCTCGGCTAGCCAGGCGCTGTGTGATCTCACGCTGATAGAGTGGTCCTTGACGCCGCATCTCGTTACGCTTGAGTGGATTTGTAAGACTGTCCAGATGTTTCAGTATCCTGTTCTGTGCAACGGCGTCTAACTCCAAGCTGATCAGCAAACATGTCGACACCCCAAGCTTAGCTGATTATGACGGCATCACCACCATCCTTCCACTATGCGCCCTACAACACGCTGCAGTGCGGCCAACTCTAGACTCTCACTGGAAAGCATAATTAGAACAAATGGCCCGATCCAAGTGACCTTTAAGACTGAGGTTTAGAAATGACCTCTGTGGAGACAAGCTCTACATTCTTTCTACGTCGATGCACCTCTGCCACTTGGTGTAACCCTCCTATGTCGAGACAGAAATCAACACCACGAGAACCTAACAGTCAGTGCTCCTGTCGATTCGCCCTATCCCCAAGAACTGTATGAACCAATTATCCAGCTGTTGAATGGGGACCGGACACTGATCACAATAACACTTTATTACACAACCGGGACCGGTCTAGCCCAAGGTAACTGCTGCCAAACTTGGGTTGACGAGGAGTTTGGGGTCTTGAGGGACAGTGTCACCAAGATGGCCAGCAGTCTGCTCTCCCAGCCCCCTCCAGTCGACGCTCCACCCTCCCTCGCTAATCCTGTTACGGCTGAGTGCCCCAATGATAAAGCGCCGAAGGCAGCGAACCCCGGACAACTCATCGCTCCGCCCAACAGTGCGCGAGATGACCCAGCGCAGCCACCAGTCAGCGACCGTTCACTGGCGGCTCAGGAATCCACCATCAATGACCTCACTCCCATAACTCCGCCCGCTGTAACCCCTCCCTCCAACAGCCCTATTGACCTCCCGACTGTCAACACGCCTGATCAGGTCACGAAACACCCTGATTGCATCACTCCCCTCCCCCCAACAGCCCAAGTGACCTCCCGACTGTCAACACGCCTGATCAGGTCACGAAGCACCCTGATTGCATCACTCCCCTCCCCCCAACAGCCCAAGTGACCTCCCGACTGTCAACACGCTTGATCAGGTCACGAAGCACCCTGATTGCATCACTCCCCTCCCCCCAACAGCCCAAGTGACCTCCCGACTGTCAACACGCCTGATCAGGTCACGAAGCAGCCTGATTGCGTCACCCCTCCCTCCAACAGCCCGATTGACTTCCCGACTGTCAACACGCCTGATCAGGTCACGAAGCACCCTGAGGGCATCACTCCCCTCACCTCTAGTGTTACCAATCCAGTGTGCATGCTCCAGATGCAGAAACGGCTGGAGATTAACTTGGCCACCGTTCGCACTTTGATGGCTGCGTTAGAGGAAACACGCAGGGAGCAGTCAGAACTGAAATCCCGCTGTGCAGATATCTACGACCTCCAGGCTCAGCTCGACACCCACGCCCGAGACAGCGACGTGAAAATCAAGAACTGCTCCAGACATTGACAAGTTCGTCACAGAGGCCATCAACTCGTCACTTGAGTCTTCGACAAAGAAGCAGCAAGGGCTCGTTGACCGCGTGAACCAGCTGACCTCCTCCAGTGACAGCCATGCCAGTAAGCTCCAAGACACCGAACGGCAGCAAAGGGCAATGAACACAGTAACAAAACAACACTCCAACGCTGTTCCTGTCCCCACTGCCACCGCCCCATCCCAGCCCCCTTAAACATCTCACTGTCATCCGAGACCCCCAACCCCCCAAAACAACTCATCGCCATCCGTCGACTCCCAGTCTCCTAACGGTACTGCTCAGTACATCCACCCTGACATCACAGTGAACAATAAGTTTGCTGTCTTGTCTGAAGACAGTAGGAAAGAGCAAGATTCTGGTGCCAGTGTCAATGCCGGTGCTGGCGCCAAAGACAACACCACCAATGACTCCCGTAAAACCAGCCCCTCGCATTCTTCCACCATACCGCTGGTCAATCTGCGAGCCCATACCGTAAGGACTGGCATCAACTTTTTACTTATCGGCGACGCTATTCTGAAAAGGGTTTACGCGCAGAGAATATCTGTGGACGGCGCCAAGGTAAAGAACCTGTCTGTGTCGGGGCTCAGCGTTAATGAGCTCGCTGAGTGGCTCCGTGAACAGCCAACGATGCCACATATTCGACTGGTGACATTCCACGTCGGCACCAACAATTGCAGACAGCAGGACCCCGTCACCAAGCCCGCGTGGATGCACCTCATTCGCCTCCATGCTTCCGTCTTCCCCAGTGCCCGCATTCAGGCCTCTTCTATTATGCCACCGAGAGGACAGAACCACCCCTTCTCCGCCCACACCTTCATCACCAATGACTCTCTTAAAGAAGCCTGTGAACAGATGAAAGTTTTGTTCATAGACAATACCCCCACTTTCCTCACAGCCAACAAAACCCCGCGTAAGAAATTGTACCAAGATGGCATCCACCCCAGTCCTGTCGGCGCCATGAAGCTCGAACATCCGCATCGCGAAAGCTCCACACCGCCTCGACAACAGAGCTGATGCAGCCGAGAACCGACAGGCCAGTGGCAGTAACCAGCAGTCCAGTAGTCAGCCTCACCAGGACAGACGTCAAGTGGCAGTAACCAGCCGTCCAGTAGTCAGCCTCACCAGGACAGACGTCAAGCCAGTGGCAGTAACCAGCAGTTCAGCAGTCAGCCTCACCAGGACAGACGTCAAGCCAGTGGCAGTAACCAGCAGTCCAGTAGTCCAGTAGTCAGCCTCACCAGGACAGACGTCAAGCCAGTGGCAGTAACCTGTAGTCCAGTAGTCAGCCTCACCAGGACAGAACTCGACAGTGGCAGTAAACAGCAGTCCAGTAGTCAGCCTCACCAGGACAGAACTCAAGACAGTGGCAGTAACCAGCAGTCCAGTAGTCAGCCTCACCAGGACAGACGTCAAGCTAGTGGCAGTAACCAGCAGTCCAGTAATCAGCCTCACCAGGACAGACGTCAAGCCAGTGGCAGTAACCAGCAGTCCAGTAGTCAGCCTCACCAGGACAGACGTCAAGACAGTGGCAGTAACCAGCAGTCCAGTAGTCCAGTAATCAGCCTCAACAGGACAGACATCAAGACAGTGGCAGTAACCAACAGTCCAGTAGTCCAGTAGTCAGCCTCACCAGGACAGACATCAAGACAGTGGCAGCAACCAGCAGTCCAGTAGTCCAGTAGTCAGCCTCACCAGGACAGACGTCAAGACAGTGGCAGTAACCAACAGTCCAGTAGTCCAGTAGTCAGCCTCACCAGGACAGACATCAAGACAGTGGCAGTAACAGCAGTCCAGTAGTCCAGTAGTCAGCCTCACCAGGACAGACCTCAAGACAGTGGCAGTAACCAGTAGTCCAGTAGTCCAGTAGTCAGCCTCACCAGGACAGACCTCAAGACAGTGGCAGTAACCAGTAGTCCAGTAGTCCAGTAGTCAGCCTCACCAGGACAGAGGTCAAGCCAGTGGCAGTAACCAGCAGTCCAGTAGTCAGCCTCACCAGGACAGACGTCAAGACAGTGGCAGTAACCAGCAGTCCAGCAGTCAGCCTCACCAGGACAGAGGTCAAGCCAGTGGCAGTAACCAGCAGTCCAGCAGTCCGCCTCACCAGGACAGACGTCAAGACAGTGGCAGTAACCAGCAGTCCAGCAGTCAGCCTCACCAGGACAGACGTCAAGCCAGTGGCAGTAACCAGCAGTCCAGTAGTCAGCCTCACCAGGACAGACGTCAAGCCAGTGGCAGTAACCAGCAGTCCAGTAGTCAGCCTCACCAGGACAGACCTCAAGACAGTGGCAGTAACCAGTAGTCCAGTAGTCAGCCTCACCAGGACAGACAAGCCAGTGGCAGTAACCAGCAGTCCAGTAGTCAGCCTCACCAGGACAGACGTCAAGACAGTGGCAGCAACCAGCAGTCCAGCAGTCAGCCTCACCAGGACAGACGTCAAGACAGTGGCAGTAACCAGCAGTCCAGTAGTCCAGTAATCAGCCTCACCAGGACAGACGTCAAGACAGTTCTGTACGCGGTGCCGGACAGCTTTCCGGTCTCAGGAACAGTCACAGCACCGCCAGCACCCTGTATGTGTATCTGATAATTATTAATTATTCTTACCGCTCTAGTCAATCCGATAAACTCTGTATAAATCTGAGCAGGGTCACGGCGGGTCACATGACGTCACACCCCAGCCCGAACAAGCAACTGTATGGCCACGCCCCTCCACTGTACGCCGACCACTGTCTAGCCAGGCCGCACACTGTGTCACAGGCGGACTTCCCCAACACGCCCCTCCACTGTACGCTGACCACTGTCTAGCCAGGCCGCACACTGTGTCACAGGCGGACTTCCCCAACACGCCCCTCCACTGTACGCTGACCACTGTCTAGCCAGGCCGCACACTGTGTCACAGGCGGACTTCCCCAACATGCCCCAGGCCAGTGGGTATGTACCTGTCGGTCATCCGTTTGCTGCGCTCGACACAGGCATGGCCAAAGCCCCCCGAGGGTTGGAACAGCCAGGATTAACGGGCAACCCTAGCCATGACTCAGCCCAGGCCATGCAGATTATCGCCCAACTACTGCTGCCGTTCCTACCGAAATACTAACTGTCGGTACTCATTTGTAATGCGCGTGAGCGTTGCTTGTGAGTATCTGAGAACTATCCAGTATTCTTTAGTAAATGGAAATGCTAATTCTCGGTTACTCGTATGCTGCGCTGCTTGTGTGTATCTGAGAACTATCCAGTATTCTTAGTAAATGGAAATAGGCTAATTCTCGGTTACTCATATGCAGCGCGCATGAGCGTTGCTTGTGTGTATCTGATAATTATTCATTATTCTTACCTCTCTAGTCAATCCGATAAATCTGAAATACTAATTATCGGTTACTTACAGGCAGCGCATGTGAGCGTAGCTTGTGAGGATCCGATAATTACCAAATCTTTTCCACGCATACGCGAAAAGACTCTAAGTGTGCTGCATATGGAAGTTTGAACGGTGCCTCTATCTCTGATTAGTGATCGACATTGGATTTTATACTTACACACGATCAACTGACTTTTCTAATAATAGAGAATTGAATGCTGGTTGTCTCTTGTGTTGTTAGTATGTGTGCCTTGCATACATCCTGCTGACATAAAATACAATGGCCTGCTCTGTAAGCTTCGCTTGACAGAAATACTGTTTGCCAGTGGTGACTTTTACGTCTTGTTTCTAGTGTGATTGCCCACAGCCGTTGCTGCATACAGCAGCTACACCGCTACATGATAGAGTCACACGTCTGGATTTTCGTGATAGCGTTGCTGTGACGTCATCGTTTGAGAAGCACGTTTCGTGAGTTAGTGCGTGTGCTGAACTCTAGACTCTTGTATGGACAGAGGTCACTTTGACCTTTGCATTCAAACCACAGGACGAGTGGGATATATTAGTTCCCAGTGGCTCTATGGTTTGACACTTACATACTCATTTGTTGACGTGTTTGCACACACTTTGACTATATCCACACGTCACTTTGACTATATCCACACGTCACTTTGACTATAGCCAGTTGCATCGTCGGACAGCGTGATACATGATTTCCCTGTTGACTTGCATGGTCGGCTCTTGCAATTTATTTGGTTTGATTCTGTGTGGCGACTCTCTCTTACTTGCTGAGTTTGCACTTTGCATTTTTTTTTTTTCGTGAAAAAGTGTACTATTGTGTCTGTCCCTTAACTGTGTCCCCACTGCAATGGCGAAAGCTAGCAGAAATGAATGTAACTTACGCATTGCCTTTCGTTATATGCATGTATGTATCTCGTCCAGTCATCCAGAACGGCTCAAGGCTTCCCTCAAATTGAACAATGTCAGTTGTATTAAGACTTGGTGCTTTTCGATTGTTAGGGAGTATCTTCATCATCTATTTAGAACAGGGCCGTCACTGTTCTAAACAGAAACCACCCGAATGTGTCGCTCTCTGTCGCAACTGTCCGAGTTTGTGCCGCCCTCCGTTCGACCGCAGTAGGACCACCCTCCTCGTGTCAGACAGGGAAGTACCAACGCGATCCACAGCGGAGGGTAGCTCGCAGCTTGAAAACCGGGATGGAATTTAACAGCTTCCCAATGCGCAAAAGACCATCGGGCCGACATCTGCCCGATGGCCTTTTCAGCATGGCTTGCCTACTGAGGTAATTTCGGCTACTTCTCTGTACTTCTTTGAGTCTTAGCTGGCTACCCAGCTCTAAGTGCACACCATCCCTCCCCACTCCCCCCGACCCCCACCCCCTCTGTCCTCCATGTATTGTCATAATAGGACAGATAAGGCTGTGCGCCGGTGTAGCAGGAGGGAATTATTCCCCACGACATATTTACTCAGGAGTAAACATAATGTCGTACAAGGATTTCACAGATTTACTCAGAAGTAAACATAATGTCGTACAAGGATTTCACAGATTTACTCAGGAGTAAACATAATGTCGTACAAGGATTTCACAGATTTACTCAGGAGTAAACATAATGTCGTACAAGGATTTCACAGATTTACTCAGAAGTAAACATAATGTCGTACAAGGATTTCACAGATTTACTCAGAAGTAAACATAATGTCGTACAAGGATTTCACAGATTTACTCAGAAGTAAACATAATGTCGTACAAGGATTTCACAGATTTACTCAGAAGTAAACATAATGTCGTACAAGGATTTCACAGATTTACTCAGAAGTAAACATAATGTCGTACAAGGATTTCACAGATTTACTCAGAAGTAAACATAATGTCGTACAAGGATTTCACAGATTTACTCAGAAGTAAACATAATGTCGTACAAGGATTTCACAGATTTACTCAGAAGTAAAAATAATGTCGTTACTCCCGTTGTGAAAGATTACTCTCCCACCCCCACCCCCAACTCTTCACACACGCACACACACACACACACACACACACACACACACACACACACACACACGCACACACGCACGCACGCACGCACACACACACACACACACAAACACACACACAAACACACACACACTCACACACGCACACACACACACACACACACACACACACACACACACACACACACAAACACAAGAACAAATTATTCCCACGGAGAATTGACTCTCCTGCTTGTGGTGAACTTTAACGCTGGCATTGTCTCTGAGACTATTGAAGTCAATTCATAGTCTTCAAACTTGGCCAAAGGATACTTTGTGGCAAGACCTTTCTACAAATACACATTTCAATGACCTCGCTCAAGGGTCAAGGTCACAAGGATGAGGAAAATAATAGGTAAACAAGATGAGGATTTCATCCCAAAGTCTGCCGTATTATTTTGGAGCTCAGATGCGTTTATCTTTTAGGAACATTTAGAGTTGTTCATATTTATAGGCTTATTATGCTGATCCATTTCCCTCCTCTCTAAGCCAACCTCTGATCAACACACACTTCAGCGCACACAAATAAAGACGGACACACGGCGCTTCCCGCCATTAGTACGCTCTGTGGGCTCGTGTAGCGACAGGAATCCATCTCCTTTTACTCTAACCCACCCTCTGATCTACACACACACTGGCACACAGAAATAAAGACGGACACAAGGCGATTCCCGCCATTTGTAAGCTCTGAGGTCTGGCGTAGAATAGTTATTCCGAAGTAGAACGAGCAGTTAAATGACGTCACTTCAAGCTTCACGGAATGGCATCATTAGCCCCACGACGCCGTGTTCATAGTGACGACTCGATGTTATACGTCACTCATCGCAGTACTAACATTTGACGTATCAGAGAGTCAACTTTGCAATTTTCTTGCTGATTTTCACGCCTAGGGCTTACAGGTCACAATTTGACCTAATCCTACCCCAGGGCCGGCACAAAATGCAGGCTTATGCAAACACTGTTTATGAAAAATCATTCGGGTATTAATGAGAATATATTTGTTTTCGTAAAAGAAAAATAAACCTATGTTAGCTGTTTACTAATGACTCCGAAAAAGTGGTGCAGAAAAACTGCCTGATTTTCACACCTGGGGCATAGAGGTAGCAAATGACATAATCGTATCCGACAGCCGAGACAAACTGTAGGCTTATGTAAATAGCGTATGCGAAAAATCATGCGATTATTAATCAGAAGATTGTTGTTGTTTTTTTCGTAAAAAAAAGATTCAATTGTTTAAGATTAACCCACATAGTTTGTGAAATTAATCCAAAAAAACGTAAAAAATGTATTTTTAAAACTAAATATTTAATTATCACTCAAAACGTTCTAGAGGTAAAATGCTGGTTAACGAACTCATTCAATATGTCTCTTTTATCTAGCTATATGCAAAATGTCTTGTAAAAATAAGAAAACGTACGGACTCCAGTGTGGATCAACCGTGTTTTTTTTTTATGAAACGGACATTTCTCGCCAATGATCATCTTAATCAAAACATCGAAAAAAAGGGTCTTGAGATAATTCTTTTAAAGACAATATCCTAAAATTTCAAGCTTCTCCGTCCTGAAACGCGGGCTCTAATCGCTGTCACACACACACAGACACACACACACACACACACACACACACACACACACAGACACACACATACACATGCACACACACACACACACATGCACATACACAAACACACACAAACACACACACAGACACACACGCACACACACTCAAACTCACACGCACACATGCGGCGCTTTGGCGCCCAAAAGACGTTCTCTAGCAAGATTTGCGTAGTTAGACGTGACGTCATTTTTATCTTGTTACTTCTTTGCCAGAATTTCTGCCCTGCACTCATAGAGACCTTCTTAAGACCTTCTTGTGTATACTAATTTGGATGATCCCTCAGAAAGGTCAAGGCTCACAAGAGACCAAGAAATGTCACAAATAGCCATTTTCGGATGGTTTTTGTTTTCTTAAATACAGTTTACAACTTCCATCCAAAACCTGTTACAGATATACCTGATGGTAAAACCTTCATAGTCTAAATTTCATGACCCATCGGAAAGGTCAAGGGTCGCAAGAGATCGGGAATTGATGTGAAACGAATTTGTTTTGTGTGTGTGCCGATTTGTGTTTTTTTTCAAAATGTTTAATCAAATCTGGCAGGAAAGTAGCCGATGAAAATACATTTCTGTGCATACTAAACAGGTTCACTGTTCGCAAAGGTCAAGGTTCACGGAAGGTTGACAAAAGAGTTTAAAAAATTGCATACATTTTGAGAAATACATTTGTTACTTATGTTAGAACACTTGCTTATTTCAGTGTGACCGTCCGAAAGGTCACACACTTTCCTCAGGTCAACACCATCTTCCATACAGCTTCTAGAGCAAATAAGAAAAAGTCAGGTCTCTTTGTTTTCGTATTAGTTACTTTTGCGGCAACGGCCTTCTCCTCTAAACAACTTCTTTTAAACCAATAACCGGGAAAAACCGAGTGAAAAAAAAAATCCAGAGAAAAGAACACACCAAGGGGAATTACTCAGCGCTGGACAACAGTTAGATCCCCTGCGCTAACTGTTGTCCAGCGCTGAGTAATTCCCCTTGGTTTGTTGTACAATTCTGCCAGCGCTAGCCTCACCTATCTGGTTTGTGAGTATCTCAGAAAAAAGAAGACGTCACCATGTATGACAATCACGTGTCGCCTGAAGCATGTTTTCTTCTCACACTGCATTCTCTTCCGACAACAAGAGGTTTTGAAGTACCAACCAGTGCGTATAGGCCATCGGGCCGACGTCGGCCGCCTTTTGCCGTTCACGAGCCGTCGTCGGCCCGATGGCCTTTTGCGCATCGGTAAGCAACCGAGGCACAAAATCCAAACCAAAAAGTGACCGCCAGCAATGTGTAAAAAACAAACAAACAAAAAAAAAAACCCAACAACAACAAACAAACAAACAAACAACACACAAACAAACAAAAAACGAAGACAGAAGCACGCTTTCAAAGTACGAGCACAAGCTGGTTTGATGTCTAAACTTTGCAAGCGTGTTCCTGTGTTAGTTGTTTCCTCACCGACGACGGGTGTGTAAGTGGTCTGTGATTGTGCAGCTTAGTGCTTGTTCTGCTTGCAGCAGTAAGGGCCAGAATCGCAGACCAGCACACGGGTGTCGTAGTTCCGCGGTATCTGACGAGCCTCTAACACAAAAGAGAGGGAGATGGATCAACTGTGATATACTAATCAACAAAAGAAACGCGAAGCAGCCCCTTCAAATCACACTTAATCCAACATTTGAAAGTCGATTTCGGACAAACCATACAACGGATGTTACCGATATTTTAGGAATGAAATCATGGACACCAGCGTAATCAGTATGGAAGTTTATCCGGTATTTGGAGCAAACATGGCACAGCACAAAGTCAATATGGCGTGTGACCCCCATTGGCGTTGATGACGGCTTGGCAGCGTCGGCGCATATTGTGCATCAGGCGGTTGACAGCTGCCCTGGGGATGTTGTTCCAGGCCTGAACAATGGTATTCTCCAGTTCTGCGGATGTCGTTGGTCTGGGGCGTACCGCGTACAGCGTTGACCTCCCTTTGCAGTTGGTCCCAGAGATGTTCGATGGGATTGAGGTCCGGGCTGAGGGCAGGCCAGGGTATGACTGAGATGTTGTGCTGCTGCAAGAAGTGCTGGGTGAAACGTGCAGTGTGTGTACGCGCATTATCTTGCTGCAATATGAAGTTTCTGCGTCCCTGAGAAAATGGCAGGACATATGGGTGTAGTATGTGGTCAATGTAGCGCTGAGCTGTGATGCCATTTCCGCGGCCTGGTACGAGTCCACGGAAGAACACAGGTCCTACTGTCTGGTTCAGGTAATCCCACCCAAATCATCACGCTTGGCCCGCCCCAGGCATTGTTCTCCAGCACACAGCCATCAACATAGCGTTCACCCCTTCTCCGCCACACTCTTATGTGCCAATCTGCATGGCTGATGCAGTAGCGGCTCTCATCCGTAAACAGGACGTTCTGCTACTGTCGCCAGGTCCAGTCGACATGAGCCTGTGACCACTGTAGGCGTGGACGGCGATGAAGGTCAATAAGAACAGGTCCACGGGCTGGACGGCGGGAGTGCAGATTATGCTCCTGTAGCCGTTGTCGCACTGTCTGGCCACTGGTGGGTGCCTGGTGGTTGCCCATAACTTCTCTTGCTGTTTGCACGGCCGGCTGAAAGCGATTTCGCACGTGAGCCCAGAAAATGTGGCGGTCTTGCCGTGGAGTTGTCACACGTGGGCGTCCGCTTCGGGGAGCGTCAGCAGAAGACCCGTTGGCATGATAGAGTTGCTGCAGCCTGTAAATGGTCGAAATGTGACATCTAAAGGCCACTGCCACAGCTTGTGGATCTTCTCCGGCTTCCAAACGCCCAAGAGCTCGTTCTCGTTGGGGAGCACTAAATCTTGGCTTGATTGATGTGGCAACGGCAAAAGAGACAGAAGCGTAACACTGCTGATTTTGTATTGCCTTGCATTGCTGAACACAGTTCATGACCCAACATTACTCTGCAGTGTATGCACGTGCGTGGAAAGCATACGCCGTGCGTCCTAACCAATACGGGTGCCTCGTGCACAGGGCGGGTAGCACGGTTACTACAGTACGGTGACTGCATGCTTACATGTTGTTGCTCGTACACTGGTTATCAAAAATAGTGTAACTTGTATTTTCGTGGATTTATCATACAAATACAACATACACTCGAATTTCGCGTTTCTTTTGTTGATCAGTATAGCTCAAGGTATTGTCATAATTATGTTATGTTAACGCATTTTGCCCCCTGACCAAAATCCCCAAATTTTGAAGTTGCCCTCTGAAAGACTATATTAAAGTTCTAGAGACGGATCGAGCATGATAGTTCACGTGTGGTGGCAGAATAGCTTGGCGGCTGTGGGCGCCAAGCTATTATGCATCACGCTTGAACTATCATGCTCGACCCATGTTTTGCTCTTGTATGTCGGGGCTGAACGAGTTAAACCGTGAATGGTGATGATTTGCAAACCTCCACTCGTGAGTGATGATGATTTGCAAACCTCCACTCGTGAGTGATGATGATTTGCAAACCTCCACTCGTGAGTGATGATGATTTGCAAACCTCCACTCGTGAGTGGCGATGATTTGCAAACCTCCATTCGTGAGTGGTGATGATTTGCAACCTCCACTCGTGAGTGGTGATGATTTACGAACCTCCACTCGTGAGTGGTGATGATTTGCAAACCTCCACTCGTGAGTGGTGATGATTTGCAAACCTCCACTCGTGAGTGGTGATGATTTGCAAACCTCCACTCGTGAGTGGTGATGATTTACGAACCTCCATTCGTGAGTGGTGATGATTTACGAACCTCCACTCGTGAGTGGTGATGATTTACGAACCTCCACTCGTGAGTGGGGATGATTTACGAACCTCCTCTCGTGAGTGGTGATGATTTGCAAACCTCTACTCGTGAGTGGTGATGATTTACGAACCTCCACTCGTGAGAGGTGATGATTTACGAACCTCCACTCGTGAGTGGTTGTAACGCACGCAGACTTGCCCCAGTCGCACGTACAGACTCTCGCACAACAGACGCATACACCGCCACTGACTCAGACGGGCGCATTCATGCGGTAAAACACAACTCACGGGCTTTCTTACTAACGACGACGTTTATAAAAGTAAACAATAAAAGATCACTCAAAAGCTTACATACACTACACCTTCCCCACTACAAGCATCTCAACATCACATACACATACACAATATCAATGCCAGGCTAGGTAGTAGTCTCTCACACTCCAACCTGTTTGGTGTTCTCGCCTGGTTACGTTCAGTCCTTTCACGTCTAGGCGTGCAAGTCATTCGAAAGCTTCCGAGTCGTCCTGTCTCTCGTATCGTGGACGTCCTCGTTACTCGTACCGTATCTTCGCTGTGACACAAGTGTCTCGGCACCGGTCGCTCACTCCCCGAGTGATGATGATGATGGAACGTTTTTATTCAGGATAAAAAGTTTTAGGCATAGCAATGCCTATCTTCCAAACTGTCCTGCTACTCTCTTGGCTTGACTTCGCGAACGAAGATTCTATAGGGCTTGCCCACGTCGTCTGCAGGCATTTTCGTGGCTGCGGAGGCCAATCCGGGACAGGCAGGTTCGACCGCAGTGGCTGCAGGGGAAGGTCTGGTCAGGGTTCTGAGTTACGACAACTCTGTTTTTTCTTCTAAGCCGCTTGTCCTTAAGGTTAGCTCTGCGAGAGTCCTCAAAGGAGACGGCTGCCTTGTGAATGGTGGAGCGCCAGGTGTCACGGTCCGCAGCAAGCGAAGACCACTGGCGGTGGTCGATTTGGCAGGCACTAAGCGACTTCTTGAGACCGTCTTTGTATCTCTTCTTTGGTGCCCCTCTGTCTCGGTGTCCAGTGGCGAGCTCGCCGAACAGAGTGATCTTGGGTAGGCGATGATCCTCCATCCTGGAGACGTGCCCCGCCCAACGAAGCTGTGTCCGCAGCAGCAAAGCCTCGATGCTCACAGTTTCCGCCTGTTCAAGGACCTCGACGTTGGTGACATAGTCACTCCAGTGAATGCTGAGGATGGTACGCAGGCAGCGCTGGTGAAAGCGTTCGAGGAGTCGTAGTTGGCTGCGGTAGAGGGCCCAGGACTCGGAACCGTACAGCAGGGTGGTGAGGACGACAGCTCTGTACACGCTGATCTTGGTGCCTGTTTTCAGCTGTTGATTGTGCCACACCCGATTGAATAGTCGCCCGAAAGCACTGTTCGCTTTTGCCAGCCTGTTGTCCAGCTCCTTGTCCAGCTTGGCGTCTGACGTGATGATGCAGCCAAGGTAGGTAAACTGGTGTACAGACTTCAGTTCGGACTCGCCAATGGTGATGTGGGGAGGGCGATGCTCTTCCTTGGGTGCCGGCTGGTGAAGGACCTCTGTCTATTTCAGACTTACCTCAAGTTAAAAGAGCTGGGCAGCATCTGCAAAGCAGGACGTAATGCGCTGCAAGGCTCTCTCTGTGTGTGCAACGAGGGCAGCGTCATCAGCGAAGAGCAGCTCACGAATCAGTTGGTCTAGGGTTTTCGTGTGGGCCTGCAGTCGTCTGAGGTTGAACAGGCTGCCATCGAGACGATACCTGATGTACACTGCGTCGTCATCGTCGAGATCCACTGTGGCCTGCTTCAACATCATGCTGAAGAAGATGGTGAAGAGGGTCGGTGCCAGCACGCAGCCTTGCTTCACGCCGTTGCGAATGGGGAATGGTTCTGAGAGGTCACTGTTTAGTCTGACCTGGCCTTGCTGGTCCTCGTGGAGCTGGACGATCATGTTGAGGAACTTTGGGGGACAACCTAGTCGCTCCAGGATCTGCCACATACCTTGCCTGCTCACAGTGTCAAACGCTTTTGTTAGGTCGACAAACGTTACGTACAGCCCTTTGTTCTGCTCGCGGCACTTCTCCTGAAGCTGTCTCAGCACAAAGACCATGTCGGTGGTACTCCTGTTGGCTCTGAAGCCACACTGGCCCTCTGGGAGGTGGTCTTCAGCGATGGCAGGTACCAGCCGATTCAGGAGCAACCTTGCGAGAATTTTCCCGGCAATGGACAGCAGGGTAATTCCACGATAATTAGAGCAGGCAGACTTCTCTCCTTTGTTCATGTACAGGGTGATGATGACTGCATCACGGAGATCCTTTGGTAGTGTTCCTTTTTCCCAGCAGCAGAGAAAGAGGTCGTGGAGCTTGTTGTGCAGTGCTGGGCCTCCATGTTTCCAGATCTCTGGCGGGATTCCGTCAATGCCTGCTGCTTTGCCACTCTTGAGCTGGTGGATGGCTGTGAGGGTCTCTTCGGCGGTGGGCGGTTTGTCCAATTCAACCTTTAATGGAAGGTGTGGGATTTGGAGGATGACTGTTTCTTGAACAGTGCGTTCAGCGCCGAAGAGGTCCTGAAAGTATTCCGACCAGCGGTTCAAGATGGAAGTATTATCTGTGAGGAGTGCCTGTCCATCAGCGCTTCGCAGGGGACTTTGTACCAGGTGCCTAGGGCCATACACTGCTTTCAGTGCTTCGTAGAAGCCCCTGTAGTCACCGTTGTCAGCGCAGAGCTGGGTCCTCTGCGCGAGTCTGGACCACCACTCGTTCTGGAGCTCTCTAAGCTTGAGCTGGAGACTGCTGCAGATGAGGCGGAAGGCAGACTTCTTCACAGGGCAGGAAGGCTGGGCTAGGTGGGCCTGGTGGGCGGCTCTTTTTTTTGCTAGAAGTTCCTGGATCTCTACGTCGTTTTCGTCAAACCAGTCTTTGTTCCTCTTTCTAGCAAAGCCCAAGACTTCCACAGAGGATTTTACAATAGCAGTTTTCAGTTGTTCCCAGAGTGTTTCAGGGGAGGAGTCTGCTGGATCAACTGTGTCTTTGAGCATGCGCTGTAAATCGGCCTGAAGGGCAGCTTTCTTGTCGTCACGCTGAAGGCTGGCAACATCAAGCTTTTTCTTGGGAGGGCCCCCTTTCTTGGGTTTCAGCTTGAGGCGGAGCCTGAGTTTGCAGCGAACAAGGCGGTGGTCAGTGTGGCACTCTGCGCTGGGCATCACTCTGGTGAGGAGGACGTCACTACGGTCCCTCTGACGCACTAGGACATAGTCGATAAGGTGCCAGTGCTTGGAGCGAGGATGCATCCAGGTGGTCTTTTGACTGTCCTTTTGCTGGAAAGTAGTGTTGGTGATGACAAGTTGTTGCTCTGCACAGAGCTCCAACAGTAGGCGACCATTGTCATTGCAGTTCCCAACGCCATGCTTGCCGAGGACTCCTTTCCAGGCTTCAGAGTCTTGGCCCACTCTGGCGTTGAAGTCGCCAAGGATGATGACTTTGTCGTCTGCAGGGGTGCTCTGCAGGAGGCTGCGCAGGTCAGAGTAGAACTTGTCTTTTTCTGCAGGCTCTGCCAGGAGGGTTGGGGAGTACACACTGAGAAGGGTGACGTATTGCTGGTGTCTCAGTGGGAGGCGCATGGACATGATGCGGTCGGAGTGACCCGTTGGTAGGTTTTCCAACTTAGTCGCAATGGGGGTCTTCACCATGAAGCCCACGCCTGAGAGCCGTCTTTCTGATGCAGGCCTGCCTGACCAGTAGAGGGTGTAGCCAGCGCCAAGTTCTTGGAGGCTGCCTTCCTCCGGAAGGCGTACTTCGCTGAGCGCGGCGATGTCGATGTTTAACCTCCGCAATTCATGGGCAATGAGGGCGGAGCGACGTTCAGGGCGTCCGCTGTCTGCTGTGTCGAGCATGGTTCGGATGTTCCAGCATGCTACGTTGAGTCCGGTCGTGGTCGTCATGAGAGTGGATCCATTGTTTTTTCTTGTTTTCTGACCGCATGAGAAGATGCCCGTTGACCGCGGCTAGCCAACTGGGGTTACGAGGGGATGAGCTTTGGTTAGGCCACCTTTTCTAGGCCCCTCTCCGTGTGGAGCAAGCAGTGCTGTCCCTAGAGAAGGCTGCTTGGTCGTTCAGGGTGTGCCGAGTGACGTTGTCATCCCCAGGTCAACATCAGGCGACCAATATCCTGAACCGCCTGCATGCAGGTTTGAGACTGCGGCTTCCAGTGACATCTTTCACCTGCCGTTTTGCCCCTAGCCCATCGCTACAGGACTTGGCAAGTTCAGTGTCATAGTCCGTGGGCGTTTCCTAAAGCCTGCGCGGTGGAGCTTTTTGGTGGAGTGCAGTGTGCGCAGTACTGGCCCCACCCTTTAAACCCTTGGTTCGTTTGCCATGGCCTAGCAAGCTGGGACGGTGGCATCGAGGTCCTCGGGTCGTAGGTTTTATCATAGACCACAATAACCGGACAAGCATCTCTTTGCCGAGAAACAGACGAACCGCAGGCCGAACTCCCGTCGCGCATGCGTCAATTGATTTAGTCATCCTACGCATCCGCTTTTGTTTCCACACACAACAACAATGGAGATCGACACTGTTTTGCAGGTAAAGAGGAGCAAACATTCCCAAGATTTTCTACCTTGAACACTTATTCAATAAATAGGGGCATACATGGTAGCCTTTTTTTGTTTTTTGACGGTTTATATTTCGATTGAAGTCTTCCTTTGTGCATTCTATCGTTTATTTGTGTCACACGTGATAGGCTGCTGGAGTAGATCAAGTGAAGTGTTCTAGTATTAGTTTCACGTTTACACGAGATGGAAACTGTTGAAATATAATTGACTGTATTGTAAATCTGTCATAAATTAGTCTGTAGCTTCTATCTAGACAGATCTGTAATTATTCTTTCTACTATAATTCTGCCGAGCTGTATTAACATTCTTATAATATCTAAACCAGGAATTCGATCAGGACCAAGATGTTGGAGAGTGTCTGCATGCTGCCAGTTCGGCGTTACCCGCCACTTCCAACGTTGTCAAGGTACATATTAGTGCAAAAAGTATTAATCAATAATATTTGTACCATTACAAAGAACTGATTTTTAATCTCTCACGTGTACAACAGTAAGGGTTGAGGGAAAGTGACAAACTTTTGGTTAAAGTAACACGTACGTTCCTCCTCCCTTCCCCCTCAACAAAAAAATAAAATAACTATACAACACAATTGATTGATTGTACATTGCTTAACGTCCCGACAGCAACAAGGCTTTCTCAGGACGTGCCTGCACTGCTTGTGAAAAAAAATAAACAGAACATTGAATGTATGTCACCAGCCGGTCAAATACATTAAATAAACCTAACACATGGGGCCTAAATAAAGCCAAGACCATTCAGCAACACACATCCAATATCAAGAGCTACAGGCAGTGCAGACAGTAGGGAGAGTTTTAAAAAGGCAAATACAGGTGAATGGACAAAGGGTAGACAGAAACACATGCCCCAGAATAGAGAGAAAAACCCACCCTGTGGGGCTGACCAGGGTGACCCTGGGAACTAAAAAATACCTAATCCCACCCAAGTCCCCCAGGGCAGACCCGGGTGGGGACTCTATACAACACAAAAGAACTACATAAATTGGCAGGGAGCATGAAGGCCAACATTTTAATTGTTCTTAGTTTAACTTAGTCTGTGCCTGTTTTTTAATCAATGGGTATACATGTTGCATTCTCTTTAATTGCCTAATGTATTAATGGCGCTGTTAACCTTTTTTTTTCCTAGCTGACGGTGAACATTGTTAACCAGGCTTGCGGAGAGCTGCAAAGAGATGACTGTATGCCAGAGAGCGTTCGTGAAATCTGCAAAAACTTAGACAGTACGTACCATCATATGTTCCCCCATTATCCCTGCCTTTCACCTTTCTACAGTGTTCAGAAATCAGTGGGATGACACAAAATGCACATCTAAATATCTACTATTGGTGTGGATGTACTGGTTCACAAAGCATTAAATAAAAACAATGCTTGCAGTACTCACACTCACATGCACAATGTGAGTGTGAGTAGTGCAAGCATTGTTTTTATTTTTGTTACCATTTTTCATTGTTCTGTAGTGAGATGTTTTCTGTGATGACTCTTATAATCCCTTTTTGACTGTTGCATTTTTTATTTTATTTAATGAAAATCGAAGTGAATGTGCTTGCTGTAATTTGTCTGAATGAGTTTTAGTACTTGATAATTATATTAGTGTGGATACATAATATTGTGCAGTATATATTTATTAAAATGTTATTGTAAATGTGGTGTAGGTGTATGAATTGTGTGTGATCAGGATGTCTTTTTACATTTTAGCCATGTGACAGTGCTATTGCTGTCTATTTTAATTAATTATCAATTGATTCCTGTGTGGTATCCAAAAAGCATTTTGATTCTGATAGAAACAGGCATTATTTTAATATCTTTCTATTTGAGCAAGAGCTTACATTATAAAAGGAACAATTGATTGATTACATTGCTTAACGTCCCGACAGCAACAAGGCTTTCTCAGGACGTGCCTGCACCGATTGTGAAAAAAAAAAAAAAAAAAAAAAACCCCAGAATATTGAATGTATGTCGCCAGCCGGTCCAATACGTTAAATAAACCTACGACATGAGACCTAAATAAAGCCAAGACCATTTAGCAACACACATCCAATATCAAGAGCTACAGGCAGCGCAGACAGTAGGGAGAGTTTAAAAAAGGCAAATACAGGTGAATGGACCAAGGGTAGATAGAAACACATGCCCCAGAATATAGAAGAAAACCCACCCTGTGGGGCTGACCAGGGTGACCCTGGGAACTAAAAAGTAGTTACCCCACCCAAGTCCCCCAGGGCAGACCCGGGTGGGGGTATAAAAGAAACAAGAAATTGGTTTTACTGTTGCTGCAAAGTGAATGTCAACCTGTTCTCTAATACGATGTTGTTGTTGGGTTTTTTTTTTTTTTTTTAGGCAGTGTGATGCTGCCTGTTCTCCAGTTCCTGAACAACTGCTTGGTACCACGACACAAATTTAAAAATACAGCAAAGGAACGTGCCTACACCAAGTTTCATCAAATGTGCACAGAAAACATGTCCACTGTTGCAGAAAGATCATCAGAAATTGTAGCCCCATGGTTGTGTCTGAAAACATTTGAGCTGTTAATTCAGCTTCAATATGAACCTGAACAAGTGTGTTCTGAAATAAGCATGCCCCTTCTTGACACTGAGCATGACATTGTCGAGTACATTGGTGGTTTTGTAATCCAAAAACTCAGACAAAAGGCAAGAAGACTCCAAGATAAAGATGTTGGGGCAAGGATCATCAAGTGCCTGGAAAAACTAACATGCAGTGATGGTGACAGTACTACTAAAACTGGAATTGATGCTACTGCAGGTACCAGAAAGACACTGACAAGCATTCTCGACAGAGGTGGTTTGATCAAACTGAAACCAAATAGCGTTCAGATTTTTCTGGGTCTTGAAATGTGTTTCAGGGAGTTGTTTGGAGATGCATCAAGTGTGAATGCTTCATTTAAAACATATCTTGAAAGATGCAGTCAGTCAGAGTCTGTGTCTACTTGCTTGTATGATATTTTATGCAAGACTGATGTGTCAGACAGTACGAAAGAAAAGATCTTGGAAGATGTTGTTCACCTCTATTTCAAGGTGAGGATGTATCACAAATGCAAGACAATCATGGACTCGTTTAGGCGAAGAACTAAGACAACAAAAAAAAGCAAAGGGTATCCGTAAACAGCTTAAGTAGTTCCCCCAAATCCATCAGGAACCATTATCCCGACCTTTTTTTTTTCCCCCAACAGCTTTTAGGTGTTTTAACAATTTTATTCAACCAATCATCTTCGCAACAGATTTTTTTCTCAATCATGTGAGTGCATTATTGCCTTGCTTTTGTGCGCTGCATTGAGCATACCTAAGTTTTAGTGTTTTCGATGCTTTCCATGAATTTATTATTATAGGCGTGAACGTGCAGCGTTGCTTTTGTATGTGCTGCATCCATAGGGTGTGCCAATGTAGACTGTGTGGGTGGGAGTGGGGGGTAAGTGATGGGGTAATGGGTGAATGTTGTATAGCAGTATGACATATATATATTCATTTTACTTAACATCATAATTGTCACGAATGCTTGGATGTAATTTGCTGAGCTATGACATTCTTAATTAGTAGATTGAATGAACTTGTTCTAGTCACATAACATGTATCTTGTTATTTTAATGATCCTAACCATTGTTATGGTACTCTTAAATTTAATCTAGTTATGAGAAAGGCTCAGTTGTGTCTTTGCTGTGTTTTTTATTACTAATGTTTTAAGAATGTTGTTACTGCACTGTATTATGTAATTGCTTGTTGACTGTCTATGTATAGGTAAATGTAGAATGTTCTAGTCATGCCTCTACCTTTTAAGCACTGCCATTATAATCATGTATAGGCCGTGATATGTATAGTTTAAGACAACACTTAACTTGTGCTGTTATTAGATTATGTTGCGTGTGGGTGTGTGTGCGTGTGCTTTTTCTGCATGAATGTAAAATTATTAGTTATTATTGATGTGGGGTTTAGATTATGAATGTATTCGATTGGAATTTAGGGTTGCTGCTGTGTCATTAGAAATGAATGTGTCTCTGCTGATTGTGTATATAAAAAGGATATAATTATTGGCATTATTGCATGCTTCTTGCGAACGACGAGCCAAAGACAAATTTCTGTATGTGATGAACATCAGACAATAAAGTTATATTGTATTGTATTTCTACAATGTATTGATATTTATACAATAAATGTTTCTAGTACCTGTCCCACCAGTGTTAGAAAGCATGACTCGTTTGAATGTCTCGTATTGGGTGCTCTTGTTTTATGGTGTATTAGTGCATGTTAACCCATTCTACCCCAACACCGAAATCCCCACATTTTGCTGTTGTCGTCTGAATACTCTAGCGTAGCGCAGGACACAGATCGACCATGATAGTTCAAGGGTGATGCCAGAATAGCTTGGCGCCCATAGGCGCCAAGCTATTCTGGCATCACCCTTGAACTATCATGGTCGATCTTTATCTTGCTGTGGTGTGTCCGGGGTAGAATGAGTTAAGCAGAGAACATTAGAGGAACAACACACCAAAATGAAAGACAAAATTAAAATATATATAATGTATTCTTCCAACACCATTCCAACTGTAACATACAAGTTTACAACATAGCTACAACATAAACTATTGTTAACACACAATGAATCTAAATATGAACGTGCAGTATTAGAGCCAGAACAGTTCGCTTTAGTCAATTTTAATTAAGAGAACCGAAACTTTTACCACCCAAAAAAATTATAAGTTATATGAACATAAAAGCAAATAATATACCTCTGATTTTCACTGAAAAGTGCTTGTGGTCTAAATAATTAGCAGTCTGGTTACTGTGCGACAAATGACACAAATGCTTTCACTGTTAGGCCAAATAAAAACAAAATATTGTATTAAGGGTGACATGACCACCCCTCCCCCTCAAAAAATAAGAAGCGTTGGTCGGTTTATTATTTTATTTATAATTCATACTTTTTTACTTCCCTTTGTTTTGGAATGGCAAAAAAATGAGTAATTCTTTTGATGTTTGATAAGAAATCAAAAAAAGTCATGGTTGCTCAAATTCAACTTATTTTGTTTTGGCCGTAACAATTGTCAATAATCTTGAGTTGTCTTAGCAAAAACAGACAATGATCGGTGACTATCAAAAGCAAATGAGCTAAAATCATACAGAATATCTGCTCCCTATATCTCTCCGTCGGACACATATTTTGTTACACAGTACAGGTAACACTTAAAATACAGTAATACAAATCTGTATCTCAGAAAACAGACACACATTTTGTTACAATACATTTAGCACTTAAATTCAACAATGCTAGTCTGTATCTCCTCATGAATAGTACACACCAAATATGGAAATTGAAGCGTATAAAAAATATACCTATAACTTATAAGAATCACTAGTTAATTTCAAATTAGCATCCTTTCATTAATGTACAGTTTAATGTGACATTTAAAACTTTCAATTCACTAGCATGGAATCAACACCCAGTTTCAACCAGAAAGGACCAAGGAGCACTAAAAAATTACAACACCACTACAATACCAAATTGTCAATCACATTAACATCCGCCTGAATTTTCATTCTACTGATACAGTATCTCATGTCGCAACAAATTACAACTACCAAGTGACAGTAATGGTCAATGCAGCATTCCAATGACAATAATTTATACACCCGCACTAAAAGGGTATATAATTTCTTACATCAACGAATTCGTTCCAAAACAAATTTCACAATTTATAAAGAGCTCATCTGCATGCAGTCAAAACAGCCTGGCAAATAATTCAGAGTCAACGTTGATCTTCATTGGACTTCAACTGATTTTAAACATTAACCCTTCTTTTGTATTAGAGCCAGAACCCCTCTCTCTCTCTCTCTTCTCTCTTGGCTTGACTTCGCGAACGAAGATTTTACAGGAGTTGCCCACGACGTCTGCAGGCTTGTTCGTGGCTGCGGAGGCCAATCCGAGACAGGCAGGTTCGACCGCAGTGGCTGCAGGGGAAGGTATGGCCAGGTTTCTGAGCTGTGGCATCTCTGTTTTTTCTCCTGAGTCGCTTGTCCTTAAGGCTAGCTCTGTGAGAGTCCTCAAAGGAGACAGCTGCCTTGTAAATGGTGGAGCGCCAGGTGTCACGGTCCGCAGCAAGCGAAGACCACTGGTGGTGGTCGATTTGGCAGGCACTAAGTGACTTCTTGAGACAGTCTTTGTATCTCTTCTTTGGTGCCCCTCTGTCACGGTGTCCAGTAGCAAGCTCGCCGAACAGGGTGATCTTTGGTAAGCGATGATCCTCCATCCTGGAGACATGCCCCGCCCAGCGGAGCTGTGTCCGCAGCAGCAAAGCCTCGATGCTCACAGTTTCAGCCTGTTCAAGGACCTCGACGTTGGTGACATAGTCACTCCAGTGAATGCCCAGGATGGTACGCAGGCAGCGCTGGTGGAAGCGTTCGAGGAGTCGTAGTTGGCTGCGGTAGAGGGCCCAGGACTCGGAACTATACAGCAGGGTGGTGAGGACCACAGCTCTGTACACGCTGATCTTGGTGCCTGTTTTCAGCTGTTGATTGTGCCACACCCGCTTGAAAAGTCGCCCGAAAGCGCTGTTCGCTTTTGCCAGCCTGCTGTCAAGCTCCTTGTCCAGCTTGGCGTCCGACGTGATAACGCAGCCAAGGTAAGTAAACTGGTGCACTGACTTTAGTTCAGACTCGCCAATGGTGATGTGAGGAGGGCGATACACTGTCTTGGGTGCCGGCTGATGGAGGACCTCTGTCTTTTTCAGACTGACCTCGAGTCCAAAGAGCTGGGCAGCATCTGCGAAGCAAGTCGTGATGCGCTGCAGGGCTCTCTCTGTGTGTGCAACGAGGGCAGCATCATCAGCAAAAAGCAGCTCACGAATCAGTTGGTCTAGGGTTTTCGTGTGGGCCTGCAGTCGTCTGAGGTTGAACAGGCTGCCATCGAGACGATACCTGATGTACACTGCATCGTCATCATCGAGGTCCACTGTGGCCTGCTTCAACATCATGCTAAAAAAGATGGTGAAGAGGGTCGGTGCCAGCACGCAGCCCTGCTTTACGCCGTTGAGAATAGGGAATGGTTCTGAGAGGTCATTGTTGAGTCTGACCTGGCCTTGCTGGTCCTCGTGTAGCTGGACAATCATGTTGAGGAACTTTGGGGGACAGCCAAGTCGCTCCAGGATCTGCCACATGCCTTGCCTGCTCACAGTGTCGAACGCTTTTGTTAGGTCGACAAATGTTACATACAGCCCTTTGTTCTGCTCGCGGCACTTCTCCTGTAGCTGTCTCAGCACAAAGACCATATCGGTGGTGCTCCTGTTTGCTCTGAAGCCACACTGGCCCTCTGGGAGTTGGTCTTCAGCGATGGCAGGTACCAGCCGATTCAGGAGCAGCCTTGCAAGGATTTTTCCAGCAATGGACAGCAGGGTAATTCCCCGATAGTTGGAACAGTCAGACTTCTCGCCTTTGTTCTTGTAGAGGGTGATAACGACTGCATCACGGAGATCTTTTGGTAGTGTTCCTTCCTCCCAGCAGCAGAGAAAGAGGTCATGGAGCTTGTTGTGCAGTGCTGTGCCTCCATGTTTCCAAAGAAAAGAAAGAGTGGCAAAGCAGCAGGCATTGATAAAATACCGCCAGAGAGCCAGAACAAGTTACCTGCAAATGCACCTTTGTTACATTAATTAAGAGAACAAGAACTTTTTACCACCAAGAAAAATTATATATTTTACATGAAAAGCAAATCAGTACTATCGCTAACAATTTAATATTAACTCTGCTTGTTACTGAAAAGTGCTTGTGGTCTGAATAATAGGTGGCAGGACTATTGAGTGACAAATTATACGGATGCTTCCGCTGTTAGACCAAATAAAAACAAAATAGCTTTAAGGGTGACATAACCCTTCCCTCCTCCCCCCCCCCACCCCCCCACCAAAAAAATATTATTTTACAGTTTCCTTACTTCCCTATGTTTTGGAATGGCACAAAATGTGTAATTGTTTTGATAAGAAATCAAAAAAGGTTTTAGGGTCGGCGTAAAACAGTCAGGTCGCTCAAATCCAACTGTCTGTTTTGTTTTGGCAGTAACAATAATTTGAGTTATTCTCTTATCCGTCATAGCAAAAAGAGAAGGATCAGTAACTATCAAAAGCAAATGAGCAACAAAAAAAAAATGCAATCTCGAACAGAAAGGACTAAGGAGCATTCAGCAATAAAAACAACAACAATACAATACCAAATTGTCAATCACAATGACATGCGCCCGAATTTTCATTCTACTGTAGTACTGATACAGTATCTCCTGTCGCAACAAATGACAACTACCAAGCGACAGTGATGATCGAAGTGGCAACCAAGTTACAATAATTTATACAACCACACGAAAGTAAAATGGTATATAATTCCTTACATTACAAAATATGATCCAACACAAATCCCACAATTTTAAAGACCAAAACAGCCTGGCATTCAGTTTGAAATAATCCAGAGCTTGTCAACGCTTCATCTTCTTCATTGGACTTGTGCTGATTTCAACATCAACCTTTCTTTTGGCTGCAACATTACCTCTGGGTTGAAATGTCAGAGCTAGGCTTCTCTGGGTGGCCAGCTTGTTTTCATTGTAACCAAACATCCACAGATTTGGATTGTCGCATCTTCGCCCAAGTCCTCGTTGACGTCCAAAGTGTTGTTCTATGGGATCTTGGCAGAACTTATTGCTTAGAACATACTCCACGCCACTGCTCAGAAGGTATCGAGTAGCCTCTGGAAATGCTTTCAATGTTGTGCACAGGCCTTTAAACGTTTGGTGACTGAGAAACATTTTGTTCCTTTCAGTCTGACTGAAGTTTCCCTCGCGCCTTTGCACCGCTTCTTTCCAAGCCACCAGATAGCTGTGGAGTTCTTCAAAAAATGCAAATCTCTCATCCATCACATTTCTATATGGTGCAATGTCTGACTTGTTTTTTTGTTGAGCTTCTGTCAAACTACGTGAATTCATGCAGTCAAAAAATCTGTCCATCAGCAGTATGAATTTGGCAGTTTGTTCCATTTCTGGCCTCCCCATTTCCAGCATAACCTTTCCAACCCGCTCACTCAACACTTGGGCTGCCAGCTTGACATTCATGACAGATTGTGGAGTCAAGTGTATGTGATCAGCTGTTAGTCGCGTTCGTCTTAGCACCTGAGCACAATCGCTGTTGTACACAGCCACAACATGCTGCCAAAGAAGATGACAACCATTCTGCCACAGGAATCGAGTGTTCTTGCCTGACCCTGAACAGCTCAAATTGTTTCGCACTGTCTTCACAAGATGTGGTACATCTGAAAAGAAATATATTTCTCGCTGCTGTGCAAACAAATTCATTGTTTTATAACAGATGCTGCCAGGTGTGCCATGCATGTCAACAAGACGTTGATTAGGGGATGCCTTATCGCTCGTCGGGGCAATAACTTTCAGGAAGCAGTATGTTTCGAGAAGGCCTACAGCCCTCCAAAATAAAGGGTACAGTGCATCTGCTGTGACTGCTTTGGTGCCAAAAAATCCCACACTCTTGCTGAGATTGGTGTTTACACCAACTACATAAAACAGTAGTGCATGGGTGGCAATATTCTTTAGGTCTCCGGAACTGCCTGTTACGTAGCCAACAAGCTCACTTGAACGGCGATCAAAGACGAGATCTGATGTGATCGTCATCTCATCATGTAAAAGCACCACAAAACGTTCACTGTCCCTATAGTTCTTTGTTTCATTGCGGATACTCTCCAGTACTTCACTGCGGAAACCAGCGTTTGGATGGAATACATTAGTGTAATCTCTTAGTGTAGATTCACCAGGAAGGCGAAGCACACCTGTCGCTCGAAGGGTTTCGTAAGCAGCAGGACTTCGGCTGTGCAGAAGAATGGCCAAGCGTATCATAGTTGGATGCCATCGCATCCCCTTTTTGCCAACCTGGAAGGCTTTCTGTTGCTCAGCCCAAAACAACTTGGTCAACTTAGATTCATTTGAGAGTTTTTCTTTATCAATGGCACTGATCAAAGACTCATGCAAGGTGTCGCTCACTATAACGGAGTCCGTCTTCAGAGATTTTTTGAAGTTTTCCAGTTGTAGTTTCAGCGTAGCAGCTTGCTTGCGAATGGTCTTGAACGCTTGCTTCAGCTTTTTGTGTGACACTGACACCAATGGATTGTTGTTTAGAATTGGCGTCTTTTCGTTTGCATGTGCTCTTGCCTGTTTTCGCAGTAGTAAGTTCTTTACTTCAAGGCAGTCGTTACAGATCTTGGAGGATTCTTTCACCAGCAAATGACAGGTACTTGATCGAGCAGTAGAAGAATGTGTTATAGAAGAAGTCTCTGAGACATAGAGTACATGTCTGTAATATAGATCCTGTCCAGTTGGGAGCTCGGCAAATTTCTGCAGGGCATGGTCCACTACACCTGGACATACATGCAGACCAATCAAAGCTGTTAGATGTTTAGAGAGGTGAGTTGATTCAATATTGGCCGTCAGGTGGGGTGCTTGCAGTCCAAAAACAGAAACCACTGCGGATAGATCTGGGGTGATGCTAACTTGCAGATGTCCAATACCAGTTGGCGTTAGTGAAACAGCTACAACTTGGGCATCGGAGTGCAGAACTACACACCATGGAGCTTGCAATTTTGATGCAGCTTTTCTAACATCACTGAAGTTATTGTAGACAACCTTGACAGGCACCAGAGGTGGTTCACGTGCTACCTGAAATACACACAAAGAAATTCAGGTATCAGAGTAATCCCTTTAAAAAGTGTGAAGTTGTATTATGATGCACAATGTTACCAAATAGATAACAATAATATTCTATTATATCATTATTATTATTATAACAGGTTTTGCCAATAAACAAAAATTACATCCCCACCCCATAGCATCCTTTTATGCACAAAAGACATAATTGCTGTCTGCGAAAAGTGTACTGCCAATAAAACAAATTTGCCTTCATGTGACAGTACAAAGAAATTCAGTCATCTTGACCCTGTGGCCATGACCTGGGTGACAAACGTTGTCGTGGCCACTTCAAGTGAAATGTCCATGAAATCGGTCCAAAAGCACTGAGGATATGAGCACACTTTTGTTAAACAGTTTAGCCCCTACTGGCCTAGTCTGAATTATTGCACTGACAATACCACCTCATAAGGTCACTATACACCAAATTTTAAATTTGACCTCAATCCAATGGAAATATATTTTATATAAACATGTGACATTTCCATGTAATTGTGTGACCCCTTTAAACAGAGTTATGCGCACTGCACATGCCCTGGGAAAGTTACAGGACTATCCTCTTAATATAGTCATAAATTAATTTTATTGCAATTTGATCATAAACCCTGGAGAAATCAATGCCAAAGGCAAAACCAGATTTATGCCACAATGGAGAAATGAATGCCCAAGTCTAAAGTACAAAATCGACATAACTGCATGGGCAAGTGCACAACTGTTCATCGGATATGGATCTACTGCTCCATGGGATGTTATCAAATGTCATACAACACTGTCAACAGGATTTTATAAGATAAATAGACACTTACAGGTTCTTTTCTTGGAGGAGGTTGCCTTGTGACAATGGACTTGACAGGCATACACTCTGTTGGAAGGCTCCCGGGTAGAAGATACCGTTTTTTCCCACCAGGACCTACAGCAACATAATACCAGAAAAATAAGAAATTTGCAAAGACACAAATTATATAGTGATCAACCATAAACAAAATTGACAGTTAATTATACTCCTGTGATTTCTATTCCGTTCTATCGTTCCTCTGCATGAAGTAGCAAACCGAATAAGACTCAGAACTGAATACTTACTGAAAGTGAAAGTACACACGTGTGCTACTGGGGAGTACTGCTACTTTTGCTTACGATATTAACATCATGCAAGAGTCCCGAATAAATCGCAGGATAAAACTTTTGTATAGTGAATTGAACTTAATATGATTAGAACGAGCTTATATTCTAGGTAAATAATACTTACCCAACTTCACGCATTCCTGTCGAAAGTGTCTAGAACAAATCTTTGCAGTGTCTTTGTTAAAATTGCTGTCTGCACGATTCACGGCGTGAACAAGCTCTCTCTCCCACTTCAAGTCCTTTGGTTGGCGAATGGAGAAAAACGACAGCCCCTTGTGCTTTCCGTTGCATGCACCACAGCCCACAATCGTACAACTTGCACCAGGCATAATGCAAGACAAAAGACACTTTACAAACTGCACCACTAACCAAAATCATAGAAACAATCCACGTGAAAAGCTCTCCGATGTACTGAACCGGAATAATGAGTTGACTGATGCGCAAGAATAGTTGCGCGACGAGTGCAGAGACCGGAAGCAGGAGAGAGAGCGGTCCGGTTATTTATGGTCTATGGTTTTATATCAGACTGTCCTTGTCTTAGTCTCTGGCTCAAAAGCCTTCCCCGGAGACACGGGGGCTTTGGTGTCAGGGGTTTCCTCCCTTAGCCTTTCCGCAGCCAAGCGGCCAGGCCTGCAAGGCAGCAGGGGACTCGTGGGGGCCGGGGTCGTCTATGTCCCGTGCAGATGTGAACATCTGCCCACTGCCCAGACGGTGACACCAGAGGAGAAAAATCCAACGCCGGAACCCGGTATCGAACCTCGCACCTTTGGCATTGGAGGCAGACGCCTTAACCACTGCGCCACTTCCCCGCCTTCCTGCTACTCTACAATACAACATTACATCAGACGATACAAGAGAGAGAGAGAGAGAGAGAGAGAGAGAGAGAGAGAGAGAGAGAGAGAGAGAGAGAGAGAGAGAGAGAGAGAGAGAGAGAGATGATGATGATGATGATGATGATGATGATGAAACGTTTTTATTCAGAATAAAAAAGTTTTAGGCATAGCAATGCCTATCTTCCAAACTGTCCTGCTACTCTACACATATAAAAATACATCAGTCAGACGATATATCAAAAGATAAAACATATGTAAGTAAAAAGACCCATCCCCCTCCCCCCAACACCACCACTCAGAGGAAAAAAAAAAAAGAAAAAAGTAAAAGAAATAACAAATTTTTAAAAATATATAATTATATACACAGGTATGAACCTGACATGTTAATGCAGACAGTCGAGCTATTACATAATCTGCAGCAACAGTAGAAGAGTATTAGGTAATAGGAAACTTGTCACTAACTATACGAATAGTAGCATAAGGGAGCCGAACATACTATTACTTCTGAAGTAAATATTTATGGAGGCGATCTTTGAAGACGCTAATCTTACAAATTGATTTCAGGTGTGGAGGTAACATATTCCACGCTTTAGCGCCTGAAAAAGACAGACTGGTTTTACAGATGTCTAATCTAATTTTTGGAAGGTGGATCGAACTATTTCTCGTGTTTTTCCTATTATTGTCAGAAAATAGAGTTTTTAGATAGGGTGGGACTTTTCCGTGCATGATCTTGTGCAGTAGAACACAGCAATTAAATTCAAACTGTTTCTTCAATGTTAGTAACTTGAGAGATTTTAATTTTTCATCAGTCGAAGTAGGACCGGGAAGTATTAATTTAATGCCCCGACGATACAAGGAATTAACTTTTTTCATGTGAACTTCACTGCATCCATCCCAGACGGTAGAACTGTAGTCACAATGCGTTTTGATATGCGCATGGAAAAAGAGTTTACGGATATCAGTATTAACTATATGGCGTAGTTTTGATAACAGGAACAAATTTTTGGAGATTGTTTTGCATATTGAGTCAGTATGCGGCTCCCAGCTTAATTGGTTGTCCACTATAACGCCTAATAAGCGATGCCTAATTACTTGTTCTACAAGCTGTCTATCTAAGGAGAGTGTTAAAGGTGGTAGGCCATGATGGTGGGTGTTTCTGACGTGTAGTAACTAACATGCTCTTTGTCTTTGAAGAGATGGAGAGATGACCTCGCATTAGGTCCCTGGTGACTGACGTCTCGGCGTCCGTCGCTCCAACTCCGACAAGCACTCTGAACAATAATAAAGTCCTAAATCGTAACACTTGCTAAACACACAACATATTGGACAATATGAGATACATTACGTAACCTGGCTGATACAAATAACTCACACGTTCATTCACACACACACACACACACACACGTGCTTCATAACCCGAACTACTTTCGTAACACCCCCATATCTCTGTCACTACCTTGAAACAGACTATAACCTAACACTCTCGCTATACGTTATCCCATCCGCTGGAAAAGACTATACTTAACCACGTACTACCTTCATAACGACTTAGGCATACACCCCTCACATTCCTTTAGTTATCCATCTCGGTAAATAACTGTATACGACAAACACTGGTTACTTCAATGAATTCCAAACCAACATAACTGAACCAAACCAGTCAACACTACACAACCAAATTAACTCCTATTAACGCATACTATCCTTAACGCAGTAACCCACATATAGAAACATACCTGAATTCTAGGTTTCAGAGTCTTGGAATACGGGCTAAGGTATCTCACACACGTCTGTCCACACTGACAGTAAAGCCCGCACTGACATATTTAGACCTCTGACAGACTGAGCTCTCGCCTACAACTCACTAAAAAAAAAATCCGTGTTGACCGTGTCTTAAAGATTCCAAGTGGGCCACGTGCCACCACGGACTATCGTCACAAACAAACCGCTGACAACTACTGTACCGTATTAAACCTACTGTGTGAACCCTATGCGCGAGCATAGAGTTTCATCACAGTGGTTGTGGTTTGCAAACCTCCACTGACTCGTTTGTGGTGATGATTTACGAACCTCCACTCGTGAGTGGTGATGATTTACGAACCTCCACTCGTGAGTGGTGATGATTTACGAACCTCCACTCGTGAGTGGTGATGATTTGCGAACCTCCAATCGTGAGTGGTGATGATTTATGAACCTCCACTCGTGAGTGGTGATGATTTGCAAACCTCCACTCGTGAGTGGTGATGATTTACGAACCTCCACTCGTGAGTGGTGATGATTTACGAACCTCCACTCGTGAGTGGTGATGATTTGCAAACCTCTACTTGCTTTTGACACACTTGCTCCGATGATGGGGAGGAACCAGGTCTGTGTATCAAAAGTAAGTCGAGGTTCGTAAATCATTACCATACATGGTTTAAAATATTTATCCCACTATAATCCATGCTTCATATCATGCCCACTTTCAAAAGCTTTTGGCTGCATTTAGTTCTAAAAGAGCCTCCCTAATACACACTAAGTTCCCCAGATGTGATATCAACTTTAAAAAGAAAAAAAAAAAACAAGATAGGATGAACCATAACCCACAAAGTCCCTTCTGTATGAGAGCTGTCCTCGCTGTCAATGGTCTCTACTTTTTGTCTTCGACCTGATTTTGATGTTGAATTATCTCCTATTGAAAAACTCTCGCATTACTGCAAATGCGTCAGTGAGTTCTATAGGGGCGCAGGACATACGCGTCATTGATTTGTCAAACGTCATTTGTCATGACGTAAGTTTTATTTTTTTATGTAATTTTATATTTTACGTGATATGAGTTTCACTTTCGCTTCATAGGCTTGAGAAAATGGTGACAATACTAGAACTTCACGGTACAATTTCAGTCTAGCTATAATTTATGTGAAAGCAGGTTGACATTACCTAGCTACCTGATATACTAAGTACACGGGTCACCTGCATGCTCTTCTGAAAGCGCGTCGATGTCTGTGTGCGTGTTAGTGCGTGCGTGCGCGCGCGTTCCAAACATCTCCAAGAGGCAAAGATTCCTCCTGGAGATGCGCGCATGGTTGTGTGTGTGTGTGTGTGTGTGTGTGTGAGAGAGAGAGAGAGAGAGAGAGAGAGAGTGAGAGAGAGAGAGAGAGAGAGAGAGAGAGAGAGAGAGAGAGAGAGCCGCGCGCAAGAGAGAGAATGACGTCATATTTAGAGTATTATGTCAGTGTTTGCGTGGTGGCGGAGTTGCCTCTTTACGTCACCACCACTGTCTGAGTAAAGTTTTTTTAGTGTTTTAATTCTTTTCTGAAAAGAATTAATTTTCACTAAAGAAGTTGATAGGATATAAAGCTGGCAAACGAACTCATTCAATGTCTTTCTCCAAACTAGCTGTTCAAAAGTCAAGTAAATATGACAAAAATTACGGAAACCGACTTCTAATAAACGGTTGTTTATGTCATCAGTGAGACATTCATTTACAATATGCTCGGAGGCTCTCTTAGCCACCCACTTAAGAAAGTATTTCGCCAAGTTTCAAGCTTGTGTGTACAGAAATATCGGAGATTCTCTTGTTTGTATACATAATTACGCACACACACACACATACATACATTCATTCTCACATACATACATACATACATACATACATACATACATACATTCATACGCACATACATACATGCATACGCACATACGGCTCTTCGCGCCAAATGTACGATCAGCAGCCAGGTTAGCGTAACTAGACATGACGTAATTTTTGTCTTGTTACTTCAATTGTTAGAGGTTTAGCCTGCCCGCCTTTGACATCATGGACATGCTATTAAGTTCGCCCCACCGCGACCTGTCCTACAAAGTCCCTTCTATAAATAGAAAAGACTTAACTATACTGTGACGTCATCAGATTTTGTATAGCATTCCGAAGCTTGATGTGTTGTCATTTACACCCAACGTGGCCGTGATCTGGGTGTAGTATTCCATTGGTCTGGGTGTAGTATTCCATTGATCTGGGTGTAGTATTCCATTGATCTGGGTGTAGTATTCCATTGGTCTGGGTGTAGTATTCCATTGATCTGGGTGTAGTATTCCATTGATCTGGGTGTAGTATTCCATTGATCTGGGTGTAGTATTCCATTGGGAATGATGGTGAACGTCGGAAACCACGTGGAATTTTGATGTTTACTTATATATGTCATCCAAGTGATTTTAACTATTCAGTGATGGCATTCGTTTTGATAAAATGTGTGTCCATTTTATGTAGTGATTGAATCGATTGCAATGTAGTTGCGCGAATGCTTAGTTGCAAATGAAATCAAAAGCTGTAGATCTTGTCAGCAGATGCAGTAAGGGAAACATTCGTCTTCATTACCATAATGATCAAAATGCTCAGCGATGTAGACACTTTCCGACTTTTATCAACATTCCTAATGGACCTACACTCAGATCTCTTCCACATGGTCGCAAAATCCCGGAACGTAGTGTTTGGTCGTGGAACACGATAAAGAACTTTTTCGCGTCACAGCTGACACATCGGTGACACAAATATTACACAGGTGATTTCCACGTTAACTCATTCTACTCCAAACACACCACAGGAAGATAAGAATCGACCATGATAGTTCAAGGGTGATGCCAGAATAGCTTGGCGCCCATAGGCGCCAAACTATTCTGGCATCACCCTTGAACTATCATGGTCGATCTGTGTCCTGCACTGCAATGCAGTCTTCAGAGGACGACGGCAAAATTTAAGGATTTCGGTCTTGGGGTAGAAGGAGTTAAAGACGTGTAAAGATGAAAGGAACATGGCCGAGAGTGGGATACTACTTGAATATGAAACAGAAACAATTATGGTGGATCCATTTGTGGCAGCAGGTCTGTAGTCAAATACAAAGCGCCAACCATATCTGCAAACCTCGGTTCAACGTGGGAGTCTCGTTGCATAGCTCGGTTCAACGTTGGAGTCTCGTTGCATAGCTCTGTTCAACGTGGGAGTCTCGTTGCATAGCTCGGTTCAACGTGGGAGTCTCGTTGCATAGCTCGGTTCAACGTGGGAGTCTCGTTGCATAGCTCGGTTCAACGTGGGGGCCTCGTTGCATAGCTCGGTACAACGTGGGGGTCTCGTTGCATAGCTCGGTACAACGTGGGGGTCTCGTTGCATAGCTCGGTTCAACGTGGGAGTCTCGTTGCATAGCTCCGAAGGCCATCGGGCCGACGTCGGCGGCACGACTGTGCGCGGGTCAATGGCGGCCGACGGCGGCGCGATGGCCTTTTGCGCCATTGGGTTTTTGCAAGTCTTCACAGGCACTTGCATGGCTTCCTCTTGTTTTCCTCCACAGTCACGCACATGGCTTCCTCTTGTTTTTCTCCACAGTCACGCACATGGCTTCCTTTTATTTTTCTCCACAGTCACGCGCATGGCTTCCTCTTGTTTTTCTCCACAGTCATGCACATGGCTTCCTCTTGTTTTTCTCCACAGTCACGCACATGGCTTCCTCTTGTTTTTCTCCACAGTCACGCAATTGGCTTCCTCTTGTTTTTCTCCACAGTCACGCACATGGCTTCCTCTTGTTTTTCTCCACAGTCACGCACATGGCTTCCTCTTGTTTTTCTCCACAGTCACGCAATTGGCTTCCTCTTGTTTTTCTCCACAGTCACGCACATGGCTTCCTCTTGTTTTTCTCCACAGTCACACACATGGCTTCCTCTTGTTTTTCTCCACAGTCACGCGCATGGCTTCCTCTTGTTTTTCTCCATAGTCACACACATGGCTTCCTCTTGTTTTTCTCCACAGTCACTCAATTGGCTTCCTCTTGTTTTTCTCCACAGTCACGCACATTGCTTCCTCTTGTTTTCTCCACAGTCACGCACATGGCTTCCTCTTGTTTTTCTCCACAGTCACGCGCATGGCTTCCTCATGTTTTTCTCCACAGTCATGCGCATGGCTTCCTCTTGTTTTTCTCCACAGTCACGCGCATGGCTTCCTCTTGTTTTTCTCCACAGTCACGCACATGGCTTCCTCTTGTTTTTCTCCACAGTCACGCAATTGGCTTCCTCTTGTTTTTCTCCACAGTCACGCACATGGCTTTTTCTTGTTTTTCTCCACAGTCACGCGCATGGCTTCCTCTTGTTTTTCTCCGCAATCACGCGCATGGCTTCCTCTTGTTTTTCTCCACAGTCACGCGCATGTCTTCCTCTTGTTTTTCTCCACAGTCACGCGCATGGCTTCCTCTTGTTTTTCTCCACAGTCGCGCACATAGCTTCCTCTTGTTTTTCTCCACAGTCACGCAATTGGCTTCCTCTTGTTTTTCTCCACAGTCACGCACATGGCTTCCTCTTGTTTTTCCCCACAGTCACGCACATGGCTTCCTCTTGTTTATTTCCACAGTCACGCGCATGGCTTCCTCTTGTTTTTCTCCATGGCTTCCTCTTGTTTTTCCCCACAGTCACGCACATGGCTTCCTCTTGTTTTTCCCCACAGTCACGCAAATGGCTTCCTCTTGGTTTTCCCCACAGTCACGCACATGGCTTCCTCTTGTTTATTTCCACAGTCACGCGCATGGCTTCCTCTTGTTTTTCTCCACAGTCACGCGCATGGCTTCCTCTTGTTTTTCTCCACAGTCACGCGCATGGCTTCCTCTTGCATGGCTCCTCACCTACATACAGGCGGCTGACTGACACACAGCAACAGAACGGGAAATAAATCAGCTAAGAAAGTGTGCCAGAATAGTTTGGCCCCCTTGGCGCCACAATATTCCAATATCACCATCCAACTATCACGGTCGATCTTTTTCTTGACCTGCCATCTAGTATTCTGGTCCAGAAAGGTGAGCTGATTGTTTCTGTGGTTCTGATTCTTGTGTTGAATGATTTGGGCTCTGATCTGTTCCGATGTGGGTTCGACTGGCTTTGGTTTTGGCTGGTACTGGTTTGGATTGATCTTGGCTCTGCTTCTGGTTGCTTTTTGTTGTCGTTGGTTCTGGTTCTGGTTCAGGCTGGTCCTGGCTCTGTTTTCGGTCTTAAACTGTTTTTGTGACTGGTTCTGGTTCATCCATGTTTTGGTTATTTCTGGTTGTCGTTGGTTCTGTTTCGGGTCGGTTGGTTGGTTGACTG